>OZ014509.1:34712493-35062493 GCA_963966075.1 Aphodius sticticus
GGTTGGGCGCCAAAAGTTTCGCACGCAAACTTATTGAGGGAGGTAGAATTTTAATGAGGCATTCATTCAAGTTATAGCTGTCTTAGCCCTGAGATAGACTATTGGGCCGTCTGCCCTAAAAGAAATGCGTGTGTGTTGCGCAGTGTCTTGACGTCCCGTTCGTCTCAAGCTACATCCCAAGCTACAAGAATGTACCACCTCAACATCAAAAACATGCAATAAGTCCTTTGTTCTTTTTCTGTAAATAATAACCAATTATTACTTATTTGTAGTCGTTGATTTTATTATTATACAGATTTATTAGATTTATATTAATTAAGGAATTAATACGTACCAATTTGTTCATAATTTTAACTTTCTAACACAATCACTGCATTGCGTATCGTATATCTATGTGAAACTAATTCTATCAAATTCCCGTTTTCGTATTCTAATTCACCTACTAACAAAGTTCAACTATATTTGCATACATTTCAGAAATAAACTAATACCGTGAAATAGATCACGTCTGCGCAATTTTAAGCTTTGCGAACATCAATTAGTGAGCAAGTGTGAATTAATGATTCGCCTCCATCCGAGAAGAGCTTCCGGTTTTATTATTCACTTAAAAACTGTTCTAAAACTTTTATCTAAATTTCGGATATTTGCCACCCGCCCGAGTAATCAAGGAGTTTGAAACTTGCATGAATATTTAAAAATGTTGTCTAAACGCTTCCGTAAAGTATTTAGTGAAGTTCGAAGAGGCAAAATTTCAGCTTTTTCGCATACAAAAGTTTTACGGTAGTTATTTTGATTTGTGGCCCTTAAATAGTGTGGTATCGCTTGCCTTCATTTTAGATTTTAGAAACGTGAAAGCTGCATTTATCTTCTATGCATTATATTTAGCAATAGTGGTGAAAGACGAAATCGCACAATAACACAGGAGCCAAGAACAGTAACGCACATAATCTAGTTATAAAAATTTTGAATTTGATGTACCTACTCTAAAATCGGTATTAAAAATAAATAAAATACGTTAAACATGAATATATGCACATACCGGGTGACCCACGCCATAGGTACGCCCGTTTACATTTTCTATTTACGACTGGACGAATAAAGTTGAAATGCAGTTCTAGTAGACAAAAATGCATTTTTTGGGATACTCTAGAGCAGTGTTTCTTAACCTTCCCCCGCTGTCCTTCTCCCGCTCACGTCAAGCGGATAGGTCTGCTCCGCTCGTAGTGCTCCGCGGAGCACCGGTTAAGAAACACTGCTCTAGAGGTTACTATGACTTGAGACAACGTCATCATTGTAATTTTAGATAGCACCCTATATTATTTGTGTGCTGGCCCCATTTGTTGTGGTGGTATATGTGAGTCAATAAACACAACTTTTTATCAACTTAAAATGTTGGTTTATTAAATGAAGTATTATTTACACCCACAACTATGCGTTCACTTCCGCACCACCTCGGAGGTAGAATGCAAGAAGCATTTTTTTACATGGCCTCCCTGATAGGCCTAACCAATAGTATGCAGAATAAATAATACTACTATAGTATATACTATCGTGAATTATGTTTCATGATGAAACTATTAATTTAATTTTAAAAAAATAATCGCTCCTGTTTATTGTTAAAATCTATTTCGTAATTTCTAATTTTCTTCCGGTTTGACATACATACATATATGGGATTACATTCTCAACATTTGACAGTAAACTCCACACTCTTCCATAATAGGTTTGGGGATTTTGAAATTTAAGAGATTATTATATACAGGTTGTCTCACGGAACTGGTACATTAGAAGTTTCTCATGTTTTACTATTTCTGGAAACTTGAAATTTTGGAATTAGAATTTACTCGATCTGAGCTCTTCAGCTAAAATATTCTCAAGTTAACTGTCATGTCCGGTCACCGGAAGTCGGTATCAACTTTGTTATGTTAAATGGAATGATGTAATTTTAATTTTATTTTTGGTTTCTACGTATCAAAATACATCGTTTTTAATAAGGTTTTCCTATACCTAAATATTACCATTTTTGAGTTTTTTTGATTTTACTAATTTTTTGGTGATTTTCGCGGTTACTTCAATATCTTGGTTATTATTGAAAGTAGAAATTTCATAATTGGTGGTCCAAAACTAGAAACATAACCAAATAAGACGATGTTTAGTTCGTCATGATATCTTATACAGGAAGATCAAAATTTACGACACAATAATTGAATTTTCAAACGTAAAAAACTATTTTTCAAATGGAACACCCCGTATACCGATACGCCAATCGATGGGATATCTTATTCCCCATCAATCAATATTAGAGTCACCTATATCTATCTTTAATAGTTTTTGAGATATTGTCACTTTTTCTTTAAATCCATTTTGAATACTCCCATTTAATAATTGGGGACGAAATTAGATACGAAATTTACAACAAAAATTAAATAGTGATAAATATTTAGAAATATTGCGTGGATGTGTGAACAATTTTTGCGAAATTCTTCCCCTCGATATTTTACGCGGCTGCTTTTATCAAATGGACGAGACGGTGCACCGGCACATTCTTCGCATTTGGTATCCATTCAACTTAATCTATAGTCAAACATCTGACGATAGGTGATTCGGAAATAGGGGACCCTGGCGGTGGCCACCAAGCTCACAAGATTTAACACCATTAGATTTTTATTTCTGGGGTCATGTGAAAAGTCAGGTCTATTCCACACCAGTTAATACTCGAGAAGAATTGACTAACAGAGTAGTAGTCGCCATTAATGGACTTCAGCGACAAGAAATCCGAAGAACGACGATGACAGAAGTACAGCGAAGAGTTTTAAAATGTTTGGAGCAGAACGTGCAGCATTTCGAACAACGTAACTAAGTTTTAATTTAAGTGAGATATACCAAATATATTATTTTAGTTTTAACAAACCTTTTCAATACTTTACTGGTTTCCTGCTGTTCCAAAGTTGTTACATTCCTATAAATGAAGAATAAATCGTTTTGTATTGTTTGCATTCTTTTATACTGACAATATCTCCAAAACTATTAAAGATAGATATAGGAAACCCTAATACTGATTGATAGGGAATAAGATTTCCTATCGAATGGCGTATCGGTATACAGAGTGTTACATTTGGAAAAATGAGTTTTTTACGTTTGAAAATTCAATTATTGTGTTGTAAATTTTGAACACCCTGTATAAGATATCATGATGAACTAAACATCGTGTTATTTGGATAGGTTTCTAGTTTTGGACCACCAATCATGAAATTTCTAGTTTCAATAATAACCCAGATATTCAATTTTAAACATAACCGCGAAAATACCCAACAAATTAGTAAAATCAAAAAAACTCAAAAATGGTGATATTTAGGTATAGGGAAACATTATCAAAAATGATGTATTTCGATACGTTGAAACCAAAAATTAAATAAAAATTATATCATTCCGTTTAAAATAACAAAGTTGACACCAACTTCCGGTGACCGGACGTGACAGTTAACTTAAGAATATTTTAGCTGAAGAGCTCAGATCGAGTAAATTCTAGTTCCAAAATTTCAAGTACTTTTGAATTTTGAATTAATTTAAATTTAATTTAAAAAATTAATTTTGAATTACTTTTGAATTCAGGGTATATGTTAAATTTAGGTATATTTTGTTTCCATTTTAAGGTAATATTTTTATATGTAGAACGTTTGTATATGCTATTAGTGTGCTTTTCAGTTGTGGGTAAAGGGTCATTTGTTTTCATTGTATGATGTAGAAGTTTAATAATATGTTTTCAACAGAAAAAATTGTATGATTAAAGTCAAAGGTGTAGTTTAGTTCATTTATTTTGGAATTACAACTAATAGTAAGCGACGATTTAATAGGAAATGAAAGGAGATATACGCTGCGCTGGGAAGAAGAGTGACCGGAATAAAAAGGAATTAGAGTAGTAAAGTGGTTGGTGTTCTGTATATCTTATGTTCGATGTTAACATTAGATTTTGTGAATGTTAAATCTAAAAACTTCAAATGTTATTATTTTTATTTTATAAAGTGAATTATTGCATTAAAAAGTAATAAATACTGTTTATATGATTCTCTCCAAATTTTAAAACCCCAAAATCTATTATGGAAGTGTGTGGAGTTTACTCAGTCCAATGTTCAAAATTTAATTCCATATATCTAGCTCAAACCCGAAGGAAGCTAGCAAAACGAATAGCTGAGCATAAAAACACAGGAACATCTAAGTTATTTCAACATACATTAAACACAGGTCATCATATTAATTATAATATACCCAAGTTAGTTCCTCGGTATAAAAAGGGTAAAATGGATTTATTAGAATAATTGGAAATAGAGAACAAACCTATAGTATTATAACATTCACATATTTTCCATAAACCCACCAACAGTAATGCGACCTGAAATTCCTCTGACAGTGAATATATCTACTTAAAATCTAACATATTTACTAAACTATTATTCATATATGTTGTTTTATTAATTTCCATGATAAAAGTTCACAAAATTAATTTATGCAAACAATTGAGGTATTTGGCCCCAGTGTGGGTCGTCTTGTCATTCGTCTTGAGTGTTTCAAATCGATAGGTACATGTTGTTATATACAAGCGAATTTTAACTTTGATCGTATTTTTTTAAAACAATTGTATGTACAGCTACATTTAAAATCAATCTACAATACAGTTATGTTTTACTGGATTGTAGATTTGGGCTGAAGATGTCTCTTTGACGAAACATGTACCCTCTAAAATACTTCCAGAAAACAATTGGAAAAGAGGTTTTATTAATTACACATTTCCAGTTATAAGACTATTTTAAGAAAAACTGAATTGTTCTGATAATGTTTATTTGTCAATTACTTCTCAACATCCAACAATCAGAGTTAATTAAATTTAATCCTCACCATTCAGTTGCAACCCTTTGTGTTCAACTTCATTACCTGTAAGTAAAAAAGAAAATATTTTAGTAGGTTGTCGTTGTAATAAATACTAATTCCTATATAGTACACACACATGCACAATCACCTATATCACCCTTTCAAAATTCTATACATAATTTTTCTGCTCTCTGACAAAATCCTCATATTACATGGCAGGTTTTTGGCAACACAAGATTTATTACGACTGGGGATGGAACAAACAATTTGTCAATAGTTGTTATACATCAGAAAGATTAGTTTTTAAATAAACAAAAATAAAGTGATCTCTTTAGTTTCTACACAGTTTATTTATGTACTCGGGACGCGTTTCGTGACTCCGTCACATCATCACCCAAATCTAAATACAAAAAAACGAAGGATAAACAAAAATTCTCATAATCTTAAAAATTATAATGCTACTCTACTCATAGTCAAAGAATCAAAAAATCGCAAAGAAACACAGGACACATGTCAGCTTTCTGGAGAGAACAAAACAAAATATTGGCGTTGAGGACAAAATGAAAGACTTCATAAGGCAAATTGCAAGTGGCTGACCGATACAATAAACAAGAATAACCAACACGAGAACACGAAAAATTACTAAAAAAGTATAATGTGTGACTTTTAATTAAAGCTAATGTAAAAAACTAAGTGAAAAAGCATATTAAGTTTTTTTGAGTGGTGAAGCCTGATTTATATAACGATTCACCGTTAAATTAACAAAGAACTTGTGAAAAAACAGTGAAAATGAGAACATGACAACAATAAAATTCCAAAGAATAAAATGCGAACTGTGGCATTAATCAAAAGTCAAATAATTAAACAAATCACAGTAAACGATAGGTAAAACTATCTGAATAGACCAACATGGTCAAAAGTACAATCTAAATAAATAAAAACACACAAACATCACATACGGCATAAGGTAATGGTTTATTGCAATACATATGCAATCCAGGCAACAAGTAAGTAATGGGGAGAACTGTGTGGTAAATTGAAAAAGTAATAATTATGTAGAAAATGAGAAAATGGAAAAATTTTCGAAAATCAATGACAAAGAGGAGGTTTAAAGTTAATTTAAAATTTGAAAAATTTTGCAAATGTGAAAAGTTAAAAGACATAGGTGAACAAAGGTTTAAGGTAAGTCTATTTGGTCGTTCAAGAGTGCTTTGCTGTGCATTGCCTTGTGTTTCTGTTCTATCTCCAGCTGCTCCAGCAAGTCTAACTTTAGGCCCTTATGGCATTTGTGGATAAGCTTAATATCCTTAAAATTGATGTTGTGACCAGTTTCGAGTGTATGTCTGAACACACTTGAATTAGTTTTGTTTTTGTTCCAACACCGTTTAGATAATTTTCTACCAATCTGTCCAATATACAGACTGTTACAACTGCAACACTCGATGGAGTACACCCCGCTTTCGTCTAGGATGGAATGGGTAGTTTGTCGGTGACATGGTAAGAGTTTTGAATTTTGATTGTTATTTTTAAAAACGAGAAGAATACTGAATGGGGAAAGGAGTTTTGTAAGTTTTCGATTTATTTTTTATTAAAAGAAAAGGGTCTGTGATCTGGATTGGTAATATTTCTCTGGAAAGTATTATCTTATGGAAGTGTTTCTCGTCTTGTTTCTTAATTTATCAGGGAAACCATGTTGCTTTTGCAACAAGGTTTAGGTTTAGGGGGTAAGTTAAAGCACTGTGGAAGTAATATTTGAGGCAAGCAGATAGGTATTCCTGGTTTGTGGAGTTTTGGCAGAGCGTCTTTTAGTTTTTTCAAAATTGTGTCGTTTTCACGCTGGGTCATGCAATTTCTGATTTGAACTGAACACATTTTCAACATATTATTGAAAGTTAACTCTTTAGTTTGCAAATACCTATACCACGAAATAACTTTTTCACATGTATAACTGCATTCATTTAAAGTATATCCCATATATCATCAAGGAAGAATCTTCAATTTCTTATGTGACTCCAGAATCAACATTCTGTTGATGAAGCAACCTTAATCGATACTAGAATAATTAGTTATTTATTTTGTATCAACTTATGAATCTTGGTTCTGTATATAGGTTCAGTAGTAAAGAATATTTGCATAACACCGTAATTGAAACGACATGTTCCAGTTTGACTTCAACAATACACAATCTGCGCTACAAAATAACGACTACTTTTGTATGCATAAGGACTAAGCGTAAAAATACGACGTACATCCGCTTTGGGTAATACTGTAACCCAACGCTGGAAACGACAGAGTGCAGGAAATATCATAGGACAAAAAAAAATGCCGACCTCAGCAAACACACAACTGTGGACACTTTATGTTGCGTAACGAAAAAGTGTCTTTAGTTAAACCCAGCACCGCACTTTGGTGTATTTGACCCAAAAAGCTGACCATAAATTAAATTGCTAAAATGTTAAATTCCAAAAAGTAAACCAGTTTCTGGGATAGGTAAAGGACCGATGTATTAAAAGGCGGCAGTAATTTTTCAACTGAGCCCTATGCCACGTGTCGCCAGAAGTTATAATTTACTATGGCTGCACATAGATGCACGTAAGTTGACGCTTTTGAAAACGGTTGCAATTTTGTGTTTTAAAGAAAAATGTGACTTTTTTGTTATACGTTCTTTACAACCAAGTATGAACTTTCATTGGACATTGTTTTTATTGAAATTTACTCACAATTTTGTTCATTGCAGGCCCGAGAACATCCGTTGTTACAAAAAATATTTTTATGCAGAATTTAACTGTTTTAGTTTATACTTTAGCTTAATTGAGCTCCTGAAAGTTGTTCAAATTATAGTACACATATTTGACATTACAACTACTGCAAAGTCTGCTGCGGATAACTGCGGATACGGATTTTGTCATTTTATTTCTATCACGTTATAAAGGCAAATCCAAAAGTTGATGTACGGTATATGGAATTTGATGCTACCCCTTGAAACCGTAGAGGTAATTTAGAACATATTTAACCATATTTATCTATATACAAATGGTTACGGTTATCGAGATATTGACAATTTTATGTTCAATACATCTTGTAAGTTGTAAATGCCATTTGTACATATATTTTTCGTTTTGGATCATGTATAGTAAACAACCCCGATGACCCAGACTCTTAAAAATCATCTGAAAGAAACCTCCAACTTTGTACTTTTTTGTGAATTTCTAGGAAATTTATTCCTTGAAGCGAATCAGATTCATATTCAGGGCAAGAAAGTACATCGAAAACGCCTACTCGCTCGCATATACAGTTCATTGCTTAAAAATTGATTATTGTTGAGGAGAGACAATAGTAAGCTTGTGAATAGAAACTGGATTATCACGTCTTAGAAGGAATATATCGAACGGAAAATAGCAGGAATAGCGGATGTACCGTTTCAATACACAATATCGATTGGTGTAAACTTTCATTTTCTTCCTCAACCACTGGTATTAAAAAACAATTTTTTTCAGGATTCTCTTACATCATAACAGACCCACAAATATTATCTCATATAACTCAGAAACAACATGTCTTGTTCAATTTTAAATCCGTCTATGCTGCGTATTTAAACAGGATATGCCATATATTTTAGTAAATTTCACACAATAGAACGTAATGGAAATAAAATCACAAGAAAATATTGATGACAAATGTTGGAGGAGTAACTAATTTACAATAGGTATACTACAGCTAAGAAAAATTTTTAATACAGTTTGCGTTTTTTTTTTCGATTTTGTACCGTTTTACTGTGTTTATTAACTTATTAACCATGAAAAACTTAGTATCAAGGTTAAGATGATATACATAAATAAAACAACACACCTAGAGCCCTTATAGGTGAAAAAATAATTTTGTCCAGGTTTTTTCGATAAATACACTACTGTGCACCGGTTGAAGAAATGAAAAACTTTACTTAGTCTTTTTTCTTTTTATATGCTAAAAGTCTCTAAACCCTGAAATTTGCACATGTAAAAATTAAATTACGTTGATAGGTAGTTACCAAGGACAAATGTGTAATTTGCTAATTTTGTGGGTTTTGAAACATTATTACTACATTGATAATAATCAGTTAAACAATGTTATGGTCGTGTAAAGCATGCGATCGTTATAATTAACACGGGCTGATTATAGCGACCCGTATCTGGGAACTAAAACAATTGGCCCTTTGTTTGGTACGTCATAATGGTGTATTGCATGTTACACAGCCACGCGTTAATTATATTTGTCAGAAAATAAATAACACTGCACCAATTTGATAATTGATAATCACAACGGCGTGTTTTAATTTTAATTCACAATTATTGTGATGTTGACGTTAATAAAACCTGCGGTTGACGTATGTATACAGAATCTTAATGTTTAATCGGAAACTGTTTTTTATTTAAGTAGAATACGTGACACCACTTGTCATCCAATGTTGAGTTGCAATTTAAATGATTTAAACTTGTCGCTTTTGAATAAACAAATCGTTGGTGGAGCCGCACTTTTAGTTATATTGTCACGTTAACTTTATAAACTACTTAAGTTTTGGCTTTACTCGCTTGGCGCAATAGATTAATTCCTTAGCGGAGGAACTACTATTTATTCTAAATATTAATAAACGATCTTACACTATATCATTAACCTGGACCACCTGTCACCTTAAGCTGCTACATTACGATTTAACTATCAAACTCTTAGCACAGCGCTCGTTGAACTATCCATCTGGTCCTCTTTGTCATGTATTGAATTTCTACATATTTTGTATGTATGCGCTAGTCAATCCCCATACATGCAAAACAATATGCGAATTGTCCAGCAAACCTTCTACATTGATTCAAATGACTCATCCTGTATCCCATAGGGTGTCAAAAATAGGGTAAAATATTGAGGGGGCATACCGGAGGGTCGCAGCAGGCAAACATTTATAAAGGAACTTACTTTTTTTCAAATAAACAAATACAACCAATTTGTTTTAGAGTACCGATTCATAATCAGCAACCTCGATAACACCAAAAAACTCGTTTGCAGAAAAACCAAAACATATTTTAATGTGGTTGACCGATATGTTGGATCCGCTATTGTTTTCGGAAATTTCTAGTTAACGTTCATAATAATCAGTGACCTTAAAACCCGCAAAAGGCCACGTTTTAATTACATCAAAGCATACCTTAACACGTTGCCATCAGTATACAGTACACTGTACATGAGTGCTTTTAATGCAGCCACCATGTACAGTAAACTGTACACGTGTTATAGAAACTTTAAACCAAAATAACAAAACTCCGGTATATAGGATGATACCATGAATATAATTGGGATATTCTTAATGTAGTCCGCCATATTCGATCGGCCATTTTGTTTTTCGCAATTAGTCCGCCTTAGTCCGAGAGCCCGCGACAAAATCATACCCTCATAAAACATCACTACGAATAATTTATATGTAATGTAAAATGATTTGAATAAAATGAAAATGGTGTGACTAAAAAATTTTGCCCGAATGGGTGAGGATGTTTAATTACGCTAATTATCTGCTGCAATTCGGTGTCGTAGTACCGTCATAAAACATCTCGCTGATTCTTTTGTCGCTTATAGATAAATATAATTCTCTCATAATAACTTGGTGTGGCTAACCCCATTTGGCTGGAAGTACTTGGCACGCCTCCCTGAAGGGGACGACAGTCAGTGTATCGATACCATCATCGAACATCACGCCCATTTTTTATAACAAGAAACTTTCGACTTTCTTATTAAAAAAAACCTTGGTGTGCCAAGCCGGAAATGGCCGGATGTTGGTTGCAGACCAGTTATTTAAAAGACGATGGTATGTGCGCTATCATACAAAACAAATGTGTCAATTTTGCCACAATTATAGACGAACATATGTACTTTCATAGTAGTTTTGTCTAACCAACCCCGCTTGGCCGGAAGGGTATGACACACCGACTTCAACAGTTAACATCGTCCGTATATCATCACAATCATCGAACATCAAACTCATTTTTTTGCATAAGAAAGTTTACGGCTACTTATTAACAGAAACGTTGGTGTGCCTAGCTGGAATGGCCGGAGGTGGGTTGCAGACAAGTTAATTAACAGACGATGGTATCTGCGCTACCATATAAAACACACATGTCCAATTTGCCGCAATTATAGAAGAATATATGTACTTTCATAGTAGTTTTGTCTAACCAGTCCCGCTAGGCCGGAAGGGTCTGGCACACCGACTTCAACAGTTTACATCGTCCGTATGTCATCACCAAAACGATGCCTTCCGCTCATTTTTTGCATAAGAATGTTTTAGCCTGTTTATTATAAAGCCGATGTTGTGCCTAGCCGGAAATTGAGGAAAATACCTGCCCACACATTTTTTGTACCTTGACTACCTTGTTTAACTGACTTATGTTTTTTCTTCCAGTATTGATGATTCAATATTCATTCAATATTTTTTATAATTGAAAAAATTTAAAATTACATGAAAAAAACGGCTTTAATACATTTTAAAAAAATGTAATTAACATATTAAGGAATTATTTTAAATAACAACAAAGGAACTTTTGGTTCTTCAAAAATTATAAATTCTTCCTCTGAATCGTCATCCTGGTGATGTGTATGGTCATCATCCGATTCGTTTTCGTTGATTGAGGATTTTATGATTTCGTCTACCCGTAGTGGAGTCGGATCCCGACATATCAGACTGGCTCCAGTTGTTGATTTCTATTGAATTTCCATCCACAATGTTCTGGCTGTAGCACTGTGCATTAGTGCATTAGCTGAAGCATTTTGATGTGTAGCATTTTGCCACATAGGGTTCTATTATCTCGCCCGTTCTCTTCTCGATATTTATAAATGATATACAGTCAAGCATAGCTTCGCCACTTATCTTGTGTGCGGATGACACTAGCGCTTGCATAGGCGCCAGCACAGAAGACGAGCTACGGGGAGGGATCCATGATACCCCCGGACAGCTTGTGGAATGGTTTGAATCAAACAAGCTGCGGATAAACGTCGATAAAACATCGATAGTGGTGCCTCCCGGTCGGGTGGACATCGATGTAAGTGTCCCGTTGGGGAATCTGGCTGGTGGGATTGAACCAGTGTCGTCGGCTGTTTTGTTGGGGGTGTCAATCGACAATAAGTTGGCGAGGCAGGATCAGCTATGGATCAGCTGAGTGTGGTTGTGAGGAAGTTGAACCGGGCAAATTTTGCACTCCGCCGCGCCGCCTAAAACATGTATGCGGTGCAAGCGCTCTGTTGTCAGCTTACTTCGCCTATTTTGACTCAGTCGCTAGATACAGCCTTTTAATTTGGGGTCATAATACCACTCTACACAGAGTACTTCTACTTCAAAAGAGGGCAATTAGGACATTGGCAAGACTTGGAACACGTGGCTCCTGTCGTCAAGCTTTTCTTGACTAGAACATTCCTACAGTAGTTAATAACTACATCTACTTGTGTGCGGTTTATGTTCGCGATTTGGGTGTTGGTGGTGCCGTATCTGGATCAGATGTGCATACATATAACACACGACACAGAGACTTGGTGCGCTTTGCGATTCCCGCAAACAACCAAATCGGCGCAAGTTTCTTGTTTGTGGGGCCTCGTATACTTAACAAACTGCCAGCCGAGGTTAGGGCAGCCGAGTCATCCCGAAGATTCTCCCTCGCGTTACGTGGTCTTCTAAAAAGCCGAGTTTATTATTCGCTGAGTGAATTTTTTGACGACACCTTTTGACAGACGACAGCGGTTTTTTAAATTTCGATTTTTTTTGGTGTTTATGTTTGAGGCGCTGTTTCTAGGTGTATGTATGTGTAATATATGGTATATTGACTTAATGTAGTATTAAGGTTCTGTCATGTAATGCAAACCAGTGAATTCGACACCATTATGGTGTTTTGAATAAATATATCATCTATCTATCTATCTATCATAGAATTTCTAAATATTGTTCTTATACCTTTTGCTGGATTGACCGCCAGCACGGCGGAATTAAATTTGAACTAAAATTTGTTATCTCTTTCAAACGTTGTTCACTAGTGCTGCTGCTTGTGAAGAAGTTATAAAACAGCTCCACTCTTGTAGCGCACTCCACACCGTTACAGAAATAACCAGAAATAACAGAAATAACGTCTGTTACAGAAATTTACATAAACTTACTCTTTAACAACAACTTTATATCAGCTTTATACCTTAATAACTTGTTTAGCACAGTTATTTATAGCCTACAGGGAATAACTAAAATGTTTTGATTTATAAAAAAAAGATGAAATCATGCCAGAAAACAGTAATTTAGGTAAATACTTAGCTGGTTTAATGGTTAATGTAGGTGTAGAAGCACTATTGATAGAAAAATTGATTTTGTTTAATGAAGAAGGCTAGTTCTCCCTGCAATTGTTTATTTTAGCACTGGTGTGTGCTACTACTTTTTTTGTGCAGAACAATGCGTAGGAATAAAAAAAATAATTAGATACATGGTGTTCCATTTAAATAAAATGACTTTCTTGGGAAAAACTATGTGGTATATTTTGTTGCAGATTATGACCACCCTGTACACAATTTGGATATGGTAGGTAATCACGCTAATACAACGCTTCTTACTTAATCATACTCTAAGCGTGCGCAATAAAATTAAAAACAGGTATTGAGATATACATTTTTTCTTAGACTGCAGGTTTTTCATAAAAATGCCAATAAATCAAACAGTATAAAGTTTAGGGTAGGTAATGTATTTTTCATTGTCGTAGAATTTTGCGAGGAATTCAAAATTGTGCCGAAATATAGGTTGTTCCATTTTAAAAAGCATAACTTTGGGTTGGTACTACCTTATGGAACATCCTGTACACACGCTAATAATTTTGAGATGTGCGCTTCTATGTGCGTATATATCACTAAAATCAGTTTTAAAATATCTTCATTAACAGAGGCACAGAGGCAGGTGAATAGTTAAGATCTGCAGTGATTCTTTTCAACAAACAGCGCTTAGAAAACTGAAAAGGTATTTATTAATAATGGGTGCCCTAATAAGCTGCTAAATAAAATTTTGTTTTCTACTTACACTAACAGACCAATCCCGAGTATGGTTCATGCACCTCCTGCCCCTACCAAATATAAAAAACTTGCCATGATACCAGGATTAACAGAAAAACTCCAAGCAATAATAAAGCCCTATGTTCCGGAAGACATCAGAATAATTCTGCACTATCCTAACAAAATGAATAAACTATTCTCAAAAATTAAAGATAGCGATCGGGTTTGTTATATGTCTAACGTTATTTATGCAATCGAATGTATGGACTGCGAAGGCACTTACGTTGGTGTGACTTCGCAGTGGCTAAAAAACGTGTCTCTTTACATAAAAGCGATTGCCGCACGGGAAAAACTAGGTGTGCTTTGGCAATGCACTCCATCAGCAGGAATCATACATTTGACTTTGAGAAGATCCAAGTTTTAGATTCTGATAGAGACCACAACAACAGGTTTTTTTTGGAGATGTACAATGTGAATTTGATTGATAGCACGGTGAACTTTAAAAATGATGTGGATGGTCTTAGCAATATTTATTCATATATCATTGCCATCGATAAGAGTACGTCCGGCAACAGCAGAACAGAGGGTAGTGAGAGTATGATTTTCTAGATTGACACCATTGGTTGTTATGCTCGACGCATGCCCGTTGTTGTGTTCTGAATTGTGAACTTGTCCTTTTACCGCCATTGACCTGACCGACGTGGTTATTTTATGATTGTTTAGATGTCGTGATTATGTTTGTATTTGTTAGAGATAGTGGAAATGTTGCTCAATTTGTGCTGGTTCATATAACTCATGTTTGTAAGTACATCAATGTTTTTATTCGCATTTTTGTATTAATTTTTTATATTATGTGCTCTTTTGTAGTTTTGCCTGAAGAAGGAACCATTTAGTTCCGAAATATAGCAATTAAAAATAAAGAGTTAGCGTTATTATTAACTGATCGAATAACCCAAACAATATTAGCTTGACACTACTAATTTGTCGATCGACGAATCAATTATATTCATTACGTATATATATATATAAGATCCTTAACCGTCGTCACTATCATATAAAGGTGATTAAGGGGATTCTAGCTCCCGTCGAATCTCCTTAATCACCTTTATATATATATATATATATATATATATATATATACTTTATATATATATAGTGTAATTAAAATAACGACCGTGACTTTGTAACAACTCCAGATAATAGTAACGTGGGAAATTCGGTCAAATGGGCAAAGTATATAAAACTCCTTTTATCTAGTTCAAATTTTCGTCTTTAATTTAAGACTTCCTCAGGAACAAGCTAATAAAACACAAACAAGGGCTTAATTACTGAAACGTCAAACTTAAAATAGCGGACAAAAAAGTTTCTACTTACAATTAGAGTATCATAACAGTCTGCATAGCGAGAAACATCCTCGGAAAAATCATGTCATTTTACACTAACGAAATCAATAACCATTACACTAAACAGGCAAAACTAATCACAAAATAAACTGCAGAGCGACACATGTCTTCACAACACGTAAAAATAAGCTGAATGAGCACGTCCACACTGAATACAGAACTGGCAAGGCCACCAACATTACCACCAACTCTATCGCGTTACCATTTAAAATTATTGTTTATTAAAAAAGAATAAATATTGCTGTTGACTAGTGTCAGATTTAAAATTTAAACTACTCCTCATGTTAAGCTGAATATGGTACATTTCCAAAAATAATCTAGATTTATAATTATTTTCTACCGCAACAATTTTGGTGTCCTCCCACTTCATATTATGGTCCATCTCAAGCGCGTGTTGTGCAACAGCACAGTTCTTTTTCCCTAACTTTAAATCGCTTTTGTGTAAAGCTAACCGGGATTTAAGCCATTGACTGGTTTGACCATAATATTTCATAGGACTACCACCACACGGAATACTATAAATGACATTGGATTTTAGAAAATGAGGAGTCTTGTCTTTAATATTTGAGAATATACTACTAATTGTCTTGTTATTAGTAACAACTACACGGAAATCATCATTCTTGAATAAATGAACCAATCTCACTGAAAGATTTTCAATTTGAAAAAGTTTCTTATACTTTACAGAGGGAACAGCACAACCATCATCCATTGCGTGATCACGGAAGGGGCTATTAAAAATTAACCTCTGAACAAGAGCTCTAGGATACCCATTGTTGATGAACATCTCACTCAAATCCCGCAAGTTGTCATCAACAAAAGACAGATCACTAATGCACACTACCCTATTCCTCATTGCCACCAAAGTGTTGATTTTTTGACTAATAGAATGACTCGAAAGATAATTAATAAACCTACCAGAGGCCGTTGGTTTCCTATACCAGTCCAATTTAATATTATTGGTGGCCGGGTCACGTATAACCTTTGTGTCCAAGAACGGGACGCCGTAATTAGATTCCTCTTCGACAGTAAACTGTAGATGAGGATTGAAGTTGTTAAAAGTATTTAAAATCTCCTCTACTTTGTCTTGAGGTACAGCACATATTATGTCATCGACATATTTAAATAAAAAAGGGAGGCTAAAAGGTAATCTATCAATACAACTCTCTACAAGACAATCCATGACAAGCTGCGCCAGTATTGGACTTAATGGGGAACCCATAGGTGTACCAAAAATTTGCTTGTAAAACTTATCCTGAAAAGTGAAATAACAATTGGTGTAAATAAAACGAATTAAATCAAGGAAAAGCTTAAGCGGTACAGAGCAACAAGAAACCGCTATTTTAAGTTTGACGTTTCAGTAATTAAGCCCTTGTTTGTGTTTTATTAGCTTGTTCCTGAGGAAGTCTTAAATTAAAGACGAAAATTTGAACTAGATAAAAGGAGTTTTATATACTTTGCCCATTTGACCGAATTTCCCACGTTACTATTATCTGGAGTTATATATATATATATATATATATATATATATATATATATATATAGTTGAATGGAAGTAACGACCAGCTTAGTTTGGAATCAAAACGTATGTGATATTGTGGGAAATATGGTCAGTTGGGCGATAAAAAAAAGTTTCGTGCAGAGGACATGTGTCTTCGTGGTTTTAAATTGTTCATCGTGTGTTACATCGTTCTCATTTTATAAATGTGTTATTCAGACGAGTGCGTTGATGTGTTGCCAATGATTTTGTCGAGTTCTCCTAGCAAGCTTTTGTCCTACTCTGTGTCTTGTTCCTGAAGAAGTCTTTAATAAAAACGAAAATTTGAACGCAGACTAAAGGAGTTTCCTTTTTATCGCCCAACTGACCATATTTCCCACAATATCATATATATATATATAGGAAAACTGGTTAATCGACGGTGACATTCGAGGAGGAATGTAATTTGTCGGGCAATTCCGTCATACGAAGAAGCAACCGTAGACACGTGTTTCGGACTATTAGTCCTCAACAGTACGGTATAGCCAAGGAGCAAGATGGACACTCAATGGAAAAACACTCAAATGGTTCCCTACAGGGGGTGACCACATGTCGCCAATTTGGTGCTTCAGTCCCAACATCTTCAGAATTCGAAGACAAGAAGTGACGTCGCGCCGGAGGTGACTGGTACACCCCAGGTACACCATAGCCCATGGAAATTAAAGGAAAGCTGGTTAATAGACGGTAAGATATAAAGGAGAAAGGTATTTGTCGGGCAATTCCGTCATACGAAGATCGAAGATCGAAGAAGCAACCGTATACACGTGTATCGGACTATTAGTCCTCATCAGTACGGTATGGAGACCATAAAGGGGGTGACCAATGCCGCCAATTTGATGCTTCAGTCCCAACATCTTCGGGATTCGAAGCCAAGAAGTGACGTCGCGCTGGAGGGGACTGGGACACCCCAGGTATACCATAGCCCATGGCAATATCAAGGAAAGGCGGTTAATCGAGGGTGAAATATTCGCGGAGAAAGGTAATTTGTCGGACAATTCCGTCATACGAAGAAGCAACCGTAGACACGTTGTTTGGGACTATTAGTGCTCATCAGTACGGTATAGCCAAGGAGCAACACTCAAATGGAAACCATAAAGGGGGTGACCAATGTCGCCAATTACCTTTCTCCTTATATATATTTAACTTTTATTCGAGCCATACTTTTCACAATAAAATTATACCATTATGGGAGGCACAGTTTAGAAGAGATTTGTAGCCCAGAATTTTATAGTGCATCTTTGGCCAAGTTAAAGTCAATTTTAATGTATAATAGCTTCCCCATAAAATTAGTAAATAAGCTTCTCTTCTCTACTAATATTAACAATAATTATGCCATAAGCATTTTCGATGTACCTGTTGAAGTTAAACCCCGCCCCACCTATTTCAAATTAACATCAATCCCTACAGTTGGTAGAAAATTAAAACACATTTTTACCGGTGTATTACTGGATAATAAAAAGATCATTTTTCATTACCCTACCAGTCTAACATAGTTTATTCCATAGACTGCAATGAGTGCAATGGTAGTTATGTCACCTGTCAAAGGTTAAAGAACCATCTATCACTGCATAGAAGTGATTGCAAGACACTTAAACAAAGATGCGCTTTATCCAACCATTCATTGAGTCTTGGCCACACGTTGCATTTTGAAAGTGTTAGGGTATTGGATAGGGAATCTAATTACTATGGACGTCTGTTTCTGGATATGTACCATATCAAGACCACGGAGAATACTGTTAGTTTTAAAACTGATGTAGATAATTTGAGCAGTATTTATTCATTTATAATAGAATTAGACAAGAATGTTTTGTCTTTTCGGAAACGCATTCCAAGCCACCTTATAATCGTATCTGTTCTCTTGTAACCGTAAAGGTGTGCGCACGTTTTTGTCTGCAATGTCGTCCATTTTGTGTTCTATGTAACATGTATTGCCTGTTTCCGATGTCCGTTGGTTTTAAGAACTCAGTTTGTAAGTACTAATCTACTAATGTTTTTTGTATTTTTATTGTGACCTGATGTTTGTTGTTGTAGAAATTGCCTGTAGAAGAAACGAATTATAGTTTCGAAATATTGCATAATGTAAGAACAGAGTTGAATATTGTTTTAGTTAGTATATATATATATACATCTTCGTATGACGGAATTGCCCGACAAATACCTTTCTCCTATATATATATATAGGGAGAAAAGAAATAAAGCGATAAAAGTAATTAACCTATATTTTCAGTGCGGAGAGGTCCGCCTTTTTAACATCGCACAAACAAATTATGTAATTAATATAGCATGAAGTGGTTCCGGTAGTGGTTGGTCTAGTATAGCAGACAGTATAATGACTTAAAGTCTGAAACTAAGGACCTGCTTGCGGTCGATGCCATACATGCTAACTAGTTTAATCAAACTGTAAATGACATTCATTAATACATTACTTGCATGCATAATGTACTCCAGATAGCGTCCCTGTGCACCGTGCACGACACATTTGATAAATTGCACACTGCAACATTCTAATATTAAGTAATTTCGACCGAAAACTAATTTCGAACTCGTTCTGGCGGAGGTGTTATTTATTTCCAATTACATGACCGGTAGATTTTTAATATGATTCCGTTCCATTCTTGACGTCATTTTATGTGCTCAGTATACACTGAAATTACATACAGGCCGAAATGAAGTGTATAATGTGACATTTTCTGGTTAAATCAGAAATATATATTTTCAATTTCCTATGAACGCATTTATTAAACCTCATAGGAAGTCGGATATCTAGGTCAATTGTATTTTGTTTTATATTTATAGTAATTAATTTGCGCCGTAATGTTTCTTAATGTTTATACAAAAAAACAATTACAATAGCTACTGTAAGCGAATGAACATGTTTACAGCATTTTATGTTTATCTGCAGATAAAAAAGAGAACTACCATTGAAAAAAAAACGCAAAAATAGAAAAATTTGTTTAAAATCTATAGCAAAATAAGTGTGTTATATCAATTGTATAACAGTTTCATATTAGCAAATATGAAAAGCAAAAGTTGGCCTGCCAATTACGAAATAGTTTAAAGTACCTCCACAGTTATTTGTTTACAGAGGCCTAGGTCACTGCTGTTTGCGTTATACGAAATTTTACCGTGTATTCAAAAGGTATTAATTACCCTATAGTCGAAGCTATAAAATGTGAGCTGTTCTGTTTGACAAATGTGATTACCAACCAATATTAATAGGTCTTTCAAAAAACAATGGCTGATTATTATTGAAAACGCTTTTGACTAGAGCTGCGCACAAAAACGTTAATCCGTTAATAGTTAATTTACAAATTAATCTTTTTGTTAAACTATTTAACTATTAAGTTAATTTCCAGAACCACTAACGGGCTCAGTAACATTTCTGTTCCGTTAATTCAAGTCCGTTAATCGGTTAATGCAAAACGCGCGATTCATCGCCACTCATGTTTAGTGTTATTCTTTATTTTAAGACAAGTAACACAGCACAGAACACGCTATGCATAAATACAGACTTCAATGTGAGTATCTAATATAATAGAAAACATTTTATAAGCAGGTTATACAGGGTGCAGACGAAATGAGTTCTATAATTTGTGGGGATAATGTAACTCAATAGGAGCAACAAAAATTCTTTATAAATATTTTCAAAATTTTGCAGTTGAAAATTTGACAGTCTCTACCCACCTGTCTTCATAATATGGGGTACTACGGCGGAAAGTGACTCGCACGATCTCTAGTACGCGTATTTTACGAAATTCACAATAAATAACTTAAATGACTTTAATGACTGCAACTTACCAAAAAAGTTCAACACATTACTCAAAGTGACCTCCAGACAAGCTTCTGTACAGCCTATTCGAACTTAAACAGCTGCGTTTAATATCTATCATAGTCTTCAAGCGACCGCAGGAGTCCACAATCTCACATATTTTTTATAAATGACCATCATATCTTACTCACTACTTGTGAACTTATCCATTTTGATCACACAAAATAAAAAAACCCGACACGAGCAGCCAAACAGCAAACACGAGACGACACACGAGCCTTATGAAGCAAGTGAGCCGGTCAGCTGATCTAGACACAGGATCTCGTGGGGTAGGTCAAGATACTACTAGTCTTCATAAAAACGTAAATTGTCGAATACTGCATTTGTCTGCATCTATATAATAATTAATTACTAAAACTTTGTGCCAGATAGAGAAAAAATATATTTGAATTTTTTTCTCCAATTATGAAGATCTATTACCCCTAGAAATTAATGCACCCATTTAGTATAAGTAACGTTATATTATCATGTTGAAAATTATAACTTTACTTTTATTTGTTATTGATATTAACAATTTAATGCGGCTTTCTCTAATGGATGTTTTTCTTTCAACTTCCACCTCCTTTCATCTATACACATGTTTTTTATATACTTTCAATAATTCGAAAATAGGTTAGGTCCGCGACCGTCGCCACTCAACACTTTTGGTGGAGGCGCCAGAAGTTTTGCACTTTACCCTTTGTCATTGAGTAATTAATATCTACTACAAGACATCTATTGACGTTTGGGCAGGTGCGCCAATATTGAATAGACAACGTACCAACATTTATTTCAATTTACCTAAACCGTGCGTCTGGCGTTAGCAGACTGTAATATTGCGAGCCAACATAGATTTTTCATTATTTCGAATTTATACGTCTAAAGGCGAGATATTAAAGAATTTCAGGAGGCTGGGCTGTGCCAAACAAGCAGAATATACACCGAGATGAAGAGAAACAAAACAAGAACAAGTGCAGTGGTGCGCCGCATTAACGTCTGCCTGAAGTTTCATATTAAAATTTCAACGCTTCCACGTCGGCTTGTTGCCCGTTTAGCCCCCACATTATATTGACAAACTTTCAGCTGTGCCTCTAACACATGTCGTCGGATGGAAACTTGTTGTGGTTGCCCTCGACTCCGGTAAATGTGAGTTTCGTTTCAAGCGTACCCTATCGCAAGACCAGCACAATTAGGAAACGGTGTGTTTGTAACTGTTCCGGTTAGCGTAACCGCATTTCGACGATATGCGAATTTGAGGTTAGGGAGAGTTCAGCAATGCCGCTATTAGCTAGACGGATGGCGGTTGGACTGTTGCTTGCACTGTTTACACGTAGGTAAGTGGCTTTAGTTGAAGGTGTGGCCAAATTCTAATTTCGGTGAAGTAGTTAAGAATAAATTATACTTAGTAAAATTAGATGCGTAGGAGGTAACACAATTAGTTGCAAACAACTAGAACTAAGATGAAGTTGGAAGCGACGTAAAAAAAAGAATACGGTATTGGCACGAAATGTAACCGAAAATATATACGTTACAGAAAGTAAGGAATCCTCAACACTTTAGATGTACTATAGCTTGCTAAGTTTATGCTGATATTCAATAAACCATTTATTGCACATATACAATCCCGTGGCAGTATTTGAACCCGATCATATCTACGATTGAGGTTTCATCTTCGCATAACTCCATATTCAGGTAAATGTGGTCCTTATATTGTATCTGAAAGGGGGATTTGATGTTTAGTTGATGAGAATGATGCATGATCACTTACCACAGTCACAAAACATCACCGAAAACGTCATGGCGTATTTTGATGAACGGAGCAAAATTTAAAAAGCGTGTAGCATGCTATAGTATGGCCAAAGGGTTGGCCATACCATAGGATGCTACACGCATGTTTAAATATGTATAGAATATAGATCTTTCGCAGTTTATGCGATTGCAAGGGATTCTAAGAAGGCAGTTTGTGGTTACGTGTATTTACGCTAGACATATGGCATTTGATATCAATGTGACCAACCTTAGAAAAAAGTTACTAAAAACGGTGTTATAATGTGTCAATTGTAACACCGAAAACAGTGTTGCAAAGTAGAAAAGTGTATTTTCCGTCAGTGTATTTTCCGGCTCGACGGACCATGCACAAACTCCGGACAGGGCAGACTTTGATAAGGGAAAGGATAGGGTAAGGGAGATCTGAAAGAAAGAAAGGAAACGAGCATTCGATGAATACTGATTTTATTATCAAATTGGTTGAGTATATACAGTAAAGATTTCCATAACAAACAATACAATTAACAATACAAGGTAATTTGCAAGGTAAGCAAACTTGGTCACATATAATTAGTACGGCATAATACTTGCGTATGTGTGTCACATTACAACACAATGTCAAGTTTACAATGATTGGAATTTAGGATGATTATGTTTGTGATTAACAGAAATATACTTTTGTTTAATGAGATTAAACAAGCTGCGGGCTGTAAAACAGGAAATAAAAGAAAATATATGGAGTAATGGTCACATTGCTTTTTTGTTTAATTTCATATTAAACAAGCTGCGGCCTGTAGACACAAAATAAACACTTGGTTGATGTAGACACAAGCTTATCTTCTGGTTGGATATGGTGGCTCTTCCATTCGTTTCTTGTTTAACTTGAGATTAAACAAGCTGCGCCCTGCAGATATGTTCCCATGATTCGGTGGGAATGGTCCGAGATTATTTGTTGCTTGAAGACACTCTTGTTTCAGTGTCGTGGTCCCCATGATTCGGTGGGGATGGTCCGAGATCATTTGTTTCTTGAAGACACTCTTGTTTCAGTGTCGTGGTCCCCATGATTCGGTGGGGATGGTCCGAGTTTTATGTTGCTTGAAGACACTCTTGTTTCAGTGTCGTGAATTATAGGCTTGTGATCCTTCTTCTTGTTTTCCACCATCTCTTCCAGGGATTCGAAGTGTTTCTTCCGAAGTCGAATAAGAGAGTCGGCAAAAACTTCTGGTCCTGGAGCATCGTGGACTGTAGTGATATGCAACAAGAATTCATTGTTTTGTGAATCTTTGCTGCTGTGAATTATAGGCTTGTGGTCCTTCTTATTTTCTGCTATCTAGGGATTCGAAGCGTTTCTTCCGATGTCGAAATTGAGTTGGCAAGAATTTCTTGAATCCTGTTCCCAGTCCATCTTGCTTGCGGGCGTTTCCAGTTCTTCAGATTTCCTCTTGAATGAACTGTGTTTTGGGCGCGAACGAACTTATATCGACACGATCCGAGTTATGTACGTAATGACAAGTATATCGCGCCCTTACGTCGATTAATTTTTCCCCAACGGATGTACGAAGTTGCACTACTGCCGTAGAGAGTTAAATGATTGTGCAGACGACTTGTTGCCGTAGGGGCTTGTATATATAATTGGTTTCCCGCTTGCATTTGATGAACTATTTGTTGGGATTGGTAATATTAGGTAAACTAAGTACTAAGTACTAAGTACGTAGGCTTCGCCATTCTGGCGAAGAGCCCACTCCAAGTGTTTTAATGGCTTTTTCTTCAAACAATTCCATGAAGAAACCGGTGACAAAGGAAATCGATCCTAACGCGGTCAGGTGGAAAAACACATGGAGCGGTAGCGCCAGATGTGCGCAGTGAGGTATAAATTCAGGTATATAAGGGAGACTTTCTTGGTAGGTCTTCAGTATTCAATTAGCTTTGAAGAAGCGAGCAACATGGCTCGCGAAACGTCAGCATTAACAAATCTTGACACACGGCATAACCCGGAAGCAGTTTATTTTCTAAATTAGGTAAACTGTTATGACGGATGTGCTATCGCGACATGGTGGAGATGAAGATGGATTAAAAGGGTTGAAGGGCCATGGGCAAACTCCGGGCAGGCCAGACATTTGCCATGGTGGATATAGAATATGGATTAAAAGGATTGAAGGGCCATGGGCAAAGTCCGGACAGGCCAGACATTTGCCATGGTGGACAAACTCCGGACAGGCCAGACGTTTGATAAGGGAAAGGATAGGGTAAGGGAGATCTTAAAGAAAGAAAGGAAACGAGCATTCAATGAATACTGATTTTATTATCAAATTGGTTGAGTATATATAGTAAAGATTTCCATAACAAACAATACAATTAACAATACAAATTACACCACTATGCAATCAAAGGTTATTGCTGAATTTGCAAGGTAAGCAAAGTTGGTCACATATAGTTAGTACGGCATAATACTTGCGTATGTGTGTACACATTATAACACAATGTTAAGTTTACAATGATTGGAATTTAGGATGAATATGTTTGTGATTAACAGAAATATACTTTTGTTTAATATGAGAATAAACAGACATTAAGTGTTACAGGTGTCTAACTGAGTGCAGTTTAAAATTACAGCTCTTAGCTTTGGCATTATATTAAACTTTATACAAAATTATGTTTCTCTTTCAATTAAAAACAAAAATGATAGAAATTGCAGGAAAATGGAAGTGAATATTTTGTATTATGAATTCTATCAGATTTCCCATTTATACGGTTAATTTAGAACGAGATCCCACACTACCCATTCCTACTATCAAAACATTTGGAATACACTGACATTTTTCCAATTAAAGAAACCAGATATCCGGAGATAGGCCTTTTATCTTAACCTTATAATACAATGTGTGGCAAAAAGAATAATTTTATTAATTTTTTATAAATTGAGCATGATTATTTTTGAAATTTTGTGTGTGTGTGTGTCAAATGTTTTAAGTTAGAGTGGACAAAAAAAAATTTAGATCGTATACGAGTACAATAGATTTGTTTGCGCTGAATAAGAATTCAGGCTGTATATTTGCATATCATGTCAGGTAGGGTGGTCCTTATTTTTTTGAATGTTTTTTTAACAATATATATGAACCCAAGGGGCCGAAAGACCAGTTTAATTTAATAATATAAAAACAACAAATGAAAAAATATTTTGTTTTACCATAATAGATTTCCTTACCAAACTAATCAATTACCTTCTGACTATATAGCAGAGTATTTCCCGTATTTTCAAAAGCTTAATTTGTTAAAAATAAAATAATCTAAGCTGACTATCCTGGCCAAAACATACAAACTCGAACAAGTAAAAACGGTATCTGGTATGCCTTTTTTTCGTACAATCTTCAATTCGGAACTTCTGTCTTCAGATTCAAATTGTATAGACATAAGTTTGCCATTTCATTACAGAAAATGCAACTGTAATGAAAAATCGTTGGTTACGTTTAATAACAACGGTCTTCTCAAGTATGTATCTAAATACAGAATCATAAAAACACACGTGTGCAGGTCCGGTGTCAGAGACCTATAGAATTAACCTATAGATTTTTTCGAATATCAATATCTAGAAAATTATGATGTATTCCTGAAGTCAACTTTAGTTAATTTGGATGCACATTAACTGGTCCATCATCCCATAATGGCCTACTTACTGCCAAAAAAGATTACTGGCGTATTAAAAAAAAAAGTATCAAAAAATTATATTAAAGATTTCCTTATAAGAGATGTTCGCGTTATTCAGAATTCCCCAAGAAAAAAATTAATACCCTCAAAGTTTTTTATACATGCAAATATAACAAAATACCCAACTTAGAAACTTTACAGCACCCAGTTTACGTTTCATTTAAAACAGATGCAAGTACGATATTATATTCCTAAAACACATTCAAACGATGTTTACGTCATAAAACTTAGGAATTAAGGTTTTCGCACACTTTTTTCCATTTATTTTTGACTGGCAGCGTTGCATTTGACAATCAAAGGTTTAAATTTAGTATATAATCTCACTTCTTGCCACTTTTGACTTACATATTGTGAAATTCTTCCTGGGGTAACTTTCAAAATGTGTGTTAACGAAGCAATTATAAAACTTATCAACTAAAAACGTCAATTAATTATCCCACAATTTGAGTCCATTTCGGGGAGTGTTAAAACGGGAAATTAGATTAAGTTTATTATTATAAAATATGCAAATGTAGCAAATACGATTCAACTTAAGGTCGATTGCGACACCAAAAGCTAGCCTCGGCAAACTGGAGAGGCGCAGTTCTAATTTCAGTTTAAGGGCCATATTAAAACAGTAGCTTCGGGGTGGGTGTTATTCTGTATAAGCGGGCAGATATAATTAATGAAAAGACCCAGTCAATTTAACCGAAACGCGTGAGTATGTATAATATCATCCAACAAATATTAATATTTTATAACTCTCAGTCTCTCTGATACTTTGATGCATTCTAATTAGTCGGACGAGCTAGTTCTTTATAGTGATTAGTCGAAGGTAAAGTAGGCTGTTCACGAGCTAGAAACTGACGGTGGCGGTCTATAAGCTCCGCAGCTGGGCCACGTTTGTTTCCTTTTAATTAGAAAATTGCCAACTTTGTAATTTTGAAGTCTTTTGGGAATAACCAAGCACCGGGATTCCTGGCTCTTTTTCGTTTTGTCGTTACGACGGCGTTTTGATCCTTTTGTCGGGAGTACTTTGCAGTGCGTTGTACAACCGACGGGGATATTGTGCGGTAGAATCATCACCCCATCCCTCTTTTGATATAGCCTTTGTGTATACCGTACAGAGTTAAATTGTAAATGAAAATACGTGTCATACTCACATGCAATGCTTAAAATGAGAATTTTCGAGTGTATTCTTTGTCTCAACTTTTCATGAAGAATTTCATGAAGAATCACCCGACGGTCATCGATGTAGTAGTTTTAGAATAGTATATTATTTATTCGTTTTATAACACGTCAAAATGCGACGAGTGCAATAAATGTAACGAGTGTAATGTACTGCGTTTTTTACGTTGCATCATTGATTTTATATGAACAATTTCTTGTATATTATCTATATATTATTGTATTTATTATATATTTGTATATGTAACTATAGTGCGCTGAATTACAACGATCTAGAAGTATTTTGCGCGTAACATGTGGTTGCACTGCCGTTACTGTAAACTTTTAAGGTTGGGATAAAATCACAACAAAATATAATTATGAATAATTTTACTCTACTTTAAACTACATATTGTTATAAATATAATCAACGGGTCGCAGCTATGATCACAATAAAAATCGGGGCAGTAATACGATAAAAACTTACGTAACAGCTTACCAGAGTCGTATGGTCGTCCAATAAGAAATTTGCTTATTTTTTTAGACTTTTTATCCTTCTTCAATATTCACAATTCAATTTGTCAAAACAATATAAGATAGAGAGCAAAGCGACAGAAACGTAACCTTAAAGTTATCTTAAAAATGGTGGTCTAATAATAATTATAATAATCAGTATAGATGTGTTTGGTGGTGACTATTCCAGATATTTTGCGAAGGATTAGAGATATCGAAAAAATTATTAGAAAAACTTGTCTAAGTCTAACCTGGCATACCGCAAAGAGGAAAGATTAAGTTGTTTTTTACTATTATTTTAATATGATTTTTAATTATTATCTACGCTGAAGATATTTCTTTATAATTAGTAAGTTTTTATCAAGATATTAGACTAACAAAAACCACTGGAAATCAAAATGCATTTTCGAAGGAAATATAGAAGCAGCGGCGCCAAATAATAAGACTGGGCGGGGGCGTCTTTTGCAATGTGTCAATGCGTTCTTGATTATCCCGCAAATTACATGGCGGGTAATAATTCCTGCCCTCTTTCGCTTCCATTCTTCCTATGCGAACGCGTCATCCATCGGAATACTGAGTTGCATGAGACTGAACATTACAAGACGTTGCGTCGCCTTACATAAAGAAAAAGCGACGTCGGATTTGCATAATATAATCAGCATACTTGATGTTGGTATTTATTCCGAGAATTGGCAACGGCCGACTCGGAAGGCCTTTAAAAGTGGAACGTTGGGACGCCCTGAGCCATTTCGCATCCGAAATTAATTTAATCCGCTGAATTACAAAACATTTTTTGTCTCGGAATTATGACTGCAATAATTAAGTTTAAGTTGTCCACAAATATTTTGTTTTTGGTATTCTGAAAGAGCGTAAAAATAAAGTGGCAATTTTATTTCCGATTGGTATAAAATACGAAAAATAATGTTAAAAAGGATTAAAAAAAACGGGGGAGATCAAATTAGCGGTAAATCACGAAAATGTCATGAATGTTAAATTTTGTGTCCCTGGGCATATCGCAACAAGAAGTTTGACATGAGTGTCTGACCCAATAGAACGACAGGCAGACATAACCTCGACATTCTATCGGCAATTGATGACATTTATGATTGTAAGGCTCAGTAGGAACTGTAACATAAGGGCCGTTTTACATGACCGAGAATTCCAACAAAAATAAGAGCGAAATTAATAGCCAAAACTATCGACTATAGAATCGGACGTGTACGAGCCATTTTACATGACCGAGAATTCTAACGAAAATAATACCGTAGTAGGTCTTGCACTGTCTCAAAATTAAAAATTCATACGCTCTATTAGTACCAAACGCATACCAGAACCGTCCGCAAAATTTTCTTTTACGAAAAAATTGGTTCGTACACAATTAATAATATTAAAATCGGTATCTTCTCTTGAAATATGAGTCAGACCAGAACGCGCCGTGATTGGTGTGACGTAGCATGCTTGGTCGAAGGCCACGTGACATGAGCTAGTTACGATCCGATGGTCATACCTTCACTCTTCCTACAGCATGTGAAAAGATTGACATCAACGTTGGACGTACGTCTTCTCAGACGACTTTCACTTTTGAGAACACGCAACGATCTCTTGACCCAACTATACTTATTCATTAACACAACGCACACAACGTCCTCCAGATACTATACATTCAAATCGATGCCGTTCTAGTGCCCGTAGGTCCTGTTTTTTTGGCAGCTCTCTACGGCCTAGACTCGCTGAGCCTCTCACCAATCTTATGACGTCACGGAGTGTTTTGGCGCGCTCTTAGTCCTGTTTAAACGTGTTCAATAAAAATTGAGTGCAATAATATTAAGCGGAAATATTTTACACATGGTTTTCTTACCACCTAATGATTTTATTTGTTAAGTTAGGTAAAATCATGCAAGACCTCCATTATTAGCTATATTTATCTATTGCAGATAGAAACAATACGTATCTAATTTTAGGTTTCGAAGATGCCAGATGTTATGATCTCGCACACGCATGACTAGAATTGTAGCGAAATTGATAGCTTTTGTCAAATGTCAATAATTCTCACCAAAAGTTTAGCGATAATTTTCGCTATTATTTTCGTTAGAATTCTCGGTCGTCAAAAACGTCTCTAAATAACGAGACACAGCGAAATAATTTTCAACATTTGTATAGCAAGTATTATTGCGAACGTAGCTACATAATATACGAAACATTATACAAAACGTATTAGCGAAACAAAGTGCGGCATCGCGGCCGGCATGTTTCCACAACTAAGGCCAACCATCAACACGGGAAGTAGGCTTCACAAACTTAGGAAATGGAAATGCATGGAAATGGTGGACTTCCAACCTCAGCTTACATGTCCTGCAATGACAGCATACGAGGTCAACGGCTTTAGTTCCTAAATGCTCTGGAGGATTTCTGATAGACCGAGTGCTTGCCATTTACTGAACATATTTCTGGGAATCTTTAACCCACCGTTCCACCAACGTTGCGAGTGCATCTATAGCGGATTCAAAATTATATTTTAGGGATCTTGGGTACTATTTGTGGACTGTATGTAGTCTTATAGACTGCATGAGAATTATAAACAATATTCATCCATGATTTGAATCTGTTGCTTATCCTGAAACTTGATTTTAGCAGAAGAAGAAGGAATTGATACATACCAGATAAGAGTAAGGAGAGTAAGACAATTCTTGTTTTTTTGTGTGAAAGAGTTCGTACTATTCATATTAAAGCAATACAGATCGATTTACAACTCGAAGATAAATACGGAAATGGCTGTCTACCATTAACTTCTAAGTAAAATGCCTTTTATTCCAAGATATTTTATCTCAATGCTTTGTGTCCATGAAATATCCATATTATATTCGCCCTGTGCATACACCGTGGAGGGGACTTGAGAAACGATCTAAGCGCCCGTAGTGGAGAAATAGCTGCCTACACTATGTGCAGTAGTTCACGGCGCATTATGTTGTGTTCGAATCCGTCAGAACTAATAACATATCAAGTAAGTACGTAGGCTTTCACGGCCAGAATCATTTAGAAAATAAACTGCTTCCGGGTTATGCCGTGTGTCAAGATTTGTTAATGCTGACGTTTCGCAAACCATGTTGCTCGCTTCTTCAAAGCTAATTGAATACTGAAGACCTACCAAGAAAGTCTCCCTTATATACCTGAATTTACACCTCACTGCGCACATCTGGAGCTACCGCTCCATGTGCTTTTCCACCTGACCGCGTTAGGATCGATTTCCAGACCCTGCTAATGTCAGTACCGTCCTCGCGATTGATATTGTCCGGATGTTTGTAAATTTCGATGGCTTCTCTAATAAGCCTTCGATGATAATTACCCACCCTTGTCAACATCTTCGCGTCATTGAAATCCATTGTGTGTCCCGACTCGTGGCAGTGTTGAGCAATAGCGGACTGTTGAATCTTGCCTAGCTGGGTGTCCCTACTGTGCTCTTTGATTCGACATTCGATGCTTCGTCCTGTCTGTCCTACATAGCATGTTCCGCACTCACATGTTATCTTGTATACCCCTTCGTTCTTCAGGAGGGGCGTGATATCCTTTGGGTTAGGCAAAACATCCTTTACCTTAGCTGGTGCTCTGTACCTTACCGTGATACCCGATTTCTTCAGTACTCTACCGATTCTCTCTGATACCCCACTTACGTATGGTAAGCAAGCAAACCCCTTTGACTCTTGCGTTTCCTCTGAGACTTGCGGTTTTCTTTGTGTGACACCCCGTATGTCGGACTTGGTATATCCATTCTGACGTAGGGCCCACTCCAGGTATTTCCGTTCGTCGTCCAAGGTGCTGGAGTCGCATACCTTCTCGGCTCTGTTGAACAAAGTGTTAATAACACTTCTCTTCTGTTGGGGGTGGTGGTCCAATTTGGCGTTCAAGTACCGATCGGCATGTGTCTTCTTACGGTAGACTGTATGTCCAAGCCTACCTGCTCATACATCGCTCCCGCCCACTTGAAGTATGTGGTGGAGAGACAATACTCTACAAGATCAGGTACATCGGTTGGTAGACCTAGGGGGACAAGTGTTGTCCGAAGGCCTTCGACTGCCTCCTTAACCGGAACACACGTAAAGAGTGATGTTACGTCGAAACTTACGAGTATATCCTGAGGGTCAATGACAACTTCCTTCAAAATCTGAATAAAATGTTCAGAGTTCTTGACAAAAGATGTAGTTTATCCTATAAACGGTTGGATGGTTTTCGACAAGTATTTTGCCAACAAATAGGTTGGGGAGCCTATTGCGCTAACGATTGGTCTTAAAGGTATGTTATCCTTGTGGATCTTTGGCAAACCGTAGATCCTAGGTGCCCTAGGGGCTTGAACAAAAAGGCTTCTTTGTTCCTGTACGGGAATCGATGACGATTTAACCAATTCCTTCACTCGCCTTCCTATCTTATCTGTTGGGTCCTTGGAAATTTTACCGTACGTATTCGGGTCCAATAGATCGTTCATCTTCCTGTTGTAGTCCTCCTTGTTCAATATCACCGTTGCATTCCCTTTGTCCGCTGGTAATACTGTGATATCCTTGTTGTCCTTGATGGTTTTCAGAGAGTACTTCTCTTCTTTGGTAATATTGCTCTTCGGCGGGGTAGCTTTCCTAATTATCCTGGAAACCTCTTGACGAATGTCCTCTGCTTGTACACCTGGAATTTTGTACAATGCGGCTTCTACTTCCGTAATAATTTCCTCCTTAGGTATTCTTATCGGTGCGATTGCAAAGTTCAATCCTTTGCCTAGGACCGACAATTCACCGGTGGAGAGTTGGTGATTAGACATATTTATAACTACTTTGTCCACAGTAGTAGGTTTGGTCACAATCTTCTTCGCCTCTAACCTAACAAACTTCTTCTTGTGACATTCGGTTGCTTTCTCAAACTGGAATTCCGCCATTCTCCATGTGGTGGAATCAAGCTTACCCCAATCTTCGGCTGACAATCTATTTGCTAATTTGAGATGAAGTTTTAGCAATTTATCTGTAGTGTCCTGTAAAGATCGGTACGTGAAATGTACCCTTTCACGTAATAAGGCATTCTCCGTTCTCCTCAAAATCTTCTTGGCGGCAGCGGTGTACTTATCTAACTTAAATTTTCTAATAACATATCGTTGGTATAAATAATCATAATGGGACACAATTAGTGTTGCGTTATCAACTGTACTAATACCCGAAGAAATATTAACAAATGCAATATTATAATAAATAATATAAATTTGATCGGACCACTTATACACTACAGGTAACTGTAATATTTATTAGCAATCTGCACCATTTACGTCTCGTGGATATACTACCGCTTACCCCTGTAGAGGGCGCTTGCATCGCGCACCCGGCCAATAACAAAACAATTATTAATAACATACGAAATCTTCCACTACTAGAATCCTTTGACAATAGAACAACAATGACAATTTGACTTGTAGCTAATCATGCTAGCTTCTCCAGAGGTATTTAATAGCAGTTGTATCAAGTTCAACGCTTGGGTAACCCGGTTTTTTTTTGTAAATTATTATCGTTTACATTTCAGCAAATGCAAAATAACTCAAATTAAGTAATAAAGTAATAACTAACATTTGTTTCGCATTTTTTACTGAAAATTTGATGTTGAATTACAATTTATTTTTGGAATTTTAAACTTTTTGCATGTCTAACCAGTGTCTTGTTTGAATTAAGAAAAAGAAAAGCCTCTCAACTTTGCAAATGTTTATTATACGAGGGTACTAGAAGGCAATGCTGCCTTATTCAGCGCCACACTATTCATTTAATTAATATATCTAGACCTGCAGGATAATATGAGAATCGGTAATGTGGTGGCTCGCAAACAGGGTGACATAGTAAATGGGAAAGCCCATCAGTCAAAAATACGAACAACAGCGTCATTAAAAGATAAAATTTAAATTAAAACTTGGCACTAGGTATGGAAACATGACAAATCTCTGAAGGGGTTTGAATAAATTGATTTCAATAAATCTTCGGACACATCGACTTTGAATTACTAACATACTCATATTTATAGTAAACTAAACTTCCAAACTTCAATTGTTTTTTACTTATGACGTCTTCGAGATTTTTTTTAAATGCTAACCCCATAATTGCCTTACTTACCTGGATAGTTCTAATTGTTCTATTAGTTCTAATATATTCTTATAATTAGAAAATTTTTGAGAAAAAGAAAATTATGGTAAAATAGATAACATTAGGTTGGGAATGGAAAGCGATTTGGCGCTTTTGACTAAATCCTTTCTTTGAATATGAATCTGGGCTTAAAAGTTACATATCACTTACACAGGATGTTTCAGAAAAAACAGCTAACCTTGAAGGAGCATATGCACAAGGACGGAATAAGCATGTTTTGTCACATAACGTATGATCTAACGCATTCTTGAGAAAATTAATAAAGAAACACGGAGTCCGTCCATGTTCAGAGCAAGAAAATCGACAAGCCTTCGCCACAGTTGTGTTGCAATTAATTGGTGACAAATCAATGGCGCCGCACTATGGTGAAAATACCCGAAAAGCTAGCCAAAACCTGATATAATGAAAATGCTGCAATTATCCAAAATCCACTTCAGTTGCCAAGACAAGGTACCAATGCATATGTGGAACACAAAAAAACTTGATTTCTAGTTCGTAGAATTAGCCCCAACGTCGACTTGTTGCTCTGGAGAATCATTGTTTACTGTAAGTACAATAATTCTACACTGCCTTCTTCAAGTGCAATTTTCTTTATATTCATGCTTATGTAGTTAATTTTTTTTTAAATCGATATTCTTCCTGGAGGTCTGTACTTACTTAATGCACTTTAATAATGGTGCAAAACATAAAACATTTCAATGAAAATGTTTAACGACATAACTTGTCAAATTAATATTTATAGGTTAATAATATGGTGACATACAGGCGGGATGTAAATTTTAAATAAATCAAAAATTACAGCCACAACCGGGTTCAAATCCAGGTTGTGGCTGTAATTTTTGATTTATTTAAAATTTACATCCCGCCTGTATGTCACCATATTATTAACCTATAAATAAAACATTTCGTTATAATTTAGATTGGAAAATAGCTAGTTCGTATTTTTAGTATTCGCTGCGTTTATACAATTTTTTAACAATATTAAATATGTTCTTACACTATGTATTTATGTATGGTGTATCTTATATTATTATTAAGGAGAAAATGTTAGCAAATGTTTCATTTTATTATTAATTATTATATAATATATAATTTTATTAATTATGTGCCTAACATCTCTTGCGGGGAATTTTGGAAAGCTTGGTCAAGGCCTAGTCATCTGTTATACGATTACGTTCACACAAACCCAATTTAAAGCTCCTCTGAGCTACCCTTTAACTTGACAACAAATATCAGTTTTCTTTCAACAATAAATTTCTGCAAATGACTCGCCAGAATGTTTGATAGTGGACTATTTTGCATCAGTTGGAAATCATATCAGTGTTGTTTAGAATTACTTTATTTCTTCTATTTTTTCTACATAGAAATTAATAAGATCAACTAGCTCTACTGAATTTTAATACAGCAGTAGATGAATTTAGGCAAGCTGAGTTTAGTTCTTTACTGTGGGTCACGGCAGTCAAATGCATCCGGATAAACTCGAACTAATTAAACGGCTCCACAAAATTATCACACCAATTTGCGCTGTTCATTAAGGTCGGTCCTGGTTAGCGGAGTGACTCGCTAGAGAGCGCTGTAGGCCGGATACTGTACAGGGCGAAAGCCAGCAGCCGCAAACTACGAGTTGCAATTAATAATATTATCTCTTAAACGTTTGGGAATTATCGCTGTGCAGCGGTGCGGTGGCGCGGTGGATCTGCGGCTCTACGCGGTTTTGGTCGATCTTATCATCCGCCATTTCAATGCCCGTTTTGCGTGACTCTCATCATCAACTTGTAATTGGGGTGATACCAGCTGGCACATCTACTTGATCATCCTTACATTGACACCGTCTATTAAAGCAAATTGTTTCGTTTATATCTCCTAACTAGTAGACGGCTAATGATTTTGGATTACTGAAACGATATTTCTATGGTAAACATAATAGCTCTAGTCCGCAGTCGGTCAATGATGAATCACTAGGTATGTTCGATTGCCGGCCGCGCTCAGTTGTACTCAGATCAATCTGAGCGCAAATTTGAAATACTTGCTTCCTATTGGTGGAATCAATTCAATACAACTAATCGCAACTAAGCGCGGCCAGCAATCGAACACTACTACTGTTTATGATTATGTTCGTCACTAGGACGCAGGAGCGCAGTTTTGTAGGATAAAAGAAAACTGTAAGGTTACAGATAATTCTACGTTACAGACAATCCAAGCAAGGTACGGTAATTTTACAGCGAAAGATTTTTAACTAATCAACAGAACCTTTCCTTACAGCTTAGTGATGTTAAATACCCGGGTATTTATTATCAAGGGTAAATACCCTGGGTAAATACCCGGGTATTTACCCAAAGTGGGTATTTATAAACAATGCTAAAACTAAGAAATAGCACAATCAATACCCATAACAAAATTAAAAGTAAATAAATTTAAGTAAAAACTTCAAAATGTTAAAAGTAAACTAAATAAACAAATGAACGAAGACAAGATACATATGAAACTTTTTGCACATTTGTTTCTCTACAAGCACATTGTCATTCTGAGTATAGAATTTCTTTCATGCCGACTTATTGGGTTTATCAATTCCTAAAGAAGTTAAGTCATTTAATATACAGAATGTTGAAAAAGAAAACGCCTCTTAGCTTTGCATATTAGTTTAATTTACATTGGTACCGGTTTCGGCAATGCTGCCATCTTCAGCCAAAATCTACAGAACAAAATTTAATGGGTAAATACCCGGCTATTTACCCAAAGTGGGTATTTATAGGGGTATTTATAAACATAATATTGTTGTTAAAAATAGCAGTAAAAGGAAGTATTTAATTACTAAATAAAGGTTTCACTTTTATCACAAAATCAAAAGGTATCCTCGTGTCACAAAATAAAGGTTATTCTTATAAAAATAAAAACATTTTTAAAACAAAGAATAAAAATATCAGTCTCATCTGACGATATATCAAGAGCAGATATTTCCTTGTCATCATCGTCCATTCAATTATGCGAATCTTCCATATTTTCTGATCCTATTATCGGAGAAGATTTAACAGAAACTTATGATTATATGTTAAGTATGTAAACTTAGCGGCTTGTCGTTGTTAATCAATTTCCTTTTTCTTATTTTGCTATGAATCCAACTAAATGTACTGAATGTTCTTATACATATAACTCAAATATTTTACATTATTTGTAATCAAGAATACACAGCTCCATTTGTTTTCTTTATCGCTTAAACAATTACAACCGTTTGAAATAATTGTAAAATAATTGTAAAACTGTATATTAAATTTGGAAAAGTTCCATGATGCAAAGGATAAATGTAGAATGTTGAAAAAGAAAACACCTCTTAGCATTGCAGATTGTTTATTGTTCTAATTGTAACTCAATCTATATCGGACAGACTGGTCGAAAGCTATGGGCACGCATATCTGGACACAAGAGCCAAACCACATCTAACCTAAACAAACATAACATTGAAACCGGTCACAAAATTAATTTCAATAATGTTAAATTACTTCACAAACGCTATAAGTTGGATTTATTAGAGCAGTACGAAATAATAAAACATGGACAACAAGGTCACTACACTCTTTTAAATGACCAATTAAATTTTGCCTACCAACCCCTTTTTTCATACATTTACGTTCTTCAAAGAACATATTTTGCAGCCCCACCTTTTATTTAATTTTTATTCTTGTTTGACTGTTGTGTTCATTTATCATTTATTACTTCACATGTTTTCTTTGTTCGCTTTGAAAATTATCAAACACTCCCCAACCCCTTTCGTACTTGCCCAGTCGAGGCGACCGAGTGTCCGTCTACCTTCGCGACATTGTACCCGGCCGGTTTGTCATCATTTCTCACACCTGCCGCCACGCACCACATGGTCCGCACGTATGTTTATTTGATTTAAGTTTTAAATTAAGTTGTTGGTGCTGTTGGTTTACATTTCTTAATGTTGTAACTATTGTGCTTCTCCCATTAACCGTAAGACAATTTTTTTGTTGTTTTTTGCTTGCTTATCTGTCTTTATATGCTCGCTGCTGCTTTGACTTTCTCTCACGTTTTTCACTTTTCGATTATCATTTATTCCACTGTAATCAGTTTCATATTTATGCTTACCATGTTATTTTATTTGTGTTTCGATGAGAACCGCTTTCTTGACGCAAGAATTTTGATTTCCTGCAGCTGTAGAAGCTTTTAACTATTTGACAGTGAGTTCTGTTGATTGTTTCCCCTTACATGTGATTTTACTTATTCCCTTTTGTTCTGTAGATTTTGGGTGAAGATGGCAGCATTGCCGAAACCGGTACCAATGTAAATTAAACTAATCTGCAAAGCTTAGAGGCGTTTTCTTTTTCAACATTCTGTATATTAAATGACTTAACTTCTTTAGGAATTGATAAACCCAATAAGTCGGCATGAAAGAAACTTTATACTCAGAATGTCAATTGCTTGTAGAGATACAAATGTGCAAAAAGTTTCATATATATCTTGTTTTCGTTCATTTGTTTATTTAGTTAATTTTTAACATTTTGAAGTTTTTACTTAAATTTATTTACTTTTAATTTTGTTATGGGTATTGATTGTGCTATTTCTTAGTTTTAGCATTGTTTGATATGTAGTTTATTGTTTATTTTTCTTTATTTAGTTAATATTTCAAGCGGCTGTAACTTGGCGTTGAGAAAATCATTATGTCCAGTCCATATGAAAAGTCCATATGAAAAGTTATACTCAGAATTACATTCACTAACTAAAAATAATTCTTGCGTGAAAAAAGTGATACATCCTGTATAAATATCTCTGAAATGTTGTTAACTGGTGTTTTAAGGATAAAAAGGATAAATACCCAAAATTTAGGTATTTACCCTAAGTAGGGTATAGTCCCGTTGGACTCTTCTACTAAGTTTCTGGGCGTTTATCTCCAAAGCAAATTGAAGTGGGATGAGCACCAGTTTTACAGTTAAAAAATTGAATAGAGCATACCACTGTATGTATAGACTCAGGGATATTGCTGTCATGGATACCTTAAGGACTTACTATTACGCACAAGTAGAATCAGTTTTGGCATATGGTATTATTTTATGGGGTTCATCCACACGTATTGATTCACTGTTCCGCCTGCAAAAAAGATTTTTGAGATGTATGCTCCATCTGAGCTACAGAGAGTCCTGCAGAGATCATTTTAGGGAGCAATCTATATTAACACTTCCTTGGCTGTGTATCCCTATCCCTATCCCTACTATATACTAAAAGTCTAACACAGTCCGCGCAAGAAGTTTACGAAAATCGGCGAATCGGGGGAAGGGTCTGCTCCTCGGAGAAGCGAAAATCGGCGCCGCAGGCGCCGATTTTCCGCCTAAAATTGGATTGTACAGCGCTTAGGCCTTCGATTTCGTCCATTTTCGGCCCAGTTTTCGTTATTTTTTACCTCGATTCGGGTAAATTTATGGATTATGCTTTAGGAGTGTACAGGTCAGCGCGTCGCCATGGCAACCGATCGTGGTTGCTAGGCAACGGCCGCGCGCTTCGCGACGCGGTCACCAGACGGCGGCACATCATCATGTCGCTGTTGGCATTACGCTACGAAGCAATAGATGGCGCCCCGTAACCGCTTCGAACGTACGAGATAATCACGTCGCGCGTGTAGCAGCATCCGGGCTTTTTGTTTCCCTCTTAACGCTTCGGCGATCTACCTAGGTCGACCAGCAGGCCTATTAGGCCTGCACATTCTCCTAGTATACAGACTATTGAGCTACTATCGGAGGAACAGGAGTAGTTTTGTGAGGAACGGGGATATATCTGTTTCAATGTCCACTCGGAGCGCCTCACGCCTAGCAGTCCCACGTCACACGTCCACAGCCTATGAGAATGGCCCGCATTACGCAATAATTAAGACTGTCAATGCCCTGCCGCCCGATATCTTGTCGGCACAAAGCATGGGATTGTTTAGAAGGGAGGTAAAGAGATATCTGCTTGCCCATTCTTTTTACACTTTAGAGGAGTACATGACGGCCCATCATTAAGTGTTTGTTTTTAAGCTTATTTCTTCTTTTTTTTCTGTATGCACTTGACAATTGTCTATATCTTGTAGGGATCAAACGACAAATAAACGATTATTATTATTAAATACCCGGCTAAATACCCATTTTATAAGTTCCCACCCGGTTACATCACTGTTACAGCTGATTAAGGGGAGGTTCCCGTCCAAATCGATGAAAAAAACGTGAGAAAGGATTTTTCGATATATGATGTAGTTCTCGAGATATACGGGGTCGGGCGGAACAGTGCGTCGGCGCTCCGGACTCGCCGAACGGGCGCTCGGCGCGGCTAACAGGCGAGACCTTTTTTCTATACCTGATGGGTTGAGTATACGGCATGTAGCAAGTTTAGGGTCTTCTGGACGAATTTATACACGTTTCAATCTATTGTAAACTCGCTTATATGTACGTTGGTCGCCAAAACAAGGCCGGTTGCGCATTGGATATAGGTATTATGATATTTACCTGCACGTATAGTGCATATTTTCAGTTTGGACGACCGTTTCTCTTGAAGCAACGTGCACTCAGTCGTGCGACGATCGTGTGAATGGTAACGTGCCGTAAAAATGTTGAACACGCGAAAAAGTTGAAGACCGCGAGTTACTTTCCTTCATACATGTTCCCCAGATGAACCGAATCACGAGAACTACCCGCCAGGAGAGAACAGTTGGATCGCGTTCGGTTTTTCAGGGTAGGGTATGGGGAGAACAATGCTCAGATAACCTGGGTCGGCTGTCTATCTCTTATATGCAGATAAACGCCGTATGACATTAGTCCTCCTATTATGCAGCGCGTCACTCTCACCGTACCCTACCCGATTATCCGAACGCGCTCTTGGTGCAAGTGGCGTGTCGCAGAAGCTACGGGTCAACTTGCCGATTTCCACCATGAACCTGCCCTTCAAGAATCTGTCCAAACGGACACTCGACCAGTGTATGAGGGTCTTTCCAGTGATGATTTATTGCAAAGATGCACCGGAGCAAAAACAAAATGATAACGAAAGTTTCAACTCTTGCATTTGGAAGCTTTTTCCCAAACACATTCATTGTGGTGTACAAACGATACAAATAGCAGCATATAGCTGCTGGTATTTTCAATGAAGGCTATTCATATATTTTGAGAACTGTGAATACGCTAGGAATCGTCATTGGGAACAACAGCAGAATTTTCGCCGAGAGAACTGAAAAAAAGCGCATCACCGCAGGGGCTAAAGAATTGTCGGAGCTCAAAAAACAGGCCAGGATTGAAAAACTGATCATGCAAATCCAAAAAAACTTACTCCTCGAAGAAGAAGAAGGGACCGTATATGGTACTGGAATAGCTGATTAAATGTAAGTTGAAAGAAACTAACGTTGAATACTATTGTTTATTACGTATAACTTCAAACGCGTGTTTCTAGAAACAAAATTTTTCGACGCGCGGTACGCTCTAGAGCTTCGAGGAATGCACCGATTTCAAAGTTTCGCCCCTCAAATTAAAGCTAATTTAATTTAGGGGGCCCTGACCGAGGCTTTCCGAAAAAATAGCGTTAATATGTGTTTTTTACGTTAAAGTAAAAAAAAGGATAAAAAAAAATGAGTTTCTTTTTTTTTAAACCATTTTGTTCCAAAGGGATTATTTAAAAATCGGAAAACGATAGGGCCCAATTTTAAGAATCTTTTTGTGTTTTTGGTTTCAGATCACTTGGCGAGGCTGTACAAGGTACCGCGCACATCAGTTCGCGCCGGGCGCGGCTTTGGTGGCGGAGAGCTGGAGCCGCCATTTTGAACTTTTTTTTTGTCGATATTCAGGATAAAACTTCTTTTGTATACAACTAACCCCCACAAAAAAAATTCTCAAAATAGTTTATTTTGTATCAAAAAAAAATCCTGAAATTGAGGCATTTTTGGGGCCTTTCAACGGGAACCTCCCCTTAATTGGCACAGCAAAGTTTCTGGACATTTGGTGGACATAACGTCCTCCAAGATATTTGCGAATATACTTTACACTGTTCAATCTGATCGTTTTATGGTATAGAATAGAATGAATAGATGATGTGTGTATGGTATGTACGTCAAAGCAAATTCAATCTCACAATTAGGGGCATTTCACGTGAAGCGGACAACGAAAAAAAAGTGAGGTTTTTAAATTCGTTCATAATCGGCCAAATTGTACCTCTAGAAGATATAAATGTGCATACAGAATATTTTTTTAATGTGAGGTTTAGTTGCGAAGTTATGGCCATCTAACGAATTGATGTGAAGAAAATACGTATCTTTTGGAAGCAATTTGTCAAATTAAACAAATTTACAATAAAATATTAAACGTGGTGGTTTATATAGAAAATTTGTTGATCTTATTAATTATGAAATCAAATTCGTAGTTGGAATTTTTTTTCTTGCCAAGTATTTGTCCTAAACTTTGAACGATTTGTTCAGTTCCAGAAGAGCCACCAACATTGGAACTACCGCCGGCAATATCTCTATCATTATATGAAAAATTCATTTCTTTTAACCATCTATATAATGTCCCTGCTGAAAATTCTGGCAAGTCCAAAACATCGAGTTTTATTTGAATGTTATGGATAATTCTTTTATGGTTGTAAATCTTTTTTCCATATAAAAGTTAAATATCATTCGTCTTATAACCCCTTGCAAAAATTCATCGCAAATTATCCTTGGTCTACCACTTTTTGCTTTGCAGTGTTCAACTTTTCCTTTGGTATGGTATTCCGGACTAACCCAGTCACAGTCGCTGACAATCGCTGGACTAACTCCAACAGAAGTTGCAGTTCTCTCAATGACCTTGTCGGAGAGAGTAAGGCTTTGGTGGTCTTTTTCTCCTTGAAAGAAGTTTAGGACATTGATAATTATTTCTTTTACTTCCTTAGAATAATACATCGGCATTTTTGCTGAATACTTGAAAACACGTACACAACGCGACGTAGGTACAACTTTACTCAATAAATTAATAATCAAGTACATATTTATGTACTCATATTATCTTAATTTTACTACAAAATCAACCTGATATGTATATTATTGTGGTACCAGAAAAAATATTTTGTTTTGAAGTTTTATTTGTTTGCTGCTACCGCAACTACCTATCTGATAATTTTTGATTGCGGCTATTTAAAGTGCGTTAAAAACAAAACATGTTCATGCATCTCTTCGCTGCAATCTATTCTTTCATTAAAAAGCTTCAGATCCCAAAACTTTTAGTTTTCAACGTCAACGTTGCTCAAATTAACAAATACGATGTTTGTTTTGATCTTTTAATCCTAATTCCTAAGTACGGACCATGAGCCCCGATGCGCGAATACGACGCCGCTTTCGAGTCACAACCCCGCCGATGACGTGACGTGTTGCGCGATGTAGCAAAATTAAATCGCTTTATAAAATTAGTGAACATCTGAAGTGTGTTTCTAGTTCAATGGTCGCATTAAACAAAATTTTTCGATTGTTTTCGTACCTATCGCGTTGTCGTGCTAATACTTGTTACCGAGATATCCGCTTCCTTAAACATGTTGTTTATATCCTTTATTGCAAGGAAATTTACAAAAACAAAAAAACCAATCTGTAGACAAGATCTCGAGTTATACGCTGTGTAAATTTGATTTTTTTTGGGTAAGCGGTTTAGCAGAAAAAAATTTGGAAAGACGATCGTGTATTAAAAAGTGCTAAAATGGGGTACATTTTTACACTTCTCTCGCGCTTCTGTCCAAACCTAGGGGCAGAAAATTTTGATAGTCAATCATGTTATGTAGAAATGATTCAGGAGTATAACATACCTTATTTCAATTTTTTTTGTTGTCGTTGCTGAGTTACAAGCCTCGAAACACAGTATTAAACCCAACAATTACATTGGAACTTGCAGCTTAGCTTTGACACCGAACGACGCAAATCAGTAATATGATGAACTCCAAACTAGAGATGTTTTTAGCTTTAAACTCGAGGCTGATTAGACGGCTGAGGAACGGGGAATTTAGGAGCGTTGAGATTGAGCAGTTGGACAGATTGACCACTGCACCACGCAACCTTCAAACCTTCTATGCGTGCTAATTATGTCAACAAATTAAAAATAATATATTGAATAATTAACTTGCCTGTTGTGTGTTTTTTTTATTTATTAGTTGTTCAGTTGTCAAATCCACATTGGTCCCTTTCATTTCTATACCTATGACATCATTTTCTCTTCATGAAACACTAGTATCTGGCGCACTTGCTTAGTGGGTCAATGTTTTCTTAGACCATATTTACCACCAATAATGAAAACTTGATCTGCAGTTTGCTAACAGCGTTGATGTGGAGATAGATATAGCGCGCCGCGCGCACGCGCCTGGTTCGTCATATTAGTACAGGACTCGCGAGCACTTGAGTTGCGTGCAGTTTAAGTGCTCGCGAGCCTCTCAGCAGGCAAATAGCGTTCACCCTAATCGGGCGCCTGTATGTCCAATATATTTCTTTTGGACGAGTGCAGAGTCTCGCAACTTAGAGTATAACTTTGGAGGTCACGTGGGAAGATCTAGCATTGCTGTCGCGGCAGTCTACTCAGTGGAACAATGAAATAAATATAAATACTCCCCACAATTGTAAAATTTATCTTTCTTTTTAGCCGAGTTAGCCCATTCACAAACTTGTCCTTACTGTTTAGAGGTAATCTTGTATAGCAAATTTCAGATCGATTGCTGCAAAATTACAATTATTGATCAAAAGGATCAATCTGATCGATTTGATCGAACATAAAACATCGATTTGATCGATCACCTCTGTCATGCTCTGTCAAATATACATTAAATTAGTAATACCACAATTTGAGTAGTCTGTTGTAAAATGTTTTTTTTTCTTATTATATACATAAAAATATAATCAGATTGCAGCAAAGATAAATCGCAAAGATCTTTATCCAAGACTTTTATGTTCCTCAGTTCTGAATTATGTTTAATTTAAAGTATTGTCGACGAAATCTAAACTAATAGTGTCATAAAATATCCAAACCATAATTTTACCGTCAATCAGTTTTTAATGCAAGCGTTTCTATTAACTCAACTTATTAAGCAATAATCTTTCCGAGGGCAATAAGCTCTTGTTTTGAAACTATTCAAAATTAAAATATTTTTGGTAGTCCATCAACGTACTTTTGCTTAAAATATATCAGACTTTCATAACTGGGTCAACACTACATGCTATCTGACAACACTACCCACCTATCCACCGTAACAATTTCAAAGGATACATTAAAGCAAATGATTGCCTTTTTTTGTGATTTTTTGTTTTATTTTATGAGTAGGTTTTGGAAGTCTGTAGGAATCATGATCGTTAAGCTTTAATACTGCCCGTAATCTACCGGGGCTTTAAAATTTGTTGCAGTACCGTTCCCACGCGTTTCTTTAAATATCTTATGCCACCCTCATCAGCGTAGCTGCGGTTTCCTTGTCCATGGCTTCTGTGCAATCGAAGGAACTCAAAGTACCTACAACTACAAACGCATGATCGTCGTACTCCCCTCCTTCATGCTCGAGATCTTTTCGTCATCTACTCGCGAGCCAACCGTGATCTGCTCGAGAACCTACCATGATGCTCTCGCGACCCTACTGTGAACAGCTCGCGAGTCTACAATGCTCTGCACGCAGTAAGCTAGCGAGCCACACCTCGCGTGCGCGGTTCGCCATGTCCCTATTTCCACCTTTAGTGAGGGTAATAAAACGGGCCACAGACGGTGAGACCTGCCTCGCCGCATGCCGCGAGGCACAGGTCTCAGAGACAAATATCACCGCTAATGGTGCTGCATCACCGTCTCTGAGGCGGTCTCACGCAGTCTCACGTGAGACCGCCATCAGCATTAGCATGATACGTGTAGCGTGAGACCGCGCTGCAAGTCTCAGCTGGTCTTAAGCATGCTACACACCTAGGAACATGTCTCAAGAGACGGTATCTTGAGACTGTCTCTAGAGACGTGTCTCACTGTGTGGAGGTAGGACTCCGCCGTGCGACCTCGATACTGGTCTCAATCTCACAAATTTGACGGGAGACCGGCCGCCAAAATGCATGTATGTGATACTGGTCTCTGGTACATGTCAGCTACACACCCAGAGTCCGTTTTCAGAGCCCTGTCATGAGACCGTTTCCAAGGCATACCCCACCACTCATCTTCAATAGTTTCGCACCGCCTCGGCACCCGTCTCCGTATCCCACCAACAGCGGGAGGCGAAGAAACCAAACGAGTGAGACAGACAGGCGCTTACCTCGCCTGTTTTTTTTCTATGTGTTGCTTGGGCTCGCAACTCGGGTCGCAACATGAATCTAGTTTTTGAAAATATTCAATCGCAATGACGGATGAAATTACAGAGCGTGGTTTTTGAAGGAATTCCTTGAAAAATATAAGCAATTACCTTGTCTATGGAACACCAAAGTTCGTCATATAGCAAAAAGATTTTAAAACTAAATGCATACGAGAAACTAACCAATTTTTTCAAACCTCGCTATGCAGAAGCAAACCACGATTTTGTGAAAAAAAGATTCATAATTTTCGGTGCTGATACGGAAGAGAATTAAACAAAGTCAGAAAATCTAAGCGAACTTGGACCGACGCAGAAGATCTGTATGTGTCTAGTCGTCAGGAGCAGAAACTTCTAATTCCTTTATTAGAGACATGTGCGAAAAGGTTATCGTTTCCATTAACCATTTCTTGCACCAAATTTTTCGTTTTCTTTCCTTTTTACTTTATCATACTTAGGGCCGATATATTCACCTATCGTCAAAGTTGTCGTTAGCCAACGAACAGATTACGCTAACGTTCGCGTTAAAAATGATTCTGTCTTTTCACCGATCTGTAAGTTATCATCAGGCAACGAGGACGTAAACATCGCTAACGAATGTTTTTCGGCAGTATAGTATCAAATGTCGGTAAAAAAGGTGTACTAAATCAACACTTGGATCATAACTTGGACTAATTGCCGCTAGATGTAGCGCCGTAAATGACATTGATAGACATTGACAAAACGTAACCAAAATTCATTCGCACCCATTTCTAACCGCATCAATTAAAAAAGACGACCAAAAGTAAAAAGAAATGGTATGAAAGACAATTTCAGCAAATTCGGCCATATTATCTAAATAATGGGTGCGTTCTGCCAGTTTAAGCCGCTTAAGCGCTTGAACTCAGCCTTCGCGTTCATGTTGTTGCTGCCCAATAGCTGCCGTCCGCTGAGTTCAAGCGGATAGCGCCTAAAGTGGCAGAACGCACGCAATGACTTCAATTAATACAGTACCACGTACGTACGTAAATATTTGTCAGTTTGACTTTTTGTTTGACATTCAGCAGATGCTCTGTGACCAATAAAAGTGTTCGTCAATAGTTTAGGCAGGTTCATTCGATCGCTAAATAAATTTGATCGTTAAGCGTATTTATCCGGTCGGTAACGTTAACGAGAGGTGAATAGACACATTTTTACCATTTATCTTGTCGTTTAGATGACGAACAGTTTCACGATAGGTGAACATTTACGTACGTACGTGGTACTGTATTAATTGAAGTCATTATTTAGTTAATATGGCCGAATTTGGTGAATCCGTCTTGCTTACCACTTTCTTTTTACTTTTGGTCGTCTTTTTTAATTGATGCGGTTAGAAATGGGTGCGAATGAATTTTGGTTACGTTTTGTCAATGACTATCAATGTCGTTTACGGCGCTACATCTGGCGGCAATTAGTCCAAGTTATGATCCAAGTGTTGATTTAGTACACCTTTTTTACCCACATTTGATACTATACTGCCGAAAAACATTCGTTAGCGATGTTTACGTCCTCGTTGCCTGACGATAACTTACAGATCGGTGAAAAGACAGAATCATTTTTAACGCGAACGTTAGCGTAATCTGTTCGTTGGCTAACGACAACTTTGACGATAGGTGAATATATCGGCCCTTACTATCGACGTATGATACAGCGACGATTCTGGAGAAACTACTAAAGGTGTCGAGACGAAACTTCATATTTAGAAGTTTCATGACCAAACTTAGAGCTAAAAAGCTTTTTGTTCAAAAGGGGTCAAAGGAACTGGATGCTTACACTAAAGCCTTTTTCAAGGATTTAGCAAATGAGCAGCTATTTCTGTAAGTTCGTCAAAATAATTAAATAATAAATTAAAGTAAAGGAAATTTTGTATAATTTATGTCTATGACATTTTTAAGTAAAGTGAATAGTTTAGCTACATGAGCAAATTGTACTTGATTGAGATCGGCCGTGTCTGCAATATAAAACTAGTTAACCAGGATTTGACAGATGTTTTCATTCTAATAACAGTAGGTACTGTCAAATGGTGATGTGTTGACAATACCTACTGTCAATAGAATCGATATATCTATTAATTATATAACTATTATTATATAACTATTAATTTTATATATAGTATGATAAAGTCATGTGCCTGGCCACATCAGATATTTTATGGTACATACTGCCACAATTACACCCATGGTAAATAATTTTTTTCTTGACGGATGCAACTGCACTTTAACTAACTAACGTGCCCGTACTACGTATTCCGTAAGATATAAAAAAAATTATTATTATTATTATATCAACTGCAACATATCGCAGTGTGTGTATGGTACGCAGGCATCTTGAAACATGTATCTGGAGACGGTCTCTAGATACCGTCTCTAGAGACGGTCTCTGGATACGGTCTCTTGCGACATGTTTCTAGGTGTGTAGCATGCTTTAAGCATGCTACACACCTAGAAACATGTCTCAAGAGACGGTATCTTGAGACTGTCTCTAGAGACGGGTCTCACTGTGTGGAGGTAGGACTCCGCCGTGCGATCTCGATACTTGTCTCAGTCTCACAAATTTGACGGGAGACCAGCCACCAAAATACAAGTATGTGAAACTGGTCTCTGGTATATGTGAGCTACACACCCAGAGTCCGTTTTCAGAGCCCTGTCATGAGCCAGTTTCCGATGCATACCCCACCACTCATCCTCAACAGTTTCCCACCGCCTCGGCACACATCTCCGTATCCCACCAATAGCGGGAGGCGTAGAGACCAAACGAGTGAGAGGACAGACGCTTACCTCGCCTGTTTTTTTTTGCATGTGTTGCTTGGGCTCGCAACTCTGGTCGAAACAGGATTCTAGTTTTTGAAAATATTCAAACGCAATGACTGATGAAAATACAGAGCGTGGTTTTTGGGAAGAATTCCTTGAAAATTATAAACAATTGCCTTGTCTATGGAACACCAAAAGTTCGTCCTATGGCAACAAGATTTTGAAACAAAATGCATACGAGAAACTAGCTAATTTTTGCAAACCTCGCTATGCAGAAGCAAACCACGACTTTGTGAAGAAAAAAATTCATAATTTTCGGTGCTGCTACCGAAGAGAATTGAACAAAGTAAGAAAATCTAAGCGAACTGGGTCCGGCGCAGAAGATCTGTATGTGTCTAGTCTGTGGTATTTTCACATTTTATCTTTTTTACACGATGACGAGACACCAAGAAGTGGAATTTCAAATTGGAATGTTGGGAGTAATAATGTACACTATGTTTTATTTATATGTTATATTGTACCGTTTTGGCTCTACACTAATATTTATTTTTTTTATCATTTATTTGATATTATTAATTATTTATTAACACATTATCAAACAACTTTTTATTTTCTGACTTTAAATTGTGGTCCTAAACGCCATATCATCTTGAAAATGAACTCGACCCTCATTATTAAAAAAGCGTTTATATGTTTCTCTTACGTCTTTTGCTGATAATGAAGAAGTTCTAGGTGTTCGTTGCAGAGGTATAAACGCATCGCTTTCTTGACGCCATTCTCCAGGGTGAAAAGTTTTAGTATTTAAATTTTCTAAATCGGTGGAAGATGGCGATAAATATTTATTGGCTGAATTGTGTATCAAAAAATTATGCAGTGCACAAGAAGCTAAAACGACTGGATCAATATTTCTCACATTCAAAGCAATTTCGGTTCGAAATATTCTAAAACGTGATGCTAATATTCCAAAGGCATTTTCGATCACTCGTCGAGCACGTGACAGACGATAATTAAAAATCTTTTCTTCCTTACTTATATTTCTGTCTGCAAACGGTTTCATTAAATTTTCCATAAGTGTAAATGCTTCGTCTCCAATAAACGTAAAGGGCAAGGAATAATCGGTTCCCTGAGGAGTACTTGGTTTTGGAAATTTGAAATCTTTTGATTCAAGTTTATCGTAGAATCCAATTGCATTTAGAATTCCTCCGTCAGATACCTTTCCGTTGGTACCAGTATGAACAAATAAAAATTCGTAATTGGCATTGGCGATTCCAAACAGGATGACACTGAATCTTCCTTTATAGTTATAGAAAAATGATCCACTATTTGGAGGTTTCATTATGTTGACATGTTTCCCATCTATAGCACCACAACAGTTAGAAAATTGCCATTGTTTTTCAAAATCATTTGCAATTTTTTGCCATTCTTGTTCGGTTGTTGGAAACTAAAAAAAAAGTATTACTTAGGTGTATATAGTGTATAAGGCCGCTAATGTTTGTTTATATTTTCAGGAGGATAGCAATGATACTAATGTCACTGAAGACAACAATCAGTCGATACTTTTACAAGAAGTAGGAGATGATGACATCAATATAACAACAGGCACTAAATCCCAAGCTGCTTTGGTACCTAGTTCGGTACCAACTACATCGACAGAGCAAAGAAATACACGGAAAAGGAAAAATACTCTGTCAAGTCAATCAGAGCTGATAGATTTAGCAAATAAAACCTTGCGAGGATGGTCCACCAGTGATGACCAACGCCCTACACCTACACCTGACGACCATTGTGACATCACTGGGCGGAAAGTTGCTGCCGATTTAAGGCAAATGACCGACATGCAAAGAATGGTGGCAGATAAAGTAATAAGCGAAGTGTGCTTCTATGGGAAAGCCGGTCTCCTAAGAATGGGCCATTCCTTCGCAGTGCAACAACCTTACGAAAACTTTATAAACCCTACACAACAAAATCAGCAGTCACCGGGGGTACAAACAACTGATTTTCAAATGCTTACGCCACTGAATCTGAATCGCTAGTTATATTATTTATTTATTTAATTTTGAATAGTTGTTGTGTTATGTTATATTTGTTAATTTTGAGTTTATATAAATACATATTACTTATATTGTTGATTCTTTTTTGCCTAGTTTATTTGACTAAAACTGAAATGTTGTTTTTTGGGTTATCAAGGCTAGGTGCTGCGATTGAAAAGCACAAACAGTAGTTTATTTGACTTTTTTATTAAGTTCTATATTTCGCTGTATATTCTCAGCTTCTTCGGGAACTAAAACACATATAAGAAAGAGAGAGCATGTAGCAACAAGGTTACTAATAATGTTTTGTTGCTACATGCTCTCTCTTTCTTATGTGTGTTTTGGTTCCCGAAGAAGCTGAGAATATACAGCGAAATATAGAACTTAATAAAAAATTCAAATAAACTACTGTTTGTGCTTTTCAATCGCAGCACCTAGCCTTGATAACCCAAAAAACAACATTTCAGTTGTATTACTTATATGTTTGATTATCATTATTATACGGTTATTATTATATGATTACTTACTTTAAGGTGTTGATTTTTCAATTTCCTATAAATAGCCCAACATGTTTCTGGGATAATACTACTTAGCAATTGCGGTGAAATGGCCGCAGAAAACTTGAGATCTTCGTAACTCCGACCGGTTACCAAAAATCTTAAAGTAACTGCAAGTCTTTCCTCAGCGCTGATTGCTTCGCTTAATATGGTATTTTGTTTCTGTATGTCAGGTCGAATCATATCCAGTAAACTATGAAACGTACGAATGTCCATTCTTAAATAGTTGAAAAAGTCGCCAGGAGCAGAAACTTCTAATTCCTTTATTAGAGACATGTGCGAAAATTTTTTCTTTTCCATTAACCATTTCTTGCACCAAATTTTTCGTTTTCTTTCCTTTTTTATGGTACATATTGCCACAATTACACCCATTGTAAATAATTGTTTTCTTGAGGGATGTACCATCCTGCACTTTAACTAGCTAACGTGCCCGCACTACGTATTTCGTAAGATATCAACTGCAACATATCGCAGTGTGTGTATGGTACGCAGGCGTCTTGAAACATGTATCTGGAGACGGTCTCAAGATACCGTCACTAGAGACGGTCTCAGGATACGGTCTCTTGAGACATGTTTCTAGGTGTGTAGCATGCTTTATCGTCAATTGCGTGGTATCGCCGCCGCGTCTCGTCGTGTATGGTCGTTTGGATTTGAGACCGCTTGTCTCTGAGACCTGTGCCTCGCGACATGCGGCGAGGCAGGTCTCACCGTCTATGGCCCGTTTTAGACCTGCTTCGCCGCATGCCGCGTATGAAAATACATCATTTTTAAAAAGGTTTCCCTATACCTAAATATCTTCATTTTTGAGTTTTTTTTGATTTTATTAATTTTTTGGTGATTTTCGCGGTTACGTTTAAAATTGAATATTTCGGTTATTACTGAAACTAGAAGTTTCATGATTGGTGGTCCAAAACTAGAAACATAACCAAACAAGACGATGTTTAGTTCATCATGATATCTTATACAGGGTGTTCAAAATTTACAACACAATAATTGAATTTGCAAACGTAAAAAAACTAATTTTTTTCAAATGGAACATCCTGTATACCGATACGCCATTCGATGGATAACCTTATTCCCTATCAGTCAATATTAGGGTTCCCTATATCTATCTTTAATAGTTTTTGAGATATTGTCACTTTTTCTTTAAATCCATTTTGAATACTCCCATTTAATAATGGTGGACGAAATTAGATACGAAATTTACAACGAAAATTTAAATAGTGTTAGATATTTAGAAGTTTTGCGTGAATGTGTGAACAATTTTTGCGAAACTCTTCCCCTCAATATTTTACGCGACCGGCACATTCTTCGCATGTGGTATCCATTCAACTTAATCAGATGTTTGACGATAGGTGGTTCGGAAGTAGGGGACCCTGGCGGTGGCCACTAAGCTCACCAGATTTAACACCATTAGACTTTTATTTCTGTGGTCATGTGAAAAGTCAGGTCTATTCTACACCAGTTAATATTCTAGAAGAATTGACTAACAGATTAGTAGCCGCCATTAATGGACTTCAGCGACAAGAAATCCGAAGAACGACGATGACAGAAGTACAGCGAATAGTATGTTTGGAGCATATCGAACAACATAATTAAGTTTTATTTTAAGTTAGATATCCCAAATATATTATTTTAGTTTTAACAAACCTTTTTAATATTTTTCTGTTATTTCTGCTGTTCCATAGTTGTTACCAGGGTTCGGAAATATTCATTTATGAACGTTCGCGTACGTACATTTATGATTTTACACGTGAACGTGAACGTTTCAATATTCTCTGATGCGTTCTCGTTCGCGAACGAGAAGCATAAAACAAGTCCAGATCGTTCGCGTTCGCGTACGTTAGGTAGCAAGAGTGTCTGCTGTTGTTCGTACGCGTGTGTATTGGTGAGTCACACAGCGTGCGTTCTTATATGTAGCTATCAGTTGCATCGATACGTTCGCGAACGGTCACTGCTGTCGTTCGCGTTCATATGTGAATGTAAGTGCTGCGTCAACCATTCGCGGAAAGTTGGTGTGGTTCTATTCTATCTTCCATGCGTTTCCGATTTATAAAAAAAGTTGCGGGAGATTATCAGAAATTGTTCTGAACTCCCCAAGGATCAAATCCACAACCACTATTTTTTTCACAGCCCCCACCCTCCCCTGCAATACCCTAAAAATCAGGCAAAATTTTCCCCAAATTTACAGTTTTACAAAGTTACGTCATTTCATTATTTTTTTTTGAAGGAATTACTATTATTGGATTATTGACATGTTTTTTGTCATTTATAAACTAATTTAAAATTGTTTAAACAATTACTTTTTGTTTAAACAAAAATATACGGTGTTACGAACATATTTTTCCATTTTTTGCAAAAATTATTAAATTCTTGTTTTTTTGTCACTTATTAACTAATTAGCAATTGTTTAAACAATGGTCATTTGTTTAAACAAAAATATTTGATGTTACGCACATATTTTTCTAATTGTGCAGAAATTATTAGATTATTGCCTTTTTTGTCATTTATGAACTAATTTGCAGTTGTTCAAACAAATACCATTTGTTTACTAAAATATACAATGTTACGGACATATATTTCTTTTAAAAAATTATTATTAGATTTTTGGCATTGTTAGTCATTAATTAACTAATTTGCAATAGTCAAAATAATAATAATTAGTGTTGCAACCACATTATTGGTTTGACCGATAGCGTAAAACCTACAAAATTAGAGACCAGAAATCCTACAATTATTTTTGCCAAGAAATACGTACTAACATTGTATATTATTGTTTATACAAATTTATTTGTTCAAACAATTGCACATTAAGTATCAAATTACAAAAAACATGCCAACAATGTAACAATAATAATTTCTACAAAAAGAAAAACAAAAACATTGTAAATTTTTGTTTAAACAAATGGTAATTGTTTAAAGAATTGCTAATTCGTTAATAAATGACAAAAACTCAATAATATAATAATAATTTCTGCAATAAATATAAAAAATATATCCGTAATAATGCATATATTTGTTTAATCAAATAGTATTTGTTTAAACAAATAGTATTTGTTTAAACAATTACAAATTAGTTAATAAATGTTAAAAAAATGCCAATAATCTAGTAATAATTTATGCAACTGTAGAAAATTATGTCCATTACAATGTATACAAATGTTTAAATAAATGGTATTTGTTTAAACAATTGCAAATTAGTTAATAAATGACAAAAAAGCCAATAATCTAATAATTTGTACACAATTAGAAAAATATGTGCGTAACATCAAATATTTTTGTTTAAAACAAATGGTAATTGTTTAAACGATTGCTAATTAGTTAGTAAATGGCTAAATAAAATAATAATTTTTGCAAAAAATGGAAAAATATGTTCGTAACATCATATATTATTGTTTAAACAAATGGTAGTTGTTTAAACAATTTTAAATTAACTAGAAATGAATATACGGACATACCGTATCATACGGACATACTAACGTAATGATGAAATATTCAATGTATCTAAGATGGTGATATCCAGGCACAACCTGAATTCGAACCAGGGAGCTTTGCGTTTTGTAGCACAATGCTCTCCCATCTGAGCCTCAGTAGCTCAGATGGGAGAGCACTGTGTAAACGCAACCAATTGCAAAGAAGTTAATTAATGACAAAGAAGAATAATCTAATAATAACTTCTCCAAAAAAAGAAAACTTGTCCGTACTATTGTATATTTTTGTAAGCAAGTGGAAAATTGTAAATGACAAAAAATGCCAATAACCTAATAATAATTTCCTTTAAAAAATATGTCCGCAACATTGTATATATTTGTTTAAACAAATAGTATTTGTTAAACAATTACTAATTAGTTAATAAATGACAAAAAGCCAATAATTTAATACTTTCCAAAAAAGGGAAAAATATATTTGTAACATCGCATATTTTTGTTTAAACAATTGGTATTTGTTTAAACAATTTTAAATTAGTTAATAAATGACAAAAAACATGTCAATAAGTCAATAATAGTAATTTCAGCAAAAAATAATAAATCACGTAACTTTGCAAAGTTGTAAATTTGGGGAAAATTTTGCCTCATTTTTAGCCGTGAAAAAAAATAGTGGTTGTGGATGTGATCCTTGGGGAGTTCAGAACAATTGCTGATAATCTCCCGCAAGTTTCTTTCTAAATCCGAAACGCATAGAAAATAGAATAGAACCACACCAAATTTCCGCGAATGTTTGACGCAGCACTTTACATTCACCTATGAACGCGAACGACAGCAGTGAACGTTCGCGAACGTATCGATGCAACTTATAAGTACATATATGAATGCACGCTGTGTGATTCACCAATACACACACGTACGAACAACAGCGGAAATTTTGTCTACCTAACACACGCGAACGCGAACGGTCTGGACTTGTTTTATGCTTCTCGTTCGCGAACGAGAACTCATCAGAGAATATTGAAACGTTCACGTTCTCGTTCGCGTACGAACGGGAGTGAATGTTTCCGAACCCTGGTTGTTACATTCCTATAAATAAAGACTAAATCAATTTGTAAAAATTGATATATGCAAATGAGCCATTTCAGTAATTTCGTCGAAATAGTTAAATAATAAATTAAAGTAGAGGAAATTCTGTATAATTTATGTCTATGACATTTTTTCGTAAAATTAATAGTTTTGCTGCATAAGCAAATTCTATTTGATCGAGATCGGTCGTATCTGCATTAATATAAATTATAAAACTAGTTAGCCAGGATTTGACAGATATTTTCATTCTAATGACAGTAGGTAGTGTCAAACGCTGATCTGTTGACAATACGGCCTGCTTAAAGATTCGGCTAGCACCTGGACCTTTCGTAGAACAATAACCCAGCGCGATAGTGGAAGTGGTAACGCGGCGATTCGACGACTGCTCAGTTGGTCCGCTACTGGCGAATTCTCATCCACCGAACGCTGGTTATGACAGTGCGCTTGTACAACTAGATCCAGCTCTAGGTGCTTTACTGTGTTGTATAATTAATTGACTATTAGAAATTTTAAAATTTATGGAATTAGTTACAGAGACCATATTATGTCAGTCAATTGTTAGGTACTTAACAAAATTAAACAGTGTGCAACTTCTTCTGAACTAGAACATATGAGAATTGAAAAGATGACAAATTTGTATTTTACAAGTAACCGGAGCCGGAGCTTTTTATCATGTGGATATTTGAGGGTTTAATTTCCCTAACGGTCTGTTATGACGAATGACAAAATATTTTGTCAGGCCTGTTTTGCTAACCAACAAAAACTCGATTCTGCTTCCAGGAACACAATAATAACTTTAGGGTTAAGGGTTAAGGTAGTAGGGCAGGTTGTCTCGGCGGTGATTTTGGTTATTGAGTATGGGGTCTACTGTCGGCGACAGGTCACTATTAGTTATAATACATGGTATCTTTTAGTATCAGGCCAGCCCTGAATTCGACGGTGCGGTTTAGAACAATGTTCGGAACAATTTGTTGCATGCCTGCTTTGCCCAGCAGCTTTGCCGAATACCTTCTGCATCAGCCAACAGAGGGCGTCATACCACCGATCTCCCCGATACATTGTTCATGCCGTACCTACTCTCCGGTCGATCCCAAAAATTACATACCTCACTCAAACCGTCCGAGGTGGTTTCTATTTCGCGCATAGTTTCCGATTGGAAACCGGAACGAAGCCGTAAAATTTAATTAACTGCGACCATACTGTACGTGCTGGAGGGCAGTTTTTTCAGTACTGACCATATGCCTAACTTATAATGGAGTCAGCATTTTTTATTCGTTTATGCGCAAAAAATTTACAATAACATGGATATTTGTAGCCTTTGAGATTTGTTAAATTATGTACAGAAATTCTGTACTCAATTAGGTAGACAAGAATTACTACTATGCTACGCATTGGTTCACTATCAAGTTATAATAAATTTACTTTCTTGGTATTGAAAAAAAAAGTATGAGAAAGTCTTCTCCAAGGACTTTTTTCTTCTCACCTCAGGAGCCAATTAGTTAGCTGGTCGAACAATTACTACGTTACACATCTGTTTAGTATATCAAACTATCATAAATTTACTTTCTTGGTATTGAAACAAGTAGCTGTACCTTACGAACATGGCAAACAAAAGTCCCACCATCTTACATTCAAAGTATCAATATCTAAACAATAAGGTCGTAATAAGAAACCCATTAACAAAGATAGCAACGTAATGTAAGATATAAGGAAAAATAGAAAATATATGGTTTTTGTGACAATACCGCTAAAAAAAAAGGGTGTTCCGTGTTAGAATTTTGTTGTTGTCCAAATGTCGCCAATCTGAATAATATACTAGAAAACTGACTAAAAAAATTGTTTTTAAGGATTTCCTTTGGCATGGCTCACACAACTTTTACTGTGGTGGATATACTGAGTTTGTCACAACATTTGTAACATCCCTAAGGAACCGCCTGTGTACACGATAACTGCCGTAATTTTGAAGTAGTTGTTTTAAAATTTGGTATACAAGCGTATCTCTTAAAAACCAAGGACAAGTTCGTGAATGGGCAAAATCGGTTCACTCAATTTTTTTTCATATTTTACGGGGGGCGGGATATTTTAACTTCAGCCCGGCTGAAGATAATTTTCTTACTAGTTTTTAGATGTGTTTCATATAGGGACATACGGATTTTTGATTACTGTAATTTACAGCTTAAATTACCAAAGGTAATTTACCGAAAATATGTGTTCCGTTGGTAATTTACCGCTATTTATAATAATAAAAAAGGCCTGAACAATAATTAGCCATTAAAAAGGTACTTTCTTTTTGTTTCTTTATTATTTATTTGTATTTTATTACTTTTGTGTCTGGTTTGACAAACAATAGTTATTTTTTATCCGGATATTATTTTAACACCGTGACTTTTTTTACTATTTTTTGTTACGAAAGCTTCTTTCCACTCCTCAGTTCACCTGCCGAATGATATTATTTGAGAAAGTATAGCTTATCTTTTTATATTGAATGCATAGCGTAGTGTATGCTTAATATTTACAATCTGTTTTCGGAATCGCTGAGGATGGAGAGTGGGCGTGGTTTTAGGGTTAAACTCAGAAAACTACTATTAACTGACCAGATTGAGGCGGGTAATTAATGATTTGATGGTTAGACTGACTGGATAACGGATATCGATGTGCTAGAGTGGTTATTTATTTATTTTTTATTATCATCGTATAATTTGTATATCACATTGAGTGTTATGCGTGTGTACAGATTGCGAGTATATTGATCTATATTTTTATTTGATTTATGCTTCAGCAAATTTTAAATCAGAACCCGTTTACCTAGTTTTGAATTTACGATGGGGATTTTCATTGTTTGTGAAACCAAGCGTTGTTGTTTTGTGAGCAAGTAAAGAATTCAAGTATTTTATACTATAGTTAAGCTGTTTGACGGTCCCCTTTTTAAATTGCTGCTATAAATAGTATTTTTAGTATATCCTTTGTTCTTTCCCGGATCCCCAATCGCCCGGTCACCCTCGTTCATCCGCAATGAACAAAAAACGTTATCAATACGTCAATCCTCGTGGCTTGGAATCAACATGGTCTTAAATTGAACGAACCAAACAAATCCGCATTATTGCGCCTGGTTGGGCTGTCACAATTAAAATCAATATTAAAATCACCGCAAACAATAATAAATGAGAATTTGCGACACATTATATCTTACAGTTCACTCATGTTTGATAAAAATAGGTTTCCCGATGGGGATCTGTACACTCATAAACGTAATACACTCTTGGTTCAATAATAAAGATGGAACTACAATATACTCAAAGTGTTTTTCAATTGGTAATATTTTCTGAGGTTCGGCATTCATCAACAATGCTCTCCCTGAATAGATAGCACACCTTGTATCAACAATCCGAAGATTTCTGGTTACATGGCCTTCCTGAGAGTGATTGGTATTTACTACATTGTTGGATTCTGTAATTAAAGCAGACATTACTCGGAATAATCTATTTTCTCCCCGCTTGGACAAGTGGACACCACGTGATAGCACCCAATATTGAGACAACAAGCAATTTACATTAACAAGTTGAGCACACATATAATTCTTAGTTACTGCTTTATAAATACTGTTTCTGCCATTATGATCACTGTGTCTTTCTTCCAAAACGTGTTGGTCAGGCTATACAAATCTTCCGTAACATTCCCAAAAGTAGCGTAGGTTTGAAAATCTCCAATTCACGACGAAAACGTGGCCTTACGCGGGTTTTTGGAGGTCGCTGATTATGAATCGGAACGCGAATTTTCCGAAAACAAAGTATTGTCAAAACATCAGCATGTGATAATTATTATTATATATTAATAATTTAGCTGCATGAGCACATGCAGCTAAACTATTAAATTTACTGTAATGTATTATAATTGTGGTTACTGTAATATATATATAAACTACGCATGTGTACGAGTGCACCTTCCCGGGACCGGTTATGTTTTCTTTATGTAAAGCTTCAGTTGAATTTATGATGACCTAGAATAAACATATAAAACGAATTGTTGGTATTATTAAACACACAAACGCTACACTGGCGACGAGGAAAAGTGAAAATGAATACCCACGGCATCCACCTGGAGTTTAAACCTAAAATCCACGATTGGAATGTGCATTTGAAGCGCCTAGGGCAGTATTTCATCGCCCAGACGGTGACCGAAGACGAAGTAAAGCGAGCTATTCTGCTAACCAGTTTGTCGGAAGAAGCTTATAAGCTGGTTATCAATTTATGCGTACCAAATGATCCCGAAGAAACACAATACCAGGAACTAGTAAGTCTGCTAACCTCTCATTACGCGCTGAAACGTGTCGTGTTTGCAGAAAGATACCGTTTTTATGCTGTGAAGAAAGAGACTAAGGAGTCCTTGCAAGAGTGGGCGGTTCGCATCAAGGAGGCTGCAGTTCATTGTGATTTCGGAAATATGTTGGATACGGCGCTGCGCGACAAGTTCATAACGGGGATGGAGCCAGGGAAAGTCTTGGATAGATTGTTTTCCGAAGACAATAAAATTACATTCAATAAGGCAATGGAAATTGCTCAGGCGACGCATGGAGCCCAGCTGAGCTACGGAGTTCACCAGGAGTTCGTTGCAGAGGTGAAACAGGAGGCGAGCCATCGGCTAAGTCATAGTCCACGAGGCCCGTCTGCGGGAAGCTCCAAGATGGCGGGAAATGGAAGTAAAGGCAAGAAAATCGCACCCACAACGCCCTCTACAAGGCGGAACCTCAAAGGATGTCACCGATGTGGTCGGGAGAACCACACCGGGGATAGATGTCGATATCGGAACTACTCGTGCAACAGTTGTGGTATGAAAGGACATTTAAGTAATGTATGCAATAATAAGAAGGAATTTAATAGTTTAGAGGTCAGTTCTCAACTAGCGTTGTTTCACTTTGAGTCAAGAAAATTTGATCCATTGAAACTGAAAGTAACGATAAATGATACACCGCTTTTTGTAGAGCTGGACTCTGGGGCAGCTTCGTGCGCAATATCTGATAGTCTGTATTCTCGCATGTTTAGGAATGTTCAATTGATTAAGAGTAATACGCAGTTTATTTGCTACAATGGAAGTAAAATTGTTCCGTTAGGGAAAATCAAAGTTAAGATAGTTTTTAATAATCTCGAAAGAATTTTAGATTTTTTTGTAATTGAGAACGGTGGTCCACCATTAGTAGGCCGAGATTTCATATCAGAATTCAATATGACATTCAAACCTTTAAATTACGTGTCCAAAGATTTAGAATCTTATTTGGTAAATAAATACCCGAAGCTATTTTCCAGTGAACTAGGCACATTTAACAAGGCAAAATTACAACTCAAAATTAGAGATAATGCAAAACCTAAATGTTTCAAAGCAAGGTCAGTTCCTTATTCAATGATTGAAAAGGTTGATAATGAATTACAAAGATTGATTGATTTAAAAGTATTGGTTCCGGTTGATGTGAGCGAATGGGCAACACCAATTGTTCCAATTGTCAAATCAGATAATTCTGTAAGGATTTGTGGGGACTATAAGGTAACTCTTAACCCATATATTTTAATAGACAAATTTCCGTTACCCAAAATTGATTATTTGTTTACAAAATTAAAAGGGGGAATTAAATTTAGTAAATTGGACTTAAGTCATGCTTATCAGCAAATCTTACTGACGGAAGATTCAAAGAAATTAACAACAATAGTTACTCATCGAGGATTATTCATGTACAATCGGTTGCCATTTGGAATAAATTCCGCACCATGGGTGTTCGTGTGTTCCTCGATGATATTTTGGTTACCGGTAAGACTGAGAAAGAGCATATGACTAATTTAGAAAATGTTTTAAAACGTTTATCAGATTGTGGTCTTAGGATAAGACCAGAAAAATGTAGTTTCTCTCAAAACGAGGTTTCGTACCTGGGATTTATTATAAAGAAACACGGGTTGCATAAATCGCGAGAAAAGGTTGAAGCAATTTACAAAATGCCTGAACCAGAAAATGTATCTCAATTAAGATCATTTCTTGGGTGCATTAATTATTATCATAAATTTATACCCAAAATACCCAATATTTTAAATACGCTTTACGAGTTAGTTAAGAAGGATATTGTTTGGAATTGGGACAAGAGATGTCAACAAGCTTTTGATAAAATTAAAGAACTTTTAGTATCAGATGATTATTTGGTTCATTATGATCCGAACGTACAAGTAAATTTAACCGTAGATGCGTCCGAATATGGCTTAGGGGCGGTATTGTCTCATGTGTTTAATGAAGGAATAGAAAAACCAATTGCGTGCGCATCACGCACATTAAATGAGGCCGAAAAGAAATATTCCCAATTGGATAAAGAGGCTACAGCCATAATTTACGGAGTAAAAAAGTTTTATGAATATCTGTACGGTCGCCATTTTAATTTATTATGCGATCATAAGCCTTTGGTATCTATTTTCGGATCAAAACATGGACTGCCTCAAATGATGGCAAATAGATTGCAGCGTTATGCCGTATTTTTTGCAGGATTCAACTTTGATATTAAATATATAAAGTCAAAAGACAATATCGCAGATTTTTTATCTAGATTGCCAATAAAGAATTCTCAGGATATAGATGATTTTGGTACAATTAATTATATACAGTGTATATCTAATAATGAAAACTTACCCTTGGATTGCAAGTTGATTATGACAGAAAGTAAAAAGGATTCAATGCTAAAGAAACTATATGAGTTCGTAAAAAATGATTGGCCAAAAGAAATTTCGAATGACATGAAACTATACTTAAAATATAAAAAGCACTTAAATATTGCAAATAATTTATTACTTTACGGCGAACGAGTTATTATTCCAAAATCTTTGCAATCAGTAGTTTTGGCAGAGTTGCACAAGGCTCATATGGGTATAGTAAAAACAAAATCTTTAGGTCGTTCTTATGTATGGTGGCTTGGTTTTGATAAGGATGTAGAAGATATGGTGACATCTTGTGAAACTTGCCAAAGGTACAGATCAAATCCACCTAAATGTGCATTGGGAAATTGGCCAATAGCTTCAAGGGTATGGGAACGAGTACATATTGACTTTTGTGGCCCAATTATGGGAAGATTCTTTTTAATTGTAACCGATGCGCTATCTAAATGGTTAGAAGTAGCTGTAATGTCATCTATTACCACCGAAAATACAATTAGAGAATTAAGAAAAATATTTAGCACATTTGGTTTACCGAAAACGCTAGTATCGGATAATGGTCCTCAACTGGTGAGTGGAGAGTTTGAGATATTTTGTCAAAATAACGGTATTAATCACGTAACAACTCCACCATATAACCCAGCATCAAATGGAGCTGCGGAAAACAGTGTAAAGACAACAAAAATGTTCATTTTGAAACATATTAATAAGTGCAAATCCGTAAGTGATTTGGAACATCAATTGCAAAACTTTTTATTATGTTATCGAGTTACAAAACATTGTACTACCGGAGAGTCGCCCGCTTTTACCATGTTCGGTAGAGAAGTTAGAACACGATTAAGTTTGCTTAAACCAGATGAGTCAAATGGTGATCATGTTAAGATGTGTTAGTTAAGGATTTTCGATTCGTTAAACCGCGCTGGACACCAGCTATTATTGTAAAGTCGTTAGGTATAAATGTTTATAAAATAAAGATGCCAAGTACCGATATTATATGGAAACAACATGTGAACCAAATTTTGGATAATTCTTCTGTAGATTTTGTTTCTGGTAAAATAAAGAATGCACTTGATAATAATTGTAATGTTTCTCCCAGTTTGGAGAAGAGTCGTATAAGTTCGAAATCTCCGTTGGAGGAGGAAGGAAAGTCAAGTTTTAAGGAGATTTCCACAGAAATAGTGGATCTAGCAAATCCTTCGTCTTCCAATGGTGACACACCGCAAAGACCAGTTAGAAATCGCAAACCGCCGAAACGTTTGGTTTATGAATGACGGTATTTGTAATATGTTTATTGGGATATGATCATTAATTAAGGTGGGAGGTGTGTAATTGTGGTTACTGTAATATATATAAACTACGCATGTGTACGAGTGCACCTTCCCGGGACCGGTTATGTTTTCTTTATGTAAAGCTTCAGTTGAATTTATGATGACCTAGAATAAACATATAAAACGAATTGTTGGTATTATTAAACACACAAACGCTACATTTACCAAAAAATGTCATAGATATAAATTATACAAAATTTCCTCTACTTTAATTTATTATTTAACTATTTTAAAGAAATTACGGAAATGGCGGCTCAATTGCAAAATCCTTGCAAAATCCTTAGAGTAAACATTCAGTTCCTTTGGACCCTTTTGAACAAAAAGCTTTTCAGCTCTAAGTTATGTATATGCGATGGAAACGCAGTGTTAAAATTTGTTACTGGATGTATAGGTGTTCTAATTTACTACATGACTGATGTTAATTATACTTAAAATAAGGAGATTCACAAATTGTTGATATTTAATTCTATTTAATTAAATATACTATTAAAAGTTATGTTGTGTTTTATTTGAATATTTGTACTATGAAGGCTAAAGAAACATAGGCTTACATTAGGTTTAGAACAGAAATAAGATAATACTTTCACAATTGAATAACTTGCAATAATTCAGCAAAACATTGCCTTTGGCTTTTCCATAATTTGTAAATGCTGTCTTATGTAAGTACGACACTATCTTTTGTTATGGTTAGTGTGTTATGTGTTGACGTTGAAATATAACTGGTAAGAATTTCACATTAAAAAATTAAACTTTTCTTAATGAGTCTTATAGCTTATGAAAACTTTGGATATCGTTCTTGTTCAACATAAGTACTTGTGCTCTTTGTTTATATACGTTTGTGGCCTTTATAAGGGCCATTCAAAAATGCTATAGACATTTTCATCTATAGGAGGCAATTCAGTGCCATCGTTAACAATAATTCCTTAACCTGTCTGAATTTGGGGCCTTTACCTTATCTTGCCAAGTTTCATATCTATTAAGTATAATATTCGCAATTACCTAGGCAACTGAGCAGAAACCAAGCTGTTGTACGGAGTTTAATACAATACTCTGCTCGGGGAGGTTCGGCATATCCATAAATTATTGCCGTTAACACTGGCTACATAATCGTAGACGCCAAAAACAATTCACCGGCATCTGGTTACATCAGTCGGTACTTACTTGATGTCGAACGGCAATAGTGACTACAACCAGGGATTGTGTTTCACAATAATGGGGCTGAATAGGCAGGAAATCGGGGATGTATAAACAATAAATGCGTTCACTTGTACTATGGTATATAAAGTTCTATATTATACTGATATTAGGCTAGACTGTTCATTAATGCCATTTTGAACCTTACCAATTAAATATACCAGTGAGTAATTATTTGGCTGAGCGTGTTTAGATGGATCCAAGTTTCGTGATTGTTAACGTCAGGATTCACAAGCTAAGACTCGCGGTTTTATTATGGAAACGAGTGATTTACTATTATTTCTTACAACGGATTCCGCTAAAACACTGACAGATCTACTGGAGGATGTATTTTCAATTCGTCTAAGAGAAATTTATCAGTTTAATCATAACTAACTTAACCTAAGTTTTACACCAATATAGAAAAATATATTTAGTCTAACCAGGATTTTTATCCCAGGAGAAAACAAGCAAAAGCAACGAAGCGGTAGTTCTCAGAAATGGAAGAGGACAAGAAGTTAATGACCGATTTGAACAAAATTAATTGCTAGAACTTGAAAACAGGCTATTTGCAACAGAAACCTATCACATGTGGTATATATACAGAGTTAAACGTGTATATTTCCCCGTACGCTTACATCCGATCGAATTCAAATCATTACAGTAGAATAGGCGAACACATATGAACGGACTTTTAAAGGATTTCGTCCGGCAGATCAAGTCGGATGAGGTCACGGTTCTATATTACAACAAAGGCGAGAAGTTCACGTGATATCAATTTCACGTTTCCGACTTGCTCCTGCGGACCAAATCCGTTAAAAAAATCCATTGTTTTTTGTTGTTTTGTAATCTGACGTGGCCAGACACATGACTAACATACTACACAGCAGTATCAAACGCTGTAGTTTTAATGCGGTACTAGCGATCTCGATGAAATAGAATTTGCTCATGCAGCTAAGCTATTAATTTTACCAAAAAATGTCATAGAAATAAATTATGCAAAATTTCCTCTACTTTAATTTATTATTTAACCTCCATTATACCTCCAGTTTCTTTGGACCCTTTTGAACAAAAACAAATAAATAAGTAAGTAAATATACATACATAGTTTGTTTACCTGTGTTTCCTTTCGCCATGGATAATTCAAGAAATATGTGGTTTTGGAAAATACCAATATTTTGTTATTTGCACAAAAAACGTATTTTATTCTTTTAGCTATCTTTAGCTACCTTTATTGTCTAATAGTAATAAAGAATTGTTAATAAATGATCCATGTATGGTTTTATTTACAAGCAACAAGCCAAAAACCGACAAGGTTTTTGGCAGTAAATCCTTACTTTGCAACGAAATATAACATATAAACAACAAGTTAAACAACAAGTAGCGTAACCGTAAGTTGCAATCAATAATCATAATTTCTTTACGTACTAATTTGCATCGTTATTGGACTTCTAGAATGCTGTTTACTATTTGCGCTATACCGCGTTCTAGCAATTATTTCACCGTGGTAATGACTTGTTCTGAGCACGTAACCCCTTACCTCTCCAATTACCAACTCGAGTATTCTCGAGAAAATATAAAATGATCAAGTGGCTTTGTCGTTACTGTCGGAGCGGTATCAAGGGTCACTAGGATGTGCCACTTGAGAGGTACCAGTGTTGCCCCAGAGCGTTTCAATTTATTTCAAATTAAATATTCTCAAAGAAGTGCCCAGTTAAAGATACAATTAGAAGGAAAACGATCACATGAATTGAGCAAATTAAAAAGCACTACATTGTCTACATTGTAGATTTTCTTTGCGATTTCATCATTACTACATTAAAAAATAAAAGTAAAACATTAAAGTTTAACAAGTTTTTAATGAAACGCTTTGGAAATGCGATTATTATTTATCGCTATAAAGTTTTGTTGTCCATATACTTTTTATTACGTATTGCTTTATTACATGTTACTTGAGCAGTTTTACAATACTTCAACATGAGCTACCGGAAGTTGTCACAGTTATGTGTTACATTGTCATACAACAATACCAACTTATCATGATTGTGATAATTATTGTTAACAGACTGCTGAATACAGGTACAGGTACTTTAACAGTAATGGTTAACAACTGCAATCAATATATTATCCATAATTTAAAAGAATTGTGTAAGTGTAATACTTAACTAATCTAAACGGCAGCCTTCCAGGACAAACAAGTGTAGAACTTTGTAATTTATAGCCTGAAAAATGAAGTCCACGTTTCCCAAGTCTTGTTATTTATTAACTGAAATGAAATTTATTAGGCCTCGCGTCTGGTTAAACTTTTGATTTAGTGTAATCGTGAGGAGAATTCCGAAACTTCATCCGCGTTATCACGTGCTCGTTGCTTTGTATTAGTTTTTAAGAGATTATACTCCAAGTTTCCGCAACAATAGAAGGTTTACATCCTGCAAGTTAGCCTGTGAATGAATGGAGTGTGTCTTTCTACTTAATCGTATTAAGTACGTGAAACAGCGGGAACTATCGATAGTGCGTTACAATAATATATAAATTCTTTATCAAGACTAAAATACTAACCGTTATTATTGTTGACTGGTTAATTTTTGGGAAGCCGAAGTAAGTCGAATACCGAAGTTCTGTATTATTGTCCAGTTGAGTGCTCTGACCGGTTGAGGTATCAATACCAGTTGTAATTGGTGGGTAAATGCGTCATTTCAAAACCCCAGGTTACCAGGAATTTTTAGTTATTTTTCCAAAACTTTATCCTCTTCTTAAAGAACAAATACCAGACCATATAAGTATATTTTTAGTTTCTGATGAAGCAACAAATTGATTTCCGATATATTGAACAGAAATAAACGATTGAAATTTAGGAACAAAATTTTTCTTTGGAAGAACCTACGATACCAAATATCCTTTATTCAGTTGTGTGGCAATATAAAAACCAAGAATTCACCAAAGAATTAAAACTGGCGTATTTACCGCAGTAGTACCAACTTTGACTTACTGAACTGAGACCTGACCATTATCGTCAAGGCAGAAAAGCAGAACAACAGCGACAGCAATGAAAAACCAAGAAAAATTTCAGGAAAAACAAAAATGAACACAGAAGAGAACCATGGAACAGAAATTACACAGACCATAGTAGAAAACCAACTGAAGTTGTACGGGCATGTACAGAGAATGAACTTAGCCAGGAGAGTAGCAGAGCGAAATAGATACGGAAGTGGCCCTACAAAGAGGGGAAAACCGTCACCGATCTGAAACACCTGATAAGGGATAGAAATGGATATAGAAAAGGGATAGAAACATATTTTGAAAAACACTTGGGAGAAATCGATTCAACTTCAAATGCATAATCAATGCATTAATAGTAACAATCAAAATGTTACCATTAGGTAGTTCTATTATTGTTTTGATATATTGCGAGGAAAACTATACAGCCAAGCGCTCACTTTTTAAATAGAAATAAATGGTAAAATATTAAATTTGTATACCAGTATCTACAATAAAAGATTGTGAAAATATTTAGTTTAAAATTTATTTGTGTGTCTATAAACCAAAAACTGAAAAATAAATATCAACATTTAAACAAAAAATGGTTGTATAATAATAATTAATTATTTTATAATTAAATAGTATCATTTAAAACACAATATTCATATTTAAATTTTAAAACAAAGTTGGATGATTCAATGCATGATTTTCACTTCAGTTAACAATAATGTATTAAATAGAAATCTGAATGATGTTCTAGTGCTAATACAATAAGTACGTAATACCCAAAACTTTTGAACTGAACTAATGAAATTTTTAATATAATTAATATTACCTAATCTTGAGTTGATTAAAAGCTTTTTAACACAGTAACTTGTTTAAGTATTTTTGCCTGCACCTCGCTGACAAAAAATGCATTCGGTTACTGTGGCCACATGAACTAAATAAATATTTACAGGCAAATATAACATCATAGCCAACCATATTAAAATTTCATGTTGTCTGGCAACTTCTGGCCAATATAAGAGGCCAGCAAAAAAAAGCAGAGAATACGTCACTTAATATGCCCGTTTAAATTTATATGAATTCATAGAAATTAGGCTTGCTGACATGCTACGGGCCGTTTTATGACCCATCTCCAACCTAAAACTATTATTTTTTATACGCTCACATAAAACGTTGAATTCCATATCATTCATGTGGCAAACTGAGTGACGTATGCCTATAAGTTACCAGACAACCTGCCTATTTTTTGTTAACTTTACGTTTGAACCCAATCTAATCTACCGGTACTCCCTTGGAAACGCCCAATAACTTTTGGGTCGAGTTTTTACTTAAATAAATAATTGTTTACTTTGTTATGGTACCTTGTCTACGCAAAGCAACTTGGTGTTATTAAGACCGAAAGACCTGCATCCATTTCCACTACGTGTGTGCATTTCATCATACCGCGTTACCTGCAAATATATTAAATTAACAAAAGCTACATGTTCTAAACTCAAAAATTACCTCCATGTTTACAACAAATTGATGAATCTGGAGAAATCTGGAGAATCTGGAGAAATGGAGAAAATCTGGAGAAACCATTCGAAAGAACCACGGGCAGTTCGAAGTAGTTCAAAGTGGGTGATCACCCTGCAACAAAATCTTGCTGGGGACCATATTCCGAGCCATTGGAGGCTTTTTTCAGACGCCTCTATCAATTCCACACCCCCTATTGATCTTCTACTACTTCTTGGTCTTGCAGCTAAATTTTGTATTGTGTTCATTCCAACTTATGTATAATTATAGGTTATGTGACGATATTTCACGCCCGCTAGGGGTGCTAGTAGCAGAAATATCTGTTACATTAAGGTAAAGCAAACGGCTAATTTATATTAATTTATTTACAGTTGTATTCGTATTAAGTAAAAATAGGTTCTAACTGCGCGGTGCTTTCACGTTTGGTTTGAGACGCGAGGTTTTGCGAATAACATTCATTAGATCGATATGTGCATATATAATTCTTCGAACAAATATTAACGCAAAGGCAAATAATAATTACGAATTAATAATTATTATTATACGTACAACATGGTTATAGGTTTCTCAAAGATTATTTTTGGGTGCGGACTACGGAGTTTGTGCTTTTAGGCCTCCGCAGATAATGAAATCGCTTAGCTTTGTACATACCAATGTGAATAGGTTATGGCTGTGCTTTTGACGTTTCTAGCTCGCAGCCATGACGACGCGAAATAAACAGCTACTGAAATGTTGAGGCCCTTTCACCAAAATCGCTCGCGTTTTGGAAAATTTTGAAGCAAAAACGCCCGAGAGGCCGTTTTTCGTCGATTTCGAAAACTCACGCAACGTAGAATGGTCCATATAGAGCGACGGTCGCGCTTCGCGCGCCCGAAAAGGTTTCTCCATATTTTCCATAAGCAATTAAGAACGGACTTTTTCGAACGTGAAATGGTGATTTAAAATGTTCCAATTCAATTTACTTAATATAGACGAGAGCACGAATATATTTTCTTCTCTTAAATAAACGAGAGCTTATAAATACTTTTTTTAACACTTTAAGAGCTGATTTTTTTATGGATAGATAATTTGCTTAAAACGACATGTGTGTGAGTACAAATTGAAGAGCAATCTTTAAAAAGGTTTCTCCCAGAACAGTGATTTTGTGAATATAGATTTTAAACCGATACATCTCGCTCAATTTTTATCAAATTGAAGTTGCTGTTTTCAAATACTCCTGACTCTCTACAGAATAAAACGCTACATCGTGTATAAGAGGCATTTTCAATTATAAATATACGAAAATTGTTTAAACATGATTATATTTGCTTTTAGAAATTCAGTTAAATAACTAATATCAAATTTGAGTAACTCGCTCTCGCAACCAATGTAATTTATGCTTGCTACTATGTACATGATTAAAGATGGGTCGAAACTTGAGTAACTTTGCAATGTAGAATCTAAAGTCAGTTCACCCGATTGGTAAAGTATTCGTCGAGCAAAAGGAAAACAAGCTGAAACAATTTCTATCAAAAATCTTCGGAGCGTTACTCGCTATAGTGAACTTTATCCGTTTGCCATAAAAACTCTGCTAAGAGATATTTTCCTGTTTAAGGACAACCAATAAAATGTTGTGCAGATATATTTCATTTACTTTTTATCTACAGAAACTCCCAAGCTTTATTTCGGTTGCCGTAGACGTGACTATATAAAAGTTTATTCAAGGGGTACTAAACTTTGTACTTCTTTGCAGGTGGCCTGAGAGAAACTTATATGAAGAATAAAAATGGATATATGATCATGTTGTGATTTGCAATTAGTTGTGTTCAAGGTGTACTTATAGGCTCTACGGCAAAAGGTGGCATGTCCCGCTTCTAATAACCGACAAACGTTCACTTACTATTTTACATGTGTAATGTGTATATGTTACCGGCGAAACCCGTTTTAAGGCAGAACCAGTTTGACCTAGGCCAAACAAGTTCGGCCAAAGCGCGTCTGGAACAACTAGTTTATAGACCAAACTAGTTAAACCTGAGATGTAAACGCATACTTCAAGTCAAACTGGTATGGCCTAGGCCAAACTGATTTCGATTAACTGTTTTGAAATGTATTATCATATCGGATGATCATTGAAATTGAAAGTTGCACGCTATACTTTATAGTTTATACATATCGATTATCAATCTCCACGACTTCCGGTACAAACATTTTAAACTTCACGTTAGCCGGGATGATATTATGAAACCGAAACACATCAATTGACAAATTTGTACTGGTTTCTGTTTTTTCCGAGTACTGTTTGCTCTGGTAATGTGTTTCGGCTTACTTCGTGAATGCATACCTATTTTTGCGTGAGGATTGGAGTTTTGTTTTCTGACGCTCGTGTTTTCTAAGGGTCGTGCCTTTTGAAGCGCATGTTTCTTACGCGCGACGTTTCTAAACGGCGTGTTTTCTGACGCTACAAATCCGAACAGCCGAACGCCATCCCATTCATTTGGAGTAAAAAATGTGCGCCTCTAGATTTTAAACTAAACAAATTGCGACAGCAAATGATTAGAATGAGAGGAGGCGATGAAACATCAGTAAACATAACCCTCAAAGATGATGGTGTAAATTAACGTATTTTGGTAATATACTGAGGCATTCTGGTCATCGTATATTCAAAGAGGTAATATTGTCAACCCAGTAGAATTTCTATACTAGATTGAGTAGAATTTCTAGTAGTGCTAGTGGTGTAAACTGGAATTTAGTGGCTAGTGGAATTTTTAGTAGATTTTTAGTAATGTTGACAAAGCAAATCAATATAACAAACGAAACCTGCTGCCTGCTGGTTTCAAGTACCTATGAGTATATAGATAAATTTTGTTATTTAGGTTACAATTTTTAAACCACAGTACGGTAGAAAGAAAAGGGATTTTCTGGTGAAATTAAGATTACCGGATACTATTAATATTGTCTTTCATCCATAAGTGTTGAAGAAGCTTGCAAACCAAATAAAACTAACCTTATAAATAAGTTACTGAGGCGCAACCATATGGCCAAGATTATTAAATAAATAAAAAGGAGTGTGTCGGTCATGTCCAAAAAATAATGGGTGAGTTAGTAAAAAATACTGTTGAAGACAAGAAGAAAAACAAAACAATAAAAAAGTCTTTCCGGTAAAGGTCGGCTAACGGCATAACTTATTGACAAGTTGACCGTTTATTACGGATTAGGAGAAATCCAAATTCCGTAGAAAAAATGAAAGACGCAATTTGGGCCACTTTTCTGCATTACAGCTCCTCGGACAATAATCCCCAACATGAAAAGTGCCCAAGTGGTGAAGACTCGTGGTGTGCTTGGCAACGAGCTGCGGCCGCTGACGAACTTGAATCTATCCAGCATGATTATAATCCCCTACCAGCCGACGTTTTGGAAGCGATGAGGCCTGTGTACAAAGATTTGAGCAACGATGTTCTTTTGGAGCGTTGTGTTGGCGGATTTACGCAAAACAACAATGAAAGTTACAATCAACTCGTTTGGAAAATAGCGCCAAAAACCCTTCATGCTGGTTGTAATGTAGTGGAAGTAGTAGCAAATGTTGCTGCTGGCATTTTTAACGAAGGAATATTGTCAGTGTTGCTATTTTTAAATACCTTAGATATGAAAACTGGCCAAATAACCCATGAGTATGCACGGAGGGAGGACGAGAACCGCATATCGAAAGCAGATCGCAAAACCCAGACTGCTACTCAAGCGGAGAGAATTCGTCGTAGGATGGAGCAAAAGGATGCTTTGGATCAAGCAGCAGCTGCAGGCGAGTTGCTTTATGGAGCTGAAATCGACGATTCTATGTAAGTTAAAAAAAAATAGGTACCTCTATTTTATTCATGTATCAAACTTTACCCGCGTTTTTCTGGAAACCTTTTTTTTTAACTCGGTAGTTAAAATTTCTCGAAAACCTTTGGACCGATTTCGCTTAAACTTTGCACACTTCTTTTACATACTAAATATTCGATTCTGAACGAAGGATTTTATTTTTTTTTCAATTACAACTTATTTTTTAATTAAACAAAAAGAGCTTTTTTGATTGCACTTTTACCAAAAATTCAAAAATTAATATTTTGTTAATTCCTTCTTTCAAATCCAAGATACACTTATGTACTAAAGAAATCTTTTTGTTTTTTAAACTTCAGATAAAGCAATCATGAGTTATCCTGACTACCGCATGGGAAGTTCTTTTTGAGGTGACTTGGTTCTCACCACTACCACTGGTTAAATTTTCTATATTTTTTTTATGAAAATTTAGCAGAATATTTTTAAAATAATGTGCAAAAATTATAACCATATTAATAAATAAGGTACCCTGAAAAAAAATCACAAAAATTTGTTTTTTCTTGGTATCCTAGACCCTCCCCCCCCCCCCCCCCCCCTTAAAACAATTAGGATAAAAATATTCATATCACAAACTGCAACAATATACATACTGTTCCACTTAAAAAATCATAAGTTTGTGTTGGCACACGTTGTTGGGGGACACCTGTATGCATGAAAACATTTTCTTGCTGTAGAGCCAATGATTATCTACAACATTTATGTATCGAAGAAACGTGTACTTCGATTTCTTAAAGCCATTAATGTAGATTGTTTCTAGCGTGGGACACCCTGTAGATAAGAATCACAAGACAGAAAATGTTGTCCTGATATTGTACAGGAGGCCGTTGGCGCCCTCTGCTGACTTTGCAGTTGTTGAATGGTTATTGCTAAGTTTCAATCATGCCGTTGTTGACCGTGGAGCATCGCGTTTTCATGTATGACAGTTTTGTGAGGAGCGGCGAATCAGTCAAGAAGCCACCTTTTCTTTAAACTGCCTCAACTACGAAGGGCATTACCCATCGCAAAATGGTGTTACGGCTCGGTATGTCTGCGTGGCGAGGAATGTTAAAACTTCGACGAAAGAGATGTTGAACTTCCGCGACTGATTCGCCGCTCCTCACAAAGCTGTCATACACGAAAACGCGATGTCCACGATCCACAGCGGCATGATTAAAACTAAACAATAACCATTCACAAACTGCAAGGTCAGGGCAGGGCGCTTACGGCCTCGGCTCCCCTCTCCGAAACCTTCCGGTTTAGTACTACGTATCACAAAACGTCCGTTTCCCGTGGCGCACCCTGTATATTCTATCATCTTTGTTTCTAATTATTGTTTTCAACTCAGGGAATGTCTCTACTGGAAGCACTTTTCAGGGCACAATCTTCAACGTGTCAAAACAAGGACCAATGGCTTTACTTACTCGTCCGACGGAAGGTGGTATGTAACGATTTTTGTTCGAGTCCCCAAAACTAGGCGTGCCAATTTCAAGTTGCGATAAATGAATTGCTGTTGTCTGTGGTTTCGCTCGCGTGGGTGTATGGAATATGGTACAAGGAAGTAGTAAGTTTTGTTCGAATTCCACGAGCACCCGGACATTTCCGCTCATGATGGAGTTTAACAAATTCTCATCAAAATGAACTAAAACTTAATTAGAATTTGGTAAATAGTAAAGCACATTTTTTTCTTAATCTAAAACAGAATCTAACTAGCAATGTTATCTGGTACATAATCTAATTACCATAATATCGCCTCTGCTATTTAACCGTGACCGGGAAAAAAGTTCGGATCAGTGAAGTCCAAAAGATTAAGATGAATTAGCCACAAATGCAGACTTTTGGTCGACAGATTCACAGAGAAAAATATAAGACTGAAAACCGTATGAACCCAGTGCAGAGGCACACCAAAGAAAATGTGTGGTCCGCATGAGGTAGAAGAATGGAAGACCTGAGAAGGATAAGGGTGTTGGCTCATATAGTCGACGTCGTGGATCCGTGGTTCCATGGAAATACGTCACTCCACACTGACTATACATGCTAAATACGAAATAAGAGCAGTTTAAGGGATGAAATCAATATCAGGAACTAACACTTATTTTTTTTTTCATAGTGCGTTGTTAATAACTGCTGCAATCATATTTTTATAATGTGAAGAAGCTGAAAGTAATTTCATAGATTTGTTTCTTTGTTGGAAACATTGTTGAAGTTTTATATCTACTGTACAAGGAATTACAAAAGGAAATATCCGCAAGAAAGCAGATAGAAGCCAAATTTAAGGACTTAGAGGACCAACTCAAAGCCCTGCAAGCGAAATTTCTGGAGCAATCTAGTTAAACAGAACCGAGTACTCCGAATAATAAGGAGTATTATACAGATGAGGAAGAATTGGCCAGAGAAACAGGATGGGTAGTGAAAAAGGCAAGGAAAAGCAAAAAGCGCAAAATGCATGAATCACTAGTAGTCTCACCCCAGCCCACAAACACAAATCAAAATAAAGAAACAAAAAAAGACAAAACGTTCTTGCCACCACCTGTCATTGTGAGCCAAGTAACAAACTACGAGTCAATGCGAAATTCTTTAAACAATAAAGAATTCAAGTACAAAGCTACGCTAATGAATTCTGGCGATATAAAACTCAACGTAGAGAAAATCGATGAATACAGGAAATTTACCGAACTGCTAAATGAACAAAAAGTAAACTGGTACACTTATGAAAACAAACAAACAAGACCAATTAAGGTCATGTTCAGGCGCCTACATCCAACCTGCAAAAATGAAGACATAGTGAAAGAACTAAAAGAAGGCGGCTATTCCATAATTGACAGCACGAATATACTAAAAAGAAGCGATAAAACTCCACTACCGATGTTTCTGCTTACGTTTAGTAACGAGGAAGATATTAAGAAAATCTATAATATTAAATCCATCTTAGGAATGAAGGTAGAAATAGAGGCGGTAAGAACGCCTAAACAGGTACCGCAATGCAAAAGATAATAAATCCCAACAACTTAAACGCGAAATTCAAAAACTAAAAGAGGCATCATTGGAATCCTTCTTAACCAAATTGACTCCCGATAAAGAAACAGATTACTCGCTGTGGAAAGCAGTGAGGAAATACAAGAGGCCAGTGGCCCATGTCCCACCTATAAGACGAAGAGACGGTACCTGGGCAAGAGACAATAAACAGAAGGCTGAAATTTTTGCAGAACATCTAACAGAAATCTTCCAGCCCCACAACATCGAATCAGAGCCAATCACAAATGAAGATATAACCTATGATGAAGAAGCCATACAGCTAGTTACTCCAAAGGAAGTTGCCAGAGAAATCAAGACAAACCTGAATCCAAAGAAGGCACCTGGATATGATCTTATCACAGGAGAAGTTCTTAAGCAATTACCTAAGAAAGGTATTGTTATGCTGACGTACCTAATAAATGCATCGTTCAGATTAAAATACGTCCCACATGTCTGGAAAGTAGCAGAAGTTATCATGATACCAAAACTAGGCAAACCACCGACCGAGGCCAAATCATATCGCCCAATATCACTGTTACCAATGATATCGAAACTCTTTGAAAAGTTGCTTCTAAAGAGAATGAAACCTATCATTGAGAGAAAAGAATTAATTCCTAATCACCAATTTGGTTTTAGAGAAAAGCATTCCACTATAGATCAAGTCCATAGAATAACAGATATCATAGAGAAAGCATTAGAAGAAAAGCTTATTTGCTCAACAATCTTTTTTGATGTGACACAAGCTTTCGATAACGTTTGGCATGAAGGATTGATACACAAACTAAAGAGTATGCTACCTTTACAATACGTCGAGTTGCTAACATCCTATATATCTGATAGACTATTCAGAATAAAACAGATCGATGAATACTCGGAACTAAAAGAAGTCAAAGCTGGGGTACCCCAGGGTAGTGTATTGGGACCAATTCTCTATCTACTATATACAAGTGACCTTCCACAGATGGAAAATGTAACAGTCGCCACTTTTGCAGATGACACGGCTCTAATGGCAGTGGGATCAACTATTGGTGAATCTACCAGGAATCTTCAACAAGCTAGTAACAAAATATACAAATGGACCAGAAAATGGAAGACCAAGCTCAACGAACTGAAATCTGTCCACATTAACTTCACAAACAAAAGAATCGAGGACATACCTCATGTCAAGATTAACGACGCCATAGTTCCATATGCGAACACTGCAAAGTATTTGGGTATGACACTGGATACAAAACTAAGGTGGAAAGAACATGTTAAGAAGAAAAGAGTAGAGCTTGGCCTCAAATACAGAGAACTGTACTGGCTTCTGGGAAGAAACTCTCAGTTGTCAGTACAGAACAAACTACAAGTCTACAACCAAGTACTAAAACCGATTTGGTTATACGGCATCCAGCTTTGGGGCTGCGCAAAAAGCTCCAATATACAAGGAATCCAGATCTTCCAAAATAAAGTACTAAGGAATATGGTTAACGCTCCTTGGTACATACGGAATAGTGACCTGCACCGTGATCTTGGTGTCCCACAAGTCATCCAAGAGATAAAAAGATTCGCCACTAAGCATGAATCTCGCCTAAGCCATCACGCCAACGTAGAGGCCCTGCAGCTACTGGACAACCAGAATCTAGTGTGAAGACTAAAAAGAACTAAACCCTTCGAACTAGTGAATCAGTGAAATGTGTAAAAAGCAGAGCACAGTGAGTGAAGTGTTAGTGCTTCTTGTTTGGGACAAAGTAAATATAGGGACATCAGTGGATACCCTATTAGAGACAAGTACCTAGTTTTAAGAATTCAGATTTAAATTGATGGTTAATCTTTTAGATTAGTTTCAATATGTTAAGCATCTTATACTTATTAATAAAAAAAAAAAAAGTTTTATGTTGCCTACCTAATTTTCAATCCTAATATGTCAGATCAATTGTAAAATCTGACTGTCCTGGTGTTTTAGACAGGAAACAAATATCTTTGCATGTCGTCTTGCATGTCGAATGTATTTGTAACCCAAAGCCAGTGGTCCGGTTAAAGAACTACTGAAGGGTTGAAATATCCTCAGTTCGACAAAATTCTTGGGTGTGTGTAGCCTGTAACCCAAAAATAAAACCAGCAAAGCTAGTTGCCAAATCGCGTGGTCAAACTCATTCGTCAATCTCGCAAACTCAATTGATCGCCGGTATAAACTCAACTGGACATGACTAAACTGGACTGCAATTACAAAGCTCTATTAACCCTTAAAATTAAGGCTCTCATTTCGGATACACCATGGATAAGGGTCACCTTTATGAGTCTGCAGATGGCGACAAATCGTTCAGGATAGAAGAAATTGGCGAGCTATTGTAGTGGCAGAGGCTGAACCCCATATTAAAGCTTGGTGTTTTAATGCCAGTTTAAACCACGTACCGAGTTTAGATTTAGAAAATCTTGGCCTGGGTTCGGGTTTTCAGCTGATATTGAAAATCCGAGTCTAAGTGTGATTCAATTGTGGTCATTTTTGTTTACTAATTGTATACCATATTATCATCAAGCATAATATGTTTAACAGCGTGAACACATAAAACAATTAATTATAAGTTCGTTTGCTGCCTTGGATCGACCAATGGCGTGGGCTTAAAGTAGCTAAACGAACTGTTTATATTAACCATTTGGATATGGAGAATGGCTCATTGTTAATAAATGAAATTAAGATAAAAATACAAGACAAATTAGTTTGCAAACCACCCTTTCAAATGCAATAAGTGGCTTAAGTAATTCGGACCGCAAATTTTAGTATGTGTATGTATAGCTAATAACCGAGATATCAGACACTCTCTGTAAAAGTGATAAATCAATGCCCATTTCCAATATTTTCATACACGTCAAATTTAGTAAATGCTGGCCCCTGAATATTATATAAACGCCAATACGTATACCTTCAACAGAGTATTCATTTTAATTCAAATTTGCCGGTAATTTCATTTTACGTTGACATACAAAACAATTTGAATAGCGTCGCAAACGTAATGCGAGTGTTGGAGGTAATCCCAGCATCAAGTAGGGGGAATTAGACACATCTATTGGGTGGCTTTGTTTCCATAGCACACGTAAACTTGTCCCACGAATGCAATCCGTGTTGAGATTATAAGGGTTGAGCTGAATGTCTCTTCAGATCCGACCAGAATTCCCAATACCAACCGACTGCGGATATAGACATTTATTAATCTAGTCAATTACGACCGAATGATTATTTTGAATGGGAATATCAACCAACCGAAACACAATACGTTGTAATCCGCAGACGCCTGATAACAACATAACATACTAACGTGTACTAAAGCTCCCATATATGTTCATAAATATATTATATTCTGACAAAGTTCTTAACAACAATAGTTCGGATGTATTGTCTTTCTGGTGTACGGTATTATTTTCAATTCGCTCCATGGTATTCACTGATGCAGTTAACGATACTCGCCAAATTATACCGGTAAATATAACCAATATACAGTATCATTTATTCATTATAAAATAATGTAACTGAATAATATTAACATATTGAAATGTATATTTTCTTAGGAACAAGGCGACGCCATTTAGTTTACTTAAAATTGACTCTTTGCCGGGGCGGATTAATCAGTGAGCGACTATATTTGCATAAAATTTAAATAGATTGACGACTTGATTTACAAAATTTACATTTTATACCCCTTACTTGTTCTGTCTTAAATAGTGATAATTATTTATTATTCATATTGATTTATACAGTACATTAAACACCATTTATATCCGCCGATATTAAGGTATGATAATAAGATACATCTTCTCAGTTATTAAGAATTAAAGATATTCAAATTTTAACGTTTTAAAATGTCAACGTTAAAAAATAAAGTATGTATTGATCAACTGGTGTAGTTTTGTCGTTTTTCTTGCGTTGCAATCAAATGTTGAAAGTCATAAATAGCTTGATTTTCCAAATTCGAATGAGCTGAAGTGATGGGCCATCAAAGAGGCCAATCAGCAATTTGCCCTTTATAATTCATTATTAATATTAGTTTAGGAAAATTTGCATCTATATTATCAGATATTTCTTATTTAATTTTACTCTTCATGAAAGTTGACAGCTGGTATGAAACCATGAGCTGCTAAAATATATTTTGCAATATACCGGGTGAGAATATATAAGAGCAAAAAACCTTTCTTATCAATTAATCCGAAAAATTTTATTTGGAAAGGTTGTTTCGAATAAAAATTACATGGAAATTTGAAATCGCAGATTGACGCCCATTAAATTATTCATTATTTATGTTTTACCTAAAACATTCGATTCTTTAAAGTACCACACAATATAATAATAGTGATATACAGGTAGCGATCACAGCATTCTATTGGAAACTTGGGATTCCTGTACCCTCATCCGGCAATTTTGAGAAGGAACACAGGAAGCGACTGTGCCCCGATTTGAGCCCCTCACACCATCTAGGAAAGTAGTAACGGTGTAATGTATTTATTAAATAATTATACCCTTGAAATATAACAAATAAATAGATTACACATTAGTGTTATTAATTTATTCATAATCACCAATAGTAACAAAAATAAAAGATAAATCCATACCTTAAAAAATTTTTTCGATGGTTTTCTTTATGTACAGGTTGATATATGAACAAAAAAAATAACAATTTTGTGATACTTTCGAATTAGGCAGACCTATTAAACTAGCATTTGTTTCTAGACTGGGAATTAAAAAATAGATATGTTGTTACTTCTAAACAACATTTTCAAATAACTTTTTCGGTAATATTTAAAATAAAATTCTTTACACTATGACGTGAACTTTCCTGAACACACGGTATGACTTCCCACTGCCGGAAATGTAAACTATTTTGAATTGATTTATGTGTTTGGTCTCTGAACCGTCGCGTCAGTGGTAGAGGTAATGACCATCGTGGCGCAGTGGTAAATGTAAAGAATTTATGTATGTAATTATTGTATTATATTGGCGTTAGTTGTGATGTTAATTTCATTGAACCAGAATTTTCTTATGTCCTGTAATTTATTCAAATATCCATCGTGAGCGACAAAGAGACGCAACTCGTGTTCCCTCTGTGTACTTAAGTTTATGCAAAGACATTGTCTGCATTGTACATCTTGTATAGTGGCTTAGATTTGCGGGCTTGTCTTGACAACGCTTATCGTACGATGCAGTTATATAAACTCAGCCCCAGGGGTTTCGAAATCAATCTATCTTTAAACCTCACCCCAGATGTGCATACACAGAACAGCACAACATCGGTCTTGTGGCAATGCCGGTGTTTGTCTAGTAGACAAACCTACGTTCAGACTTCTGACCCCTCAGTGCTATTTACTTCGCTGTGCTGGTTAGTATTCTAGCAATTCATGGCGAGTATTCAATTTTCTATTTGCTGTAACCAGTGAATGTCTATTTCTATAATATCCCATACCTCTATAAATAATTCCAAAATATATCACGTTATCTAGCGCAAATATTTTGCGTATCAGTTATTTACAGATAACTCCGTTAATCTTGTGACTGAACAAAAATTTGAAAGGGGAAATTACAGCGTATAGGAAGAATCTATTTTCAGATTTTTTCCTTATTTTTTTTAAAGTTTAGCGTCAAAAACTTTTTTCTAAGGGCAACTGATCTACGTAATTACCACGGTGTAGAAATAAAGAAGCTGCTATATGGGATACAGGAGCGTCATAGTAAATCAACTCTCGACAAGCATCATATGTCCGTTTGGAAACAGAGGGAGCATATAGCCAGCCGGCGGATGCTTTTTTGCCAAATTGGTAAACAATACTTACCTTTAATAAAAAATCTATTGATACCCAGACGATTACTTCTCCTACGCTATTCCTAAGTGTTCCTAAAAACATGTTATTCGCACGTGAATTTAATATATTTGTATATATGTTTTATGTAGTCCCTAAAGAAGCCACAATTGTTGGCGAATATTTTGGTTACCCTGGTTACCAAAATTATATTAGCAATGCTGTTCCTAAAGTTGGTGTTATTTTTCGACTCATTCTAGTCACAATGGTACCATCATGGAATCTGCGGAAATCTCAGCTGTTGGAACTCTCAATCATAACGTGGTTGTTAATCATACGATTGATGAGCTAAAAAACTGAGATAGGCTAATGGAAATAGAATTCCCATAGCCGCCTTATTTTGCAAGTGGCTACGCATATCCGATAGATTTATTTGATCTGAACACGAACCCGGACTCTAAGATTTTCAATCACGTCCACGGTAAATTTGGAACAAACAGCAACTTTTCCCAATAATAAAGTCATTCTATGGTTTTTATAGACTAATGAATTTTTCAATTCCATTTGTATAACCCAAATTCGGTGAGAGTTAACTACGGGGTAAACCTATTTCGTCAGTATGTTCGATAAATTTAAATTTGGTAAAAGTTGTCATTGAAAAACTGAAAATCTGCATCACTTCTCTTTCCTTAAATATATAAAATATAAACATAGTCCGTTATACATCATTTACCTTTCTATTTATACCTACATTGAATATTTCACCAATTATCTTTGTTGTAGATAATTAACTAAAATAAAAACCTTTTACTTGCACATATTTTCCAGATTATTAAAATAAAATCAGCAAAACGTTGTTTAAACAATCGCAACACGAAGTAGGAAAGATATTCAGCGTTATTCAACACGCTGTTAATGATCATTCTTAACAACATCGCCACATTTTGACACAAATTATTAAGGAATAATAGAGAAGAGACAGCAGTATACGGTGTCTACAGACATATTATTTACGGCCCGGCACTTATCATTCAGTGGTGTCTGGCTAATTTTAAAGCGCTACGTATAGTATCTCCGAAGTCCTTCCTTTCTCCTCATTTTGGTTTTCTCTTTTTGTTGTAGAATTTCGGGAGGTTATAGGAATTGCCGGTTAGCAAGAAAAGGGATCTGTCTAAGGGTTTTTGTGGGGTCAGTGGTTTAAAATGGGAGCCCTTTTAGTGTTTCGCTCCTGATGATTCTGTCAGTTGTCTTCGCGGAGTATCCGTTTATAGTCGCTAGTTAGATTATGCTCAATTCATTTCTCCCGTTGTCCCACCCATCAGCGGATGAGTAGGTGTAGAGGTTTTTGTATCATACTCCTGAATGAAAACATCTTCTGACTGGGGTGGTGGTATGAACAAGCGGGAATCAGGGCAGCGCATGTGGTCGGTTGGGGATAAATCTTGAGCTTGAAATTGTCGGGTGCCTGAGACACGGTCAAGTGTAGGAAATTGAGTTTCTCGTCCTGATCAATCTCCATAGTGTAGAATTTTTATGGAAAGATCAGCGAAGTAACGTATGGTGGGAGCTTGATGGCACTGAAAATTGTCACAATTGTTACATAATATTGCCAAGTTTCACTTATAACTGATTATCTTCAGCAGAAATGTGGATAACGAAATAAATCAAACTGCAACATGTCAACAAAGTACCGATATAATGTTATTAGCCCTTTTTCAGAATATTTCAAAGGCTTGTGATATTTCGTTGACTTTCTTCACCGCATGGGAAGTGAAAGAAATGATCAAACCGGTAAAAAATTACAACAGTTATTGAACATCTGTGCAGCTTTGCAGCTTGATTCTAGGTGGATGTTAAATTAAATAGAAACTGTACGTTTCTATATCCTCCTTGTAAAATAAATAAATAATAAAAATATTAGGTTGGTGCATTAGATATAACTAGAATTAGGAACTATAAACTAATGTTACCGATTAGTATTAATTTGAGGAACTTTGCCAAATTAAAACATACCCTCGTTTAATCAGAATAAATTATATATTAAGCACAGGTGTACGTAAGAAACGGCCAGACGTAACGTTCAAGATTTTTGCCAAGAAATATCAGAAAATTCAATATAGCCTCCCGTTTCGATATAATATATTATATTTTATAGCTCCCTCGGTGGTGATACATCAGTCGAAAGACCTACTCTATAGGAGAAATCATGGAAAAAGGAAGTGGAGGCGGGAGCGCTAGGTTACACTCGCTCGACCCTGTAAAATTAAACGTTAAATGCAAATTATCTTGCGGTACAGCAAGGAAGCTCAGCGGGGGTGCTGAATTTCACTAAATGAAGGCTGGCGCTCTGGGACCAGATGGCTAATTTATCTTTATTTGGCGTTGCAAATAATTGCAAGCAATTTGTAGAAATTAAGTCCGGGTTAATGCTGCCGAATTAGGTAATAAATAGCCTGGTTAATTGCCTATTGCGGCAAATATCATTCCTATTCCCATAATTGATTATCTTGCGGTTGCCGTGACGTTGAATGTACTAAAACAATACGACTCTGCCTGCTAAGGAGCAATAAATTTAATGCTTCATAGACTAATTAACTGTCGAATCCTTAAGATATCGTTTTGATATAATACTTTTGAATGATTTAAAAGAATCATATAAAACAATAACACCCTCATTGAAATTGTATATTAAGTACGGTTTTGAAATAAGGGCTAACCTTGATGGGCCTCCCCGTCAGAACCAAAGAAGCAATTTTGTTTAAATAAAATATTCTCTTTCTCAAAGTTGTAGGTACCATGACGGGAATAAAAAATCTGATGTGGCCAGGCACATGACTTTATCATACTATATATAAAATTAATAGTTTAGCTGCATGAAAACAAAACATTAAAACAAAACTAGTAGAACTAGACAGATATGTCGATTAAAGCTGAGTTCGGATATTGTACTCCGTTGACACCGGGTACACCAAATGACACTTACGTGTTATTGGGTGTAAAAAGTGTAACAATGTACAATATCCGAACGTAGCTTATATTGACAGTATATTTGACGATATTGTCAAAATGTTAGCGTTTGACACTATCTACTGTCATTAGATTCATATCTGACATATAATCTGACATATCCTGGCTACTAGTTTTAATGCAGTACGGCTGATCCAGATGAAATAGAATTTGCTCATGCAGCTAAACTATTGATTGTACCAAAAAATGTCATAGTCATAAATTATTCAGAATTTCCTCCACTTTAATTTATTATTTAACTATTTCGACGAAATTCAAGAAATGGCGGCTTATTTGCAAAATCTTTCAAAAATGCTAAGACTAAACCTCCAGTTCCTTTGGACCGTTTTCAACAGAAAGCGTTTCAGCTCTAAGTTCGGTCATGAAACTCCTAAATATGAAGTTTCGTCCCGATACCTTTAGTAGTTTCTCCGGAATCGTCGCCACAAAATCGGGTACACACACACACACACACACACACACACACACACACATACACACACACACACACAGACATTTTTCTGTACCTTGGTCAAAAATGTTCAGGGGACCCAAAAAGACATTTCCGCTAAAATCTCAAAAAAATTTTTGGCACGATTACAATACTTTATATACTGCGTATGATAAAGTAAAAACGGGGACAGCAAAGTAAAATTAGGCACTTATATTCTCAACAATTGTAGTTGTGCAACATTGACTTTGACAGTATTTGTTAACCTATGACTCTAAAGTTTGATAAGGCGATTTCGCGTGGAACGGTTCGGTTGCGGTTCGACTACCGATTTGAACCAACCATTTTCACATGGCGATTGATGACGTAACGGTTGCAGTTGGTTCGATTCGGTCCGTCAAAATCTTGAACCTGCCTGGCAAGACGGTTCGAATTATCGGTTCGTTTGGGTTGTCATTTTTAGGTTATAAGTTGTAAAATGCTGGTAAAATGGATAGGTATGTCGTTGGCGGAATGCGCGGTAGACCACTGCGTATGTCATTACTGTCATATTGTAAGTGGGGCACCTAACCTATGAATCGAACCGGATCATTTTCCGTCGAGCGGTTACTGACGTTTCAAAAATGATGACGATTTAGAACCGTTCTGTCAACCACATCCAACCGCCAACCGGAACCAAATCAAACCGTTTAGCCACGCGAAATCGCCTATAGTATTTCTCAACCTACAAACTTGTTCCGGTTTCCAGAATTTTATTCTTCGCGGTATTCTTGCCTACACTTAATTCAGTAGCAATTTCTCGAATGCCGATTCCACCATGTACTCGAGTTTGAATTATTGCCTTCTGAAATTTATTCACTTGCGGCATTTTTATTTCTTACGTCAAAATTCAAGATGCCATTAATGTGGCATGACAAACGTACTGACATGACATTACAAAGCCCAGATGAATTAGTGCAAATTTGTCATTAATGTCATCTTGAATCGTGATGTAAGAAGTAAAAACTCCGCGACCTCTTCATTGCATTTATGTTGTGTTATTAGTTCTATGTGATATAATGAAGGGTCATTATGACTCATTATAAATGATTGAAGTCGAAGTAGGCCATGTCCAAGTTACTACATTTCTGCCGCAATTTAACAATTGCGTATAGAACACTAGTATCATACTAGTACTCAGTTCAAATGAAGCGGCAAACAAGAATTTTTATATTGGATCTCAGCGCCTACTTCGATTACAATCATTTATAATAATCCTGTATACAGGATGTCTCACGGAACTGGTACAGAAGTTTCTCATGTTCTACTATTTCTGGAAACTTTGGAATTAGAATTTACTCAATCTGAGCTCTTCAGCTAAAATATTCTCAAGTTAACTGTCACGTCCGGTCACCGGAAGTCGGTATCAACTTTGTTATTTTAAATGGAACGATATAGTTTTTATTTTATTTTTGGTTTCTACATATCAAACTACATCATTGTTGATAAGGTTTCGCTATACCTAAATATCACCATTTTTGAGTTTTTTTGATTTTACTAATATTTTGGTGATTTTCGGGGTTGCGTTTAAAATTGAATAGCTTGGTTATTATTGAAACTAGAAGTTTCATGATTGGTGGTCCAAAACTGGAAACATAACCAAATAAGACGATGTTTAGTTTATTATGATATCTTATACAGGTTGTTCAAAATTTACCACACAATAATTGCATTTTCAAACGTAAAAAACTATTTTTTTTTCAAATGGGACACCCTGTATACCGATACGCCATTAGATAAGAAATCATATTCTCTATCAATCAATATTAGGGTTCCCTATATCTATCTTTAATAGTTTTTGAGATATTGTCACTTTTTCTTTAAATCCATTTTGATACTCCCATTTAATAATGGGGAACGAAATTAGATACAAAATGTACAACGAAAATTTAAATAGTGATAGATATTTAAGAATTTTGCGTGGATGTGTGAACAATTTTTGCGGAACTCTTATTTTACCCCCTCAATATTTTACCCGACTACTTTTATCAAATGGGCGGTGCACCAGCACATTCTTCGCATGTGGTATCCATTAAACTTAATCAGATGTTTGACGATAGGTGGTTCGGAAATAGGGGACCCTGGCGGTGGCCACCAAACTCACCAGATTTAACACCATTTGACTTTTATTTCTGGGGTCATGTGGAAAGTCAGGTCTATTCCACACCAGTTAATACTCGAGAAGAACTGACTAACAGAGTAGTAGCCGCAATTAATGGACTTCAGCGACAAGAAATCCGAAGAACGACGATGACAGAAGTACAGCGAAGAGTTTTAAAATGTTTGGAGCAGAACGGGCAGCAATTCGAACAACATAATTATGTTTTAATTTAAGTTAGATATCCCAAACATATTATTTTAGTTTTAACAAACCTTTTCAATATTTTTCTGTTTTCCTGCTGTTCCAAAGTTGTTACATTCCTATAAATGAAGAAAAAATCTTTTTCTATTTAGTTTGCATTCTTTGATACTGACAATATCTCAAAAACTATTAGAGATAGATATAGGGAACCCTAATATTGATTGATAGGGAATAAGGTTTCCTATCGAATGGCGTATGTGTATACAGGGTGTTCCATTTGAAAAAAAAATGATTTTTGTCATTTGAAAATTCACTTATTGTGTTGTAAATTTTGACCACCCTGTATAAGATATCATGATGAGCTAAATATCGTTTTATTTGGTTACGTTTCTAGTTTTGGACTACCAATAATTAAACTTCTAGTTTGAATAATAACCGAGATATTACATTTTAAACGTAACCGCGAAAATCACCATGAAATTAACAAAAAATTAAAATCAAAAAAACTCAAAAATGGTGATATTTAGGTATAGGTAAACATTATAGAAATGATGTATTTTGATACGTAGAATCCAAAACTAGAATAAAAATTATAGCATTCCATTTAAAATAACAAAGTTGATACCTACTTCCGGTGACCGGACGTGACTGTTAATTTGAGAATATTTTAGCTGAAGAGTTCAGATCGAGTAAATTTTAGTTTCAAAATTTCAACTTTCCAGAAATAGTCGAACAGAAATGTACCAGTTCCGCGACACACCGTGTATATTAGGGTACGTACACATCTGAGCAATCAAATGCTGCTCCGAATGCAGCGGACCAGACATTTTGCGTTTCTCTCCAGAGCGAGTTGGAAAATGGTTTTCGTAGGACGTGATCGCGCAGGCATAGACAGCACAGATGCAAGCCGATGCAATATGCGGCACGCCGAGGAAGCACGACAAAGGCCGAATCAGCACAAGCAAGTTAGAATCACGTCATCCGTGGCGTACAAAATCATGCGCCGCACGGATTCGGGCTGATCCAACCGCTGTGGATAGCAAACGTCGGTTTGCTGTCGAAGCGGGCGGGGGTTTTCAAACAGACCAACAGTAGCGCCATAATCAATATTGTGGTGATGTTTGTTTAAACGTTAAAAGCAGACACACTTGACACGTAAAAATGCGGGAATTTCAAACAGACCAATCATAGCGCAATAATACACGTCGACACATTTGACATTTGAAGTTTGAAAGTTTGTATTGCGGTAACCCAGGGATCATGACGTGAAATGCTTTCAGGTCAGAAGAAATTAAAAGGTTAGAAAGTAAATCAGCCTTCTTGGTTTTCTTTTTTTTTCTCTCCAACTATCTCCACGCTATTTCCTTAGCTAATCTTGATTGCTTTGACTATTGATGGTTCATCAAAAAAACCTCTTTTGCCTCCATTCATTCTTCGAAGTATCATCGCCCAAGCTGTGATCTTTTACTGGTTCGAAAGGTCTAATCTTTTGAGGTCTTCTAAGGTGCATTCAACATGCATTCCAGCTATATAGTTGATAGATAGATCTAATCTCGCTACACTTGCCTTGGACACTACCGGTTCAATGCAGTTTTGCATTAAGAAAGTAAATAATTTGCATTCAACATATATTTCTTACTTTATCATACGCAGTATGTAAAGTATTGTAATTGTGCCAAAAAAAAAATTGAGATTTTAGCGGAAATATGTCTTTTTGAGTCCCCTGAACATTTTTGACCAAGGTACAAAAAAATGTCTGTGTGTGTATGTGTGTGTGTGTACCCGTTTTTTTGTGGCGACGATTCCTGAAAAACTACTAAAGGTAGTTTTAGAATGTGGTTTATGAAGTTCTCCATTTTTCGTCAGTAGGATGTGTAGAATAAAAGTCCAAGGTTGTAATTTGATCTTTTATTGACAAAATAAGTACCACCTGCACGTCACGTCCGGTTTCCCCAATGTGAATTTTCTCCAGTTCAATAAATGCTGACGACATTTTGTTTTACAGACTTGTTTGTGCAGTCATAAAAAATGCTTATATTTGTCTATTCTTTCAGCTTTGCCCGTAGATGACCCTTGCAGGGGTCGAAATCGATAGTGATAAGATTACTTACTTATTTTGTCAATAAAAGATCAAGGTATCGGAACGAAAATTCATATTTAGAAGTTTCATAACCAAACTTAGAGCTGAAAAGCTTTCTGTTGAAAAGGGTCCAAAGGAACTGGAGGTTTAGTCTTAGCATTTTTGAAAGATTTTGCAAATAAGCCGCCATTTCTGGAATTTGGTCGAAATTGTTAAATAATAAATTAAAGTGGAGGAAATTCTGAATAATGTATGACTGACATTTTTTGGTACCATCAATAGTTTAGCTGCATGAGTAAATTCTATTTCATCGAGATCGGTCGTACTGCATTAAAACTAGTAGCCAGGATATGTCAGATTTTATGTCAGATATGATTGTAATGACAGAAGATAGTGTCAAACGCTAACATTTTGACAATACCGTCAAATAACTGTCAATATAAGCTACGTTCGGATATTGTACATCGTTACACTTTTTACACCCAATAACACGTAAGTGTCATTTGGATGGTGTACCCGGTGTCAACGGAGTACAATATCCGAACGCAGCTTTAATCGACATATCTGTCTAGTTCTACTAGTTTTGCTTTAATGCAGCCATAGCCGATCTCGATCAAATAGAATCTCATGCAGCTAAACTATTAATTTTATATATAGTATGATAAAGTCATGTGCCTGGCCACATCAGATTTTTTTACTATTCTTTTGCATTTTTTGAATTTTTTTTTAGCTTTCCAGTTTTGTGTGTGTGTAGATGTGTAGATTAAGTGTAGATTACTCTACACCCTCACTACGTCGACGCGTTGTCCAAACAAAACCGACAAAAAAGCAATATCTAGATTGTAGACTTCCGCGGTTCGAGTCAACAATAAATTGAATTTCCGGTGGAAACGGCGCTGATGACTTTGAAGCAGTCGACGTTTCGCATTCTGTTGCAAGAGGCATCTTCAGGACTAAATATGAAACCACGTGCTAAGAAGATCATCTTCAGTAAAATCTATCCAAACGCGTTCTTACTTTCAATTCACAAAATCCTTGATTATTTTTACGAAAAATGACATAAATCTAATACCTGTTGTGGTTCCTTTTAATTTTTTACTGAAAACAACAACCATACAACAAGCCATATTTAATATTGATATACTCGAATGTAGGTAGTTTTGTTTTTAATTCCAATGATACATCACATTTGTTTTGGTTAGATTTTAATTTAAAAGTAGTTGACGATTCAAGCTCGGCCAAACAGCGATACAACACAAGCTAAAATTGATGGCGGCTTAACGTCGCGCCAATGAGACTTGAGTCGCCACATGTGCGATTAAAAGTATCCTAGGAAATTTGGTCAATGGACTCGCTACCCGAGTCGCAAGATACTCGAGTCTCCCACCCGACCAAAAAAAGTTTTACCGTATGCGAAGTGGCTTAGTATTTTTAAATATACCCATAATAAATGCAAGACTGCGTTCAGAAACAACGCTCCGAGTAGATGGAGCGCGCTCTAGTTGCTCCACTCTTGTTCAGAAAGGCCAAAATGTCAAACAGATCAGTTTCTTGCTGACGTTCAGAAAATTGACAAAAATTGGTATATGGGTTATATGAGCTGATGGTAGGACGGTTATGGTACAGGATAACTACCATTAGAGATTAGCTATGGATTGACCGGCACACATGATTATACGACATGACTTCATTCATACGCCTATATCTTTGGAACGGTGAGTGGTATATTATTATTATACCATTTTTATTATGCGTTTGCGTGTATATACATTATTATCATCATCAATATTATTTTTCTGAGTATGTGGTATTGTTATATGGCATATGGTATTATATTGTCATGTAATTGGGAATTTCCTGTAGGATAGTACAGATTTTTATTAGCATTAAATAAATAAATATGTATTTCTATTTGGAACAAATATTTGTTGCTAAAATATTTTACAGAAACACAATGAAAAGCTTTTAAAAGTCTTTTATAAAGGAAAATTATTGTCTTCTTACACCATGTTGCATTTTATATCAATAATTCCAATATAAAATTATTTTTGTATTTTTTATATATAGTTTTGACAATATAAAGTAGGAGGAGAAGAAAGGACTCTGCATACCTTTATAGTTAATATTTCATTAAGCTAAATCTTAATAATATCAACAATTCTTATTTAAACAGTAAAAGGGTGGGGGTACGGTAAAAAAAAACAAAAGAAACTATACAAACCAAAACACATTTATAAAATTGGAGGATGTCCATAGTGCGACGTAAAGATACAGATGCAGGTAATAATTATTAATTAACATTTATAATACATTAAAATAATACTCCTTGCATGGAATCACAGATCATTGCTCATCACATGTGCGAGGGTTTTTTTATGCCATTATGTTCAGTTCCACCAACCGGAGAAATTGTACTATGTCGCGTGAAAAATATAATTTCACTTAACGTTGTGTATTGTGGGGGTTAATAAGGTTCATTTATATTTTAAATTGTTGGCTGATATGGTCGAAACTAAAATAAATTATTTCTTTTCTTATTATTGATCAGCATAAAAACGTCCATTTGTGTCCTCTTCAAATAATAATAAATTCGAAGGAATTGTCGCAAGAAACGGACAGCATTCATAAATATTAAAAGCATTTAAAACAATTACAACTGAATTTCATTAAAGATCGGTCATCAAATCATATTCCCAGCAAAGTACCTACCTCAGAGCGACTTGATCCTGAAAATGGGAAAATGCGTTTTCAAGGATCTCGATCCGAACAGAAACAATTGGTTTCCTCGCGCTTGAAGGGCCGATACTTCAGGCTTACCGGCGCGCAGAGGGCGAAAATATCTCGAGTCTCGAATACACTTTCAGCTTATCTTTGTTCTCGAAGACGTACCATTGGCACAAATACAAATAAGGCAAAAGGTTCGCCTCCCTTGGAGGTAATTTTCTCCTTTCAGCAAAGAAGTAGCAGAGGCAAGACAAGCTCGAAACTTTTCTATTTGCTCTCTCGTCACCCCGTCCCAGTCAAATTCGTCAGGCGTTTAATTGGCCCTGTTTTCGCAAATGATTTAAAAAGTAACTTTGATGGACAGGCAAATGAATCCGGTTTGCAACGATGCGATGGGGGAATTTGAGGATAAAATATCGCCCGCGATGAAATTCAAATATGATATTTGCGCTCCATCCCGGAAATAATGGGAATAAATCCAATTAGCCGTTATCCTGTTATCCTATTACTTCGAAACGCGAATCTACTTCCGGAACCGTGCTGCCGGTACTTGCCGGAATTAGATAATAAAGACGTATACGAGATCTGATTTTGCAATGCCAGGGTGTCTTTTGTTAGAATATAGTCGCCTTTGGCTCTGTGTAAATTATGTGAATTGTATTTCGGTCAGATAGGGTGAGTCACTAGAGTCGAAGTGGTCGACACTGCATTTATCTTAAGAGAGAAAAAAATATTTTATACAAAAGTAGTTTTGCCCATCATTGTCTTCAACGAAAAATTATTTTCATTTATACAGGATTTTGAATTTAGGATTGAATGAAAAAATATTAATGTTATTAATGGAATGCCCTATATCATACCATATTATGAACACTACATAAATAAACAACTTCATCAGATTGTACCCATATAAAGGCAAAGCTGGTGAGGTGCATTATCTTCAAATACTATTATTTGTTTGAGATACAATGCATTGTGTACTTTAATTTGTTATAACAAAGCCATGGTAATAGCGATGTAAACATAGGGACTATGGATGGCACTATGATACAAATATGTGTTGAGCCAGAATACGTCACCGATCAGCGGGGTATATAAAATATTCATCACAAATGAAATTATTGCAAAATCGAGACTTTAATAAATGTTCTCAAACCATTCTCCCAAAGATGTTTCGATTCCTTGTGACATATTATTGTTGGGCGGCTTTCCTGATAGAGTTAGCACATAACGCATTGAACGCACCTCGAACTTTACATTACAGGTTCTCCTTATTAGTTACTAGGTCTTCATACACTTTACGGTCCTCATTGTCTTTAATAGATCTCCAAATGTAAAAATCGAATGGCATAAAGTCGGAGGAACACGGTTTATATCTGTATAGTCCATCACGCGCAATCCACCTATCTTTAAACTTACTTTAACAATGACCTAAAAACCTTCTTTAATTGAATTTCTGTTTATTCTAATTCAATTGTTTTCCAACGCAATCTAGACTTGGCAATGGTTTCAATTTCTATTTTAAAGTTTAAAAATCGATTTGAGTAAGTAACCATGCATTTTAGGGGTAGGACTTTTACGCAAAATTAATCTAAAATTTTCCATAGAATGCATTCATATGGTAGGGTTGCTATTTGAAAAACTCCACTTTTAGTACTTTTTGCGAGTTCAACTTTGATCTTATAGTTTGAACACCTTGTATAACTTTTCGAAAAACTCTGCCGATTTGTCGATAATATGTTACTTTCGCAATAATTTTGCCAAACAACTTTTGTCCAATGGTCACAGTCAATAATTTATAAATAATTGAAGGTGATCTTGCAGCTGTTATTTTTTTATTGATTAAAATCAATATCTCAAGAATGACACATGTTAAGTATAGGATATGTCACATACAATTGACCTAAAATTTCAAAAATGCTATAAAATACGGGGTTTTTCATTTTAAATACGGAAGTTGACACCAGTTCGGGTGAAATCGAAAGTAACAAAAGACTGAAAATGCTTTAGTTAAAAATACCGTGTCCACCAACATGTCTTCAAATTTTCAATCCCGCATTTCATTTGGTTCTCCAGTTACTTCTAATGGCAGCTCGACGTGAAAGACCCTGTATAAGACATCCAAATTACCTCCAAAATTAAACGTTTCTTAATAGTGTACACCATAATTTTACCATGTTTCATTAAAATCAAAGAACCACATGAAGATTTACTTTGAAAACATATAGTATCAAATATTGCATAAATAACACTATAATTTTAAAAGCTTTTTTAAAATAAAGGCACCACATTAAGATGCTGATCTTCGGACATACAAAAAACAGGTCTTCTAGTTTCAAACATTTATGGTTTTGTAGCAAAAGTCGACAAAGCGTATTTTTAGTAAGAAAGTTAGGGGGTCAATACGGGACAAAATCGGATTCTTGCTCTCGCCAACCATCAGATTCTCCAACAAATAGTTAGTACCATCAAAACTAAATTTCGTTGCATTCGTCGTTAAGAAACTGAAATGTTCCCCTTTCAACCCCTGTCCAATTACTGAAATTCGATGATGTTGGCTTTAAGACTGTTGGGCTGCTGTGAACGCTTCTTTAAACACATTTACATATAGGTACGTAAATATGATACGTCAATATAAATAATAACGTTATGCTGCACATACAGTGGCGTATCTAGGGTAGGGCAGACAGGGCACGCGCCCTGGGCGCCGCAGCCGAAGGGCGTCGTGGCGCCTGCTCGGCTGCGCAACATTTTTAAGCAACCTAAAAATTTTTCGAGTCCCGGCTTCTGACTTACTGACTCCTAAGGCCTGTTCAGACATACATAAGACAAGACAAGGATAAAACCACCTAAGCACGTGCTTAGGGCATCAACGACAGGGGGCATCCCAGGGCCGGGTTTACCACTAGGAAAAATACGGACACATGCCTGGAGCTGGAGACTATTTTTTGTCAAAAACAATAATGTTCTCTCTTTATTCAGCCACCCTTACACACGTTTAATGTAAAAAAAAATATAAGTCACTTTTTTATTTGCTGGAAGCTGGAATTTTATACTATTATTAAGTGTGTAGTGTGTTTACGGCAATATATATATATATATATATATATATTGGTGAACAATGCCATACCGCAGACCAAAGCGTATAAATATTTATTAAACCCTATTATATTTTAAAAGTAAACATTTTCGTCAAATGCAATAACCATCGTCCATCATAACAATAATATTTTTCTAGTAATTCCATATCTCATTTTGCTATAATAGATAACGGTTATTTTGCTTTCTATAGTCTATTATACAGTGAAACCTCGCTTAACAAGCACCTCTCATAACGAGTAATTCGCTTAACAAGCAAAAAAAAATTGTAAAAATTCACGCGGTTTATGAGCGATGTTTCACATAGCGAGTGACAACGGCAAGGGAAGTCCCGGATTCTGCCAGCTACACCAGCTCAGTGGCGTAGCGGGGGGGGGGGGGGGTGGCAAGGCGGTATCATGCTCCGGGCGCCGCTTGCAAAAGGGCGCCAAATGGTCTTCCTTTGACTGGTCTAAATTGAAACATCGGAAATTGTTAACAGTATTGAATTAAATTATTGAAGAAACAGATAATATTCAAACTTTATTACTATATTGCTTGTAGTTTGCAAAAAACTGTAACAGCCTTTTGCAATAGCACTACTCTTAATCGTTATAACCTCAAAGGAGAACTATACTCACACTAAGAATACTATCTGTACAGTAATAAATGTGAGCTACGAATGACTATGTATACATGAATGATTAAATTGTATGAATTAAAATTGTACAAATTTGAACCGAACTCTATATCCAAATATGTGACTGCAAGATGTTACTCCGCAGTAGAAAAGAAATTGAACCTAAAACTCCATTAGAGCTTCTTACCTCTATAATCTCATATGGGGAAGATGTTTTTCCAAACCTGCGAGTCGCACTTCAAATACTCCTCACTATTTCAGTATCAATTGCTACCAAATTTGAAATGATCGACTTTGATGAAATAATAGATAAATTTGCTTCGTCAAAGGCAAGAAAAATCTATATATAGCAATTAAATATATCGTTTTATAATATTATATTATTATTAATAAATATACCTATCTACTTATATATAATTAACGTATTAACTCTTTTCATTGTTTAAAACCTATATGCCTTTTAAACTAGTATGTTTTTTAAAACAATTTTATAAATATGTAAAATAATTATTTAACTAATTCTAGATAACCGTGTCTGATTTTTCCACGGAAATAAACACATTTCGTTATCCACTCCTAGTCTTGATTTCTTTAACTATTTTTTATCTCAAATTTAAAGCCTAACCTGAGCCCCTGCCCTTATCCCGAAAAACAGTACACTGTTTTGTAGAAATGTGGTAGCTATTCGCAATATATTTTAGAGTATTTTAAAGTAGCTACTACAATCTATTATTCTATATATTAAGTATATTACTATATGTTTTCCTGGAAGGGGGGGGGGGCGCCAAATAGTAGCGTGCCCCGGGCGCCAGTTTTGCTCGCTACGCCACTGTGCACATAGTCCAGATTTATTAGCAATTATTAGCTACTGAAACATAGTATCTGTTATGTATAAATGTTATTAATTGTTGTTCTGCGCAAGCACCAACAAAGGATTGTTTAGTTGTACATTTTATAATGACAGTCGAGAATAAATAGTTGAATAGGTCAGGTGTGTTTTATTAGTACATGTGAGCAACTACGTTACAGTACCAACATATTTGATAAGATAATATTGGAATAGTATTTAGTTCAACACTAAGCAAAGTATACTTAAACTATAATAGACACATGGGTACATTTACTGGAAAGTAAATATTAAGCAATGTTAATCTGTTACGGAATGCAGAAATTCTCAGCGAGACAAACTGACAAGTCGAGGCAATAACAAAATAACCGAGCGGCGTTGATTTAGAAACGTTGAGTTCGGCGGGATGAAGTAGGTACGGCTTTTGTGCTCAAGGGAAATATAAAACTTTGAAGATAAACTCAGCACGTTGTTCTGTTAGATCAAAACTATACATTGTGTCCGCGGGGAAATTGCTTCCGTAGATTTACAGAATTATAATTAAGTTGGTAAGAGTTACTCTAGTTAAACTAACACACAGGAGTATTAATTCGCCGTTTAAATTCAATCTGAGTCGACTAATTTGATATGATTTTTGTGTGTGCTTTAGCAAAGGCTTCAGGCTCTTCATGAGACTTTATCGAAAGAGATCTTCGTTAAGTAAGCTCTCCAACAGAAAAAAAATAGATTGATTTCATAGTGGTATCATCGAGCTTATCGTTGTGTCATCGAACTCATCAATGTATCATCGAGCTCATCGTTGTATTATGTACACTCTTGGAATTAAGTAAGTTCTATAAATATTTTAGCAGTGTGTCGATGATACATCCAAGTACAAGTTTTTTGTTACTCTGGTCGACCGCTCGGCCGCTAAGTGCAAAAAATTGTCCGTTTATAATGATTTATATGTTTCTATTTATTAGCCTAATGTGTAATTAATTAATGTAATTCCTACATTGCAATGTAACTGTGTTTTTATTAAATATGACGTTAATTTTATATTAATAAACATAAAAGTTTTCGATTACATGAAATGAAAATCTCATTTCAAGATATTCCATACAACACAACAAATTATACTTACAACCTTATTGCATCTAATAGCTTTTTTTTCGTGTTAATAAATACAAAAATCAATTTGTTGTTGTCAATATTTTTACTTTTCAGGTAATTTCAGAACTGACATATGTAATAACATTTATTCACAAAATAGAAATAAATTAAAATTAAATTGCTTTAAATTTGTCTTTATGGTAATTTGTTAATTGTGATTTACTGGTGTTTTCGAGATATTTAGCTTCAACGATATTTTGCAGTGATTAACTTAATAACCAGAAAGGAGTATGTATTTTGTATAGCATGAATATATCATTACTATTTTTTTATATTATTATTTTGTATTTACTTTACAGCAATGTTTCAAATATCTGACAACTGAAAATAATGACAATTATGTATATCACTAATTTACAAAAATGTTTGGAAGCAAGCTCTAAATTTTCGATAAATTTTGATGGAATGTAAATATGATATAATTATTATTTAAAAAAATAATAAACCAAAAAGACGACCATCTAAAAGAACATTTATACAACATAAAAATTATTTCATCAAATTTGACCTGGGATGAGTATAAATTGTGTTGGTAACGGGTATATAATTTTCCAAAAGGAGACGCTTCAGAAAGAAAAGTTGTTGGTTTCTCTTACGTATAGCTTTTATTGCATATTAATTACTCACAATCATATGCAATAAAAGCTATACGTAAGAGAAACCAACAACTTCACGATTTGAACCAGGGACCTTTGCGTCGCTAGCACAATGCTCTCCCATCTGAGCTATTGACATTGTGCTAGCGACGCAAAGGGCCTTGGTTCAAATCCAGGTTGTGGCTGTAATTTTTGATATATTTAAAATTTACATCCCGCCTGTATATTACCATATTATTAACTTATAATATTACTTTGACAAAGTATGTCGTTAAACATTTTCAGTTATAGTTTATATTGTTAGGAAATTAAAAAGACCTTCATTTTTAATGTATATGCATTTTAGCTAACCTTACAGTACACAATTCATAAGTCAAAATGTTATTTTAAACTTATTATCGTTGTTAATACAAGCCTCTTAATTTATTTAGAAGACAAATTTAGAAATAAAATTTCCAATAATGTTCCAGCTAATATATAGTAAATGAAAAAGTGTGCTTATTGAACTGGAACTATATTACAATAAAACTTCTGTAGAGCTCTTTGAAATATTAACAAAATAAGAAAAATAAAAAATTAATTAGTTATCAAACAATGCAAAACCAAAAATTAAACACAATAAATACATATTACAACAATAAAAAGTTATTAATTAGAAGTAAAATTTTAATAATTTGTCTTAACAAATGAACAAAAGAAAATACCAAAATGTTTTGTTTTTTTTTCTAGAAAGTAGAAAGTAGTATGTTTCATATGGTCTTATTGGTTTTCTCTGTTCCTTCTGAAGTTGGAGCCGTTTAAAATAAGATATTGTTAATAATTCAAACGACTGTAACTTTTTAATGAATTGAAAAAGTAATTTACTTTCTGAAAAAAATTGTTTTGCGGAAGAAACGTGGGACAGCCTGTATATATTGCTATAATTTAAATTATTTTGGTTGTCAAGCATGTATTAGATGTCATGAAAGATAATTGAACATTAACTGCTGTAAAGTGAATACAGATATAAAATTTCCATTGTCCTTCATACAAAATACATGCTCGTCCTAAATGTAAGTTTAAATTAAATTTAGAGAATTATTTACAATTAGTGAATATATTTTAATATTACTATTCTGAAATAGTCTCTATTTAGTGATAATCCTTGGCATCAATTGATTTGCGCATTTACTTACTTACTTACTTACTTAAGCCCGTCATCCTACTGCTGGGCAAAGGCATTTACTTGCGTAATTAATATGTGTATTAGTTAACATAAATTTATATAATGTGTCATGATATTACGCAATATCTTAAAATGAGCTTTTCGTATCATATTATCAAATTTCATGTTTATTAACATTATTATAAAAGTAATTCTATATTTAATTATATGCATTACCTACTCGTAAACTTAACTGTAGTGATCATATTTCATTTATTACATTGCATTGAAGATATCACATTAAGGAAAAGGTCGGACACGCTAAAAATAAATTAAATCCCGTTACATTACATCCATCGAAAAACCACCTCGTGACGGACAACCTTTTGCGAACCGGCCGGGTCGAGGTAGAACAGTACACGAATATATAACCGACATACTATTTTCAAATCCTGCGATAGCGATACGAACTTACTTATTTCCATGACTGTACCGATTCATAGCGTCTATTCAGAGCTGACCCATAAAAATTGCGACAAACTGATATGCATTGTAGAGGACGCCTAAACAAGCATTTTTTTATGGATAAAGTCTTGTCCGGAAAAGAGCCGTTTAGACACTGAATCATAAAGAAATATACTAGAATCATTCATTTCATGCATGTTGCAAAAACAGTTCGATACATAAGTTACCACAGTGATTTCGGGATGTTCGGACTCCATAAATAATACGAGTCAAAATCTAAAAATTATAGTTTCTTTTCTTCATGGCAGATTCTCAGTTCCAGATAACATGGTTGAATAATTACGTTCGAATGCAGTTAATACAAAACGTGTTTCCACGTCGACGTGACAAGTTGGATTGAGGGAACGCAGCTTAAAGAACATAATAAGCCAGTTAAAAAATTGAACATGGAATCTTTGCGAACCGCACACAATAAAGCTACAAAACTCTGTTCTCCCTCACAGATGCACTTATGCACTGTGGGTATGCAACCCAAATGCCACCTCGTGCGCTTCTCTCAAATCTGATGCCGGAGTGGTAAGATGGGCGGCGCGGCGGGTGAGGGACATTCTGCAGCAATAACATCCGAAATTATGCTGGTCCACACTCGGCGAGACAGGGCGAGACATAGCGCGCAAAGAAGGCACTGCCTACTCCCGGTGTTCGGCTCGTGCATGTCATGATATAAGGATTATAGAAGATATGATATTGCACAGGTGGGCCGCTATACTGTTACGTCACGCGGTAATAAACAACGAATATTGAGCGTTCGTTGAAGTGTTTTCGTGCGCTGAATTTTGTGTAGGTGTTGTTGAAAGCAGATATCATTTTTTTAACAATGAGGTGTGCAGGGTTTGGGTGTACTATTGACGATAAACTGAGACGTTACAAGAAGGGGGATGGGATGTTTTCCGCATTCCGGAAGATTGCAAGGTTAGAGTGGCTTGGGAGAGGGCTTGCTGTCGTAAAGACACAATAACCACTGATCATGCGAACATTTGTTCTAAACATTTTAAAGACTCAGATTACAATCGCCACTTGCAGCACGAGTTATTGGGATACCATCCAAAGAACTGCCGTCAAATTAAAGCAGGTGTACTTCCAAGAATTTACCAAGAATGCCATCAGCTTCTCAGTCTTCTTCAACTTTTAGTTCCTCCGAAACACGAGCGGGTAGACAAAAGGAACCGTACAAGTTTGGTTCAAGTGCTATTAAAACAACAGGGACTAGAGTAAGTTTACGATACTATCAGAGACTTGACGTGGTGGCAAATTCATGTACAGTGACCTTACTGCATAGAGATTATTTAATAATTAATATTTACCTTTGTACCCATTTTGCCATAGTGACAAAGCGATTATACCTTTTTTTATTTTTTTTTTAGATTTGGTGGTGGTTGCGGTAATCCTTCTGAAGGGGATAAACGTAGAGTCAACTTAATGATTTTTGGCTTGAAGGAGGGTACCGCTGAGGACGGAAGCTTGGCGTTGGCAGATACTGATGACGTTGCTGCTATTTTGTCTGTTGTTGATGTCGCGGGGCAAGATATAAAGCCAATAAGACTTGGCAGACATGACTCTACAAGGACTGAACACTCTCGCCCTATAAAGGTACAGTTGCCAACTGAATCTGCTGTCATGACAGCTTTGCGAAATGCTTCCAGGCTGCGGTCATCGCGACAATGGTCCCGTATGGTCATCGCTCGTGATAGAACGCCGGCACATAATCAATTGTATAAGATGGTGCGGTCGCAGATGGACGCGCGACTTGATGCGGGCGAATCGGGTCTGCGAATCAAGTACGTAGCGGGAGTTCCGACAGTTATTTCGTCGGTTCCGGAAAACTAACGATGCCCAACAGAAATCAATGTAGTTTAAGATTGCTCTATCAGAATGTTCGTGGACTTAGATCCAAGACTCATGAATTTTATACCAATTGTTGTGAGATGTTGAATGATATTGTTCTTGTTTCTGAATCCTGGCTCTGTGATTCAGTGCACAGCAGTGAGCTATTTCCAGCCGACTACTATGTGTTACGATCCGATCGCAAATTCTCGCTTGTCGATCGCACTACCGGTGGCGGGGTTCTCGTTGCACTATCGAAGAAGTTTAGTTACACCCCGGTTGCTGTGCCTGATTTGACTACCCTGGTTCCACTGATCGACGTTATTGTGTGTCGATGTTTCCTTGGAGACTTCGTGTTTAATCTGGTTATACTATACATACCACCTGACGTGTCTTGCGGAGATTTTGAGCTGTTTTTTGAGGCGTTGTCGCTCTTGTTGCCGGATACTGGCTTACTGATTGTCGGGGACTTCAACGTGCCTTATTTTCATGAATATACGATGGACAAGCGCAAAGCATGTCGCAAATCTGCTGTACTATCCCACTTTGCCTACACATTAAACCTGAGACAAGTGAATCAGATTAAAAACTCAGATAACAAGCTGCTGGATTTAGTGTTTTCGAGCTTTGAATGCGAGGTTTTGGTGCGCGCTGATGAGTGTCCTATCGTCGCTGAAGATCGTTACCATCCTGCACTTGCACTGTCCTTAGATCTTTCGGTCGGGTCGCCGGTTCATAGATTTCCCGTCCGGGGGAACATGCGTTACAATTTTCGGAAGGCTGATTACCATACACTCTATCAGGATCTATCGGCTATAGACTGGTCCACGTTGGACACAATTAATGATGTGGAACTGGCACTTGATGAATTTTACTCACAGTTGTATGGGGTCATGAGCATTTCGGTGCCGACGTGTTCGTCATCGGGATCGGTTTACGCTTGTTGGTTTACCTCTGAAATTAAATCTCTATTGAGGACTAAGCATTACTATCACCAGAAATGGAAACGAACTGGTCAAAATACTCACATGGAAAATTTTAAGAGACTGCGATCAGCTGTTAAGGGAAAACTGAAATCGGCTTACACTGAGTTCATTGGGAGAGCTGAGGAAAACATCACTGCCAATCCCAAGCACCTGTGGCAGTTTGTACACCAGAGACGTGGATCAACTCGTATTCCACCCAAACTAAATAACGGTATAGATGAGTTTTCGAGGCCTGATGACATTGTGAATGCTTTTGCTAATGCTTTCTCGTCCGTGTTTCAACAGAATGCTTCTTACGACACGTTTCCTGATGTTATATCCAGCCGACCATCTTTCTCCATAGGCAGTGTTGATGAAGAAAGCCTAATAAAAATAATGGCAAGGTTTCCGAATAAGCTGACGGCTGGCGGTGATCACATCCCCAGTTTCCTTGTTAAGGACTGCAGATTTGTCTTTGCTCGACCACTGGTGTCCATTATTAATACCGCAATCAAAACTTCAGTGTTTCCGTCCTTGTGGAAGATGGGACGTATTACTCCCATATTTAAAAAGGGCGATCAGTCTGTAATCGGAAACTATAGACCTATTACAATTATATCTAACTTTGCGAAGGTGTTCGAGCATGTTCTTTACGGTGCAATATTTACTAATGTCAGACCTTACCTGTCTCCCTACCAGCATGGATTTATAACAGCTAGATCTACTGTTACCAACATGGCAGTATTCACCCAATTTGCCAGTCAGGCGCTCGACGATGGAGCTCAGGTGGATTCCATCTACACCGACTTCTCAAAGGCATTTGATACCATTCCCCATGATATTCTGCTGGAAAAACTTAGTGCCTTTGGATTCTCCCCATCGTTGCTATCGCTAATGCGTTCCTATCTTCGTGATCGTCCGTGCCGTGTGCATTATAATGGGTACCTTTCATTTGAATATGTTTCTGCGTCTGGAGTTCCGCAGGGAGCAAATCTTGGGCCGCTGCTCTTTAATCTGTTCCTGGACGATCTGCTGGAGTCCCTCCCTTGCCCTGTACTTGCTTATGCGGACGACCTGAAACTGTTCGCGAGGATTGACCGGGAGGAAGACGCTGAAATACTGCATGCTGGTCTTCGGATGGTGACGGATTGGTGTGTGCGCTGTGGTTTGCGGTTAAATGTTGAGAAGTGCTGCGTTATGTCAATCACCAGACGTCGTGCACCGATTGTTGAAGACTATGCAGTTGGGGACGAGCATTTAAGCCGTGTGAATTCAGTTAGAGACCTCGGAGTGACGTTTGATAGCAGGCTTAGCTTCGTTAGCCATGTTGAGACCACGTGTGCGGCGTCAGCCCGTATGTTGGGTTTTGTCCTCAGGACGTGCAGGGTGTTCAGGAGTGTCGCAGCAATGAAGGCTATCTACTTCTCATTTGTCAGAAGCCGACTCGAGTATGCCAGTTTAATCTGGTATCCTCATTACACCAGTCACCAGATTACCGTCGAACGTTGCCAGCGCCGTTTCCTGAAATATTTATCTTTTAAAGCGGATGGCGTCTACCCTGATCGCGGAGTCGACTACTTGCTCCTGTTGCAGAGGCATGACGTTCAGGCCCTGCAGTTGAGGCGCGAACTGCATAGTGCGCGATTCCTGGCGCGGCTGTTGAATGGTGAAATCGACTGTTCACATTTACTTGGATATGTCAACCTCAATGTTCCAAGACTTTCGTCAAGACACCACAGGACTTTTTATCTGCATCCTGAGCGAACAAATATCCTGGCTGGATCGCCGATTCACCATATGTCGCGGAATGCAGAAATACACATAGACGACATATTTCATGTAACATCCCGGATTTGACTTGGTGTTTATTCACAGTGATGTGTCTTTTTTTTTTGTTTCCATAACCGGACTAATTCTATATATACATATACATTTTCTATGTTAATTACTTTATGAGCTTTCATGTGGTACATCTTCTATTTTGTCCTGTAATCGGATTTCTTTTCTGTTGGGCAAATAAATTATTATTATTATTATTATTAAGGGGAGGGTTATATTATTAATATTAATACTAAAAATGAGAGTAATAAGAATGTTGATTTGAACACAGATGTAGGGTAGGCAGGCTAGGTTTTTATTTATTTGTAGGAATAATAATTATTTTTGAGTACCTAGGCATTAGTAGTAGACAATTATTTATTAGTAGGAATTTAATATTAATTTATTAGCTTGATTAATTTATTAGTAGGGACTTATTAGTAGTCTATTAGTATGGAATTAATGTATTGTTGCAAAATAGTTAATATTCTTGTTTTTATAGTATTAACCCGGAAGTTGATATGAGCGATCTGACCATCGGAGAATTGAGGAAGAACTTTGGTAGATTAGAGAGTGAGGCGCAAGCTGTGAGGAGTTTATTCACTCCAGTTTAATTAAAAGAGCAGCTGCATCCAAACGGACGTTTACAATGGTCCATCGAAGACATTTCGAAAGCATTATCTATCCACTCAGCCGGTGCACGAGCTTACAGATTGTTGCTTAGCAAGGGGTATCCTTTTTGGTAATATCAACTCTCCGTTCCAGGTTAAAAAAAATCAAATTTGACCTGGAATTTTGAAACCTGTCTTCAACATAATTAAACTGAGCGAAATGAGGGATATCGAAAAAAATATGCATTTTGCCATTCGACGAAATCAAAGCCAGAAAAGGTTACTTGTATGACAAGGCCAATTATGAGTTTTTAAAGCCTTATAGCTATGCGAAAGTAGTTCTATTAAGAGGATTATGTTTTAGTTGGAAACAAGCGATATTTTATGACTATGACCGGAGGATGACAAAAGATTTATTGGTTAGGATAATAAGTTATGTTGAAGAGTCAGGTACAAGGTACTCTATGTATCTAACTGCTTTCAACCTTTGATTTTTTTTATTTTATAGGTTTCCACATAGTAGGAATTGTAAGTGATCTTGGTGGAGGAAATCGATCACTACATAACGAGTTAAAAATAACCACAGAGAAAACCTGGTTTGAAAATCCTACAAACGAACACAGGATATATGTTTTTGTTGATGTGCCTCACCTACTTAAACTAGTTCGAAATTTTGTTGATAATGGTTACATTGTCAACAATATAATCAGTCCAATTCTGTATCACAGTTGCTACATTGGTTGCGAGGAAAGTGAATTGTTAAAGCTTAAGTTTTAACAACTGTCGTAGCAACTGATACCAATTTGTCAATTCTGTAAGAACGAATTTATCAACCGTTGTTAAATTACAATTTATACGCGAGTTGTTAGCAAAGTTGCTATATGCTGAATTGGGGCTAACTTCATGTATGTCACATGTATGTTATGATTTGCGGTGGTTGTACGTCAACGCATGAAAATAGAGTGAATATTTGAAAATGTCTCTAAAGAAGAATCTGGAAACTGTGGTGAAAAGAAGCGGCGAGGGAAGAGGGTTAATTCAGAGCAAACCGAATATATTTTAAATTATATAGAAGCCAACAAAATTGAATTAACGGGAAAATGCCATCCTCTTCGTATAGAAGAATTTGAAAAGTCTTGGGATGACCTAACTGCCGGCCTAAATGGCATCGAAAATGGGACACATACTAACCCTCTTTTCGTAATTACAAATTCTTCAATGACGGAAATTTTACGTATCGTGGTAATAAGTTATCAGAGATGACAGTGCTGATTTCTTTCATAATTCTGCTTACTGCTGGTTGACTTACACCAAGGGAAATATCCTGCCCAATGCTGGATTGATAACACCAACAGCATAAAAACTAAGAGCAACAAGAACCTACGACAAGTAGATTTTAGAATCAATATTTCAATTAAAATGAACTGAAGCAAAAAAAAATGTGGCAACCCATAGTAAGAAAAATAAAGTAATATAAGTAATAAGTGGAATTTTTGTATTTCTTGAACCTTCAGCAACAAACTCTCTTTTATCTCTTCAATTAAATAAATTGCAAGATCTTTTGATAATCTATATTGTTTTATGAAATTAAAATCCGGTACTTGGAATGGGTCAGAATTATCCCGTAAGGTACTGTATAAAATTATTCTTCTTCTCCTAAAATTTTGATCGGTTAGGTATACCTACTTGCGAAAATTATTTTTATTAACAGATATATTTAATTTATTATAACTATTCGTAATACCTGTTTTGCACATTATCCATTTCGTTTAAGAAATTTAAATTGAACATGACACCCACAGGATCCATGTTGACACAAGAGTTGCAAAACTATAACAACTGTCAGATTCGTAGTGGTTACTTATCAACTCAGTTGATAAATATTTTAGCCACTCAGTTGCTCTAAGGGTCATACAGAATTGCAACTTTCCGCAAAGTTGTTATTTACGTATTCACCTTGGCATTTAGCAACTTTCATGGTTGCTAGCGTTAACAACTTAGATACAGAATTGCACTGATGTGTTCTTATGTCCCTGTATTTTTTGTTGATCAGTTTATATTTATGCAACCAATGCATTTCACTATATTTATTTTAATATTTATGCATGTCGAAACTAGGTAAATGACTGGTTTGACTGTTGTGACTGTGAAAGGTGCGAGTCCCGGAGGCAGACAGTCGAGACAGGAAGAAGGCGTATGGATTATCTATTGATGTCCAAAAATGTATAATAAAGAAGATGACCGATGTCATGAAAGAAATGAGGGTCTAGGGAAAATCTTCACTTTTGCAATTCCCAACCGGTAATTTTTTATTAGCAATTTAAAAAGGTAAATATAATACTTATTATCTGTAATTTATTACAGGTATTATTATCACCAACATATCCCTAGGAGCGGAGCGAACATATGCGTCTGACGTGAGCGGGAGAAGGACAGCGGAAGAAGGTTGGGAATCGCTGTACTAATAAAATTATAGAATTTGACAACAGAGTAAAAATAACAGAAAAAAAATTAAAATACAAATTATGCATTGAAACTCTGTATACCGAATTGAAAGTAGATTCTGACCATGTTTTCCTAATAATTTTTTATTTCTCTAAGCCATCGTAAAATATCGATCAACTATTCGGTCTTGATTGGTCCTACTCGCTAAGTCGCAGGAGGCTGGCTGTACCCCTAAATTTGAACTAAGTAAGTACTGTAAGAAATGCAACCCATAAACTACCTCTGCACTAAAATTCAAACCCATCCACCTAAAAATTTATGAGATACATGGGGACTTGTTCCACACTGTATATTATGCATGTAACTAGACGGAATAAACGTCGAGGGAGCCCCTCGACGAACACGTGATGCTTAGCCGACTACTTGCATGAGTAGAGATTTCTGGCAACAAGAATGTTAGGGATTGTGGACGAATGTGGGCGAATGTGGAGTCCAGACTCACGCTATTCGCGGTCTCTCGTCATGTATCGCTGAATGCTAACGATAGTCTGGAACATGTATTAGAGTTGAGCAAACGTCAGTGTGACGTTAGTTGTATCAAGTGCGGGCTGAAGATATATTGACTGGATTACAAGTTAATATAGTTACTTTAAATGCTGTGTCACATAAGACTTAAAATTACATAGGATTTACATTTTATCACAACACATACATATTTACATATTTATAGGCCATCTGTTTGACATATTCGACGTAACTTGATAGTTACATCTTTTCGTGATGGTAAATATTCATATCTAGGGCGGCAGTAGAGAGCTGTGATATATCGTCTAGCGGAATAGATGTGTGAAGTTCTGTAGGATGTCAAAATTCGGTTATGTTTCGGGACAGTGTAGCGGGTCTTGCATCTCACGTTCCGAAGTGGCAACTTTGGCCTGATTCAATTCTGCACTTGCTATTTACAGCTGCTTCGTAAATTTTCTCTCGTTTATCTAGTGGGAGTGCACTTTCCGCAAAGCCACCAGTCTAGTAACTTGCTCACATTACGACCAAGAAAATCGTCCGCTGGCTCAAACATACGCTTCAACTTAGCTTATAAATGTATACATACTTATGTAAGTACGTAGGCTTTCACGGCCAGAATCATTTAGAAAATAAACTGCTTCCGGGTTTTGCAGTGAGTCAAGATTTGTAAATGCTGACGTTTCGCGAACCATGTTGCTCGCTTCTTCAAAGCTAATTGAATACTTACATACTTACATACATACTTATATTCTTATATTAACAGTAATACATTTTTTCTCGTTTGATGAAAAGTGTTTAGAAAAAATTAAGAAAAATAATTGTTTCATTCCTATAATATTGACACATTTGAGTCACTTATGTGGAAGAAATATAAATATGACTGTTTTGTATGTATTTGTTTTGCAAATGTCATGCCATGACATTTGTCTTATTGTTGCCCATGCCTGTGATTCAGTGGGACACTGTCGTTGGCTACTTTGGGGAAACGAGAAAATATTTTTACTATTATGTGACAGGAATTAGAATAGAACATGGTAGAAATGTATGCATGAAGAACGTTGATGAAATTAACACTTACTACAAAAAATAATTTCTCATAATTAACAGGTTTTGGTAAGATCATTTTGTTATTTACCTACTCGCGGAAACTAACCTATAACACCTACGTAATAAAAAGACAGCAGAATACAAACAATGTCTGTAGATAAGTTCGAACAATATTCATCATCAACATCCATAATTTACTTTTCGCATACTGTATTAACACAACTACTATAACTTGGATGCCCCGACTTTTTTAATACTGCCATCAAGAATATTTAGCGACATTTCATTATACCAGGTGACCCCACGCATACTACGGCCGTTTATTTGGTTATTTATGACGCTGGAAACGTCGTAAGCATGAAATTTTGTGTGTTATTTTCAATCAGGATGATATTCTGAACACAAAATACCGATCGTCAATTTTTAGCGCAAAGGCAGCGAAAAAATAACTGTTTTGTTTATTAATCTAGGTGGCCATGAATTGATGAAATAGTCGAAAATTGTCAGATTAATTTGCGCCCTCTAGCGTGATTTAATTTTTTTTTTGCCATAGAGGTACTTTTTTTTCGTGTACTTCATGGTTACACCCTGATTCTTCAGCGCAGTGAACTATGGATGAATAATGCCAGGGGGTACCAGTGGCACCACAATCTATGCCAGATATTTTCGTTTCTTTCTGGTGCATGCAGTTTGTATAAAACAATCCCCGTTGCACCTTGACCACCTAGGTATATCCAGAGGGCAGTACTATCGGTACGAATTTGGTACAGATATCGGTAAACAGTGACAAATTTTTCTGATAGATGACATCGGATTGTGCACAAACAGAGAATGCGATTGGCTCGCACTTGGCCTAAGTTGATTTGGAAAATAGGCAATTCTCGGTCTTGTACAGTTAACAAAAAAAAGAATTTTGTGGCGAAAGACCGGGACAGGGGAACATCGTCTCTTACAGACGGTTTACCTTTATCAGGGGGTTAACAGATAGACTCCTAAAAATCTTCTCCCATCCCTCGGTGAGGCTTGGCCTTCGCAGTTACCTTCCCATAGGTAGATGTTGTTTCACAAATCTGAAAGATAAAACCGCACAGGAATTAAAAAGTAACGTTATATACGCCATTGATTGCGGTACTTGTGAGGGTGTCGATGTGGGCCATACGTCTCAGTATTTAAAGAATAGAATGAGCAAACATAAGAGCGATGTAAGACTGGGAAAAAAACGGGGAGAAGTGCGTTAGCTGAAAACCCTCAGAATCTTGGAGATATTTTTAAATTTGAAGAAGCCAGGGTGGTTGCCACTGAGAGGTGGTACTATGGACGGTTGTTCCTCGAAATGTTTTTCATCAACACCATCAGTATTACAGTGAATCAATAGGCTGACACTGCAAATATTAGCAATATTTATACTTGTTCTTACTTGTTCTTACTTGTTTCAATTGCACTAACAGCAGGATTTGGGGAATAATCGTCGTGATTGCGTTGGTGATGGCTCTGTGGTGCTTTGACGTGTTTCATTTTTGTTGTTATTTTGTTTTAAAGTAATTTTGTAATTTTAGTTTTGTTTATAATAATTGGTGTTTCTTCCTGCCAGAGACATCTGTTGGCTTCTGGTGGTACTATTGCGCCCTGTTCCGCTATGATCGGATTTCGCCTGAACGAGCAAATGTAGATGGCGCTGAAAAAAAATAGTTATGGTCGCTCTAAACGGGATAAAATGGTATTGTTACAAGATGGTATTGTTCCTAATAATAATGATAATGTAATTGGTTGCGGTTATGTTGGCGAGATCATAATTGCAAAGTGTTTAACCTCAAAATTTGTGGAATGGCAATTCCTCACTGTAAAATGAACTACACTGAGGAACACAACAATAGTTGATACTCTTATTGCTTCTTTTCATTGCCTTTTCCATGTTTTCGTTCAATAATAGGTTTACAAATGCATTAGTTTACCAATACCGGCCACACCGTATCTCGTTTAGAGTAACTCACTCTTTTACCACGAGGGGGCAACTCTCTCGTTCGTTTTAGCGAATATTGATCGATCCATACGGTTGTTTATGTGTCATGGCGGACTGGCTATCTGTCATTCCATTAATAACTCTCCACCGATTGTCAACATTCACCGAAATCGCGACATATTCCTCGCTGTGTGCGCTTTGAGTGTGCTTTGGGTGTTAACCACGAACTGTTGTTGAATTGTTGCTGGTTGGAGTCGTCTACTCATACAACCACTTTGTGAGTGTTTTGTTTCGGATTGAGTTTTATATATTATCTTAGCTGTAGACCTTGTAATAATAACGTCTTTACAAATGTTATGTTATAGTGATTGCCTGATGAAGGCGGAAATTAAAACCGTCAAAACGTAGCAATGATACAAAGGTTGTTTCATTTGGCTGGTCTTTCCCCACAAAATTCGTTTTTTTTGTTAAGTTGATTTAAACTGTCATCAGTGATGTTAAATACCCGGGTATTTATTATCAAGGGTAAATACCCCGGGTAAATACCCGGGTATTTACCCAAAGTGGGTATTCATAGGGGTATTTATAGACATAATATTGTTATTAAAAATAGCAGTTAAAGGAAATATTTAGTTACAAAATAAAGGTTTTTCTTTTATCAGAAAATCAAAAGGAATTCTCTTATCACAAAATAAAGGTTATTCTTATAAAAATAAAAACATTTTTACAGCACAGAATAAAAATATGTCTCATCTGACGATATACATCAAGTGCAGACATTTCCTTGTCATCATCGTCCATTCAATCGTGTGAATCTTCCATATTTTCGGATTCTGTTATCGAAGAACTTTTAGCAGATACTTATGATTATATGTTAAGTATGTCAACTTAGCAGCTTTTGTCGTAATAAATTTCTTATTTTGCTATGAATCCAACTAAATGTCCTGAATGTTCTTATATAACTAAAATATTTTACATTATTTGTAATCACATCTACAGAGTGTCCCATTTTTTTTTCCCGCATAACTTTTATTCCAGATAGTAATTGCCACACTGAATAAATAGTTTCATATGGACCTATTTGTTTACTTTATTCCTTAAAAAATTACAACCGTTTGAAATAATTCTAAATTAATTGCAAAACTGTGAATAAAATGACTTAACTTCTTTAGGAATTGATAAACCCAATAAGTTGGCAAGAATGAAACTTTATTCTCAGAATGACAATTACTGGTAGAGAATGAAATGTCTAAAAAGTTTCATATGTATTTTGTTTTCGTTCATTTGTTTATTTAGTTTACTTTTAACATTGAATTTTTTACTTAAATTTATTAACTTTTCGTTTAGTTTTAGGTATTGATTGTGATCTTTCTTTGTTTTAGCATTGTTTGATATGTAGTTTATTGTTTATTTTTCTTAGTAAGTTTATATTTCAAGCGGCTGTAACTTGGCGTTGAGAAAACAATAGTGACCTATGAAAAGTTATACTCATAATTACATTTACTATCTAAAAATAATTCTTGCGGGAAAAAAGTTTTACACCCTGTATCTCTGAAATGTTGTTAAATGTTGTTTTAAAGATAAAAAGGATAAATACCCAAAATGTATGTATTTACCCTAAGTAGGGGCAAATACCCATTTTATAAATTTTCACCCGCCGAGTATTTAGCCGGCCCACATCACTGACTGTCATAGGTTTTGACTTTTAATTACAAAGAAATCCCGGAAAAATGCCGATGTGAATTGTGCGCAGAAGACCAGATAGATATAGTGACGTGATAAAACTAGTTTATTTTCCAGAAAATCCCGAAATGTAAGCAAGTTGCTATGCAAAAATATTCATCTATTACTATCCTATATCTTAACCTACCCATGAAGTATACGAAAAAAATGACAAAATTGGCCAAAAACCAATTAAGTCACAGTAGAGGGCGCCAGTAATACAATATCGGCCAAAATCCATTTAGCTAGTGTTTATCTGACAATTTTCTACTATTACCACCTACCTAGATTATAAACAAGAAAGTTAATCTTTCGTTGCCTTGGTGATAAAGTGACGATCGATATGTTTTTGTGTTCAGCATGTCATCCTGATTAAAAAAAAAAAAACAAAAATAATATAGGGTGCCATTTAAAATTTTAACGAAGAGGTCATTTCCAAAAAAAAAAACGAAAGTCATGCTAACCTCAAGAGTTTCCCCAAAAATGCATTTTGTGTCTATTAGCACTTCTCAAAATTCCATTCATATAGCGTCATAAATAAAAGAGTAAATGGGTGTACCTATGGCGTGGGTCACCGCGTTTTACAGATGTTAAGAAAATAATTAGATACAAATATTTCAGCGTCTCCTGTACTCGACCCGACCTATATTAAATCTATGTTAAAATATTGAAACAATTACATAAACGTGGTGTTGGGAACAGGTAGAACAGAGTCCAAAACAATTAAAACATAGTTGGAAATTATCGTCTTCTGCTTTTATTGTGGTAGGATTTGACGTGAAAAATCTAATATGACTTAACAATTAATCATGTTTAATGCCAAGCATAATATTCATAATGGTTTTCCAGCCGTGCGACGCAGATCCATCACAGTGGCTACACCGGAAACATTTTTAGCCGTAGGGATATTTATTCGCAAGGAAACAAAAGCAAAAATACGCTTTCAAATAACGGACATGAAAAGGCTCTGTCAGATGCCGTCGTATAAGCAATCATCAAAAAGCGACCGAAATGTAATTCGAAATATTTGTGCCGCCATGTGGAGTTCATAAGCGACTTTGATCTCGGAATTTGTATTAATGCCGTGGTAATCGCAACCACAAAGCACTCTCCGGTATCCATTGTAAATTTTAATCTTTAAAATTGCGCCCTGATTGTTTTTTTTTTGAAACCCACTGATGATTTCCCGCATAATATAGATTTATGCATCCCCCTAACAATAAAATAACAGATCAACAAGGCGCATACTGTTGATTTTGTCGTGTCGATAAAAATAACGGTTTATGACAAAGATAACAAAATACTTAAATGGCAAAATGCTTCCCAAAGTATTGAACTGATGTACATAGATAAAATATGTTAATAACATGTTTACTTTGTTTACTTTGTTACATAGGCTATATTTAAAAATGTAGCCATGGTTAGCATCAGTTTTAAGTATCTGATCAAAAAAACAACTGTCATTTGACAAATGGTACTTACGAATATAAATAATTTTTTTCTTTTGTTTGATATCCCAAGTCATTACAATCTATCCTAATATATCGACATTCAGTAAGTTGTGTGAAAAGTTCAGTGGCATGTAGGAGGTGGCCCATTGGCTTTCTCCTTTTTCAAATTTAATCACAATATGATTATCGTTTTACAATATAATACTATACTTCAACTTAAAATATTAGAATCTAGTGGGTAGGTCCTTAGTATCACAACGTTTAAGTCTACGGTTACCAATGAGTCTTCTACGAAGATCTGTCACTAAGCTGTTCGGATGGGCACTCAGCTTTGACCAATAGTTTGCGCTATAACTTTTTATCTCTGCTTTTACACTCACAACACTGAGATCGCGGCTGATGACTTCGTTAGGGACGAACCATGGAGCATCCGTTATTATACGTAGCACTTTCGACTGAAAACGTTCGAGAATCTCGATGTTTGATATAGACGCTGTTCCCCACAACTGTATTCCCTATGTCCAGACGGGTTTTAAGATGGTTTTGTATATTAGTAATTTATTTTCGAGTGTCAATTGTGTTTTTCTTCCTATAAGCCAATAAAGTTTGCTCAGTTTTAATCCCAATTGCTTCCTCTTCGTGAATATGTGCTTTTTCCAGGTGAGTCTGCGGTCTAGATGTATTCCCAAATATTTCGCTTCTTCCCTTTGAGCTAGTTGTTGATGGTTGAGTTTAACAGGGGCAGGTTTCTCTGTTCAGGGTAAAGGTCACGTGCACCGATTTGCCTTCATTGGCTTTTATTCGCCACTTTTTCAGCCATTTTTCAATTTGTCCTAGATGGTCTTGCAACATTGTGGATGCTATGCTTAAAACTTTGTGCACAGGTAGAATTGCTGTATCGTCTGCAAATGTTGCTGTAGTGATATTAGAGCTCATGGGTAGATCAGCTGTATAGATCAAGTATAGTATCGGCCCGAGTACACTTCCCTGTGGGACACCAGATTTTATTGGTAAGATTCCTGTTTGTTCGTCTTCAATTTTTACTAGAAAATACCTATTCTGTAAGTATGATTTCAGGATGATGTATAGGTTATCAGGAAATACTTTTTTTAGTTTGCATAATAATCCTGTGTGCCAAACTTTGTCAAAGGCTTGTCCAATATCAAGGAATGCTGCAGAGCAGTAGTTTTTGTCTTCTAAGGCTTGTCTAATTTTTGATGTGATTCTGTGAACTTGCTCAAGTGTCGAGTGTTTCTCCCTGAAACCAAATTGATGATCAGGTATGAGATGTTTAAGACTAGGTTTCATTCTTAGCAGCAACAATCTTTCATGCAATTTTGACAATGTCGGGAGCAGGCTAATAGGTCTATATGACTTTGCGTCTTCTGTGGATTTTCCTTGCTTATGGATCATTATTATTTGTGCCACTTTCCACTGGTCTGGAAAGTGACCTATTCTATTGATGGTATTGGAAAGCTGAGTGATAAACCTAATTCCATTTTCAGGGAGTTCTTTCAGGATTCTTCCGGTGATTAGGTCGTAGCCTGGCGATTTTTTTTTGTATTTAATTTATTTATTGCGGATTTAATTTCATTATTAGTGTAAGGTGTGATTGGAAGTTCTAGCTGCCCTGGAGCATTGATTGACTGCTGAATCTCAGCTTCTTGGGCTAAGGTCATTTCTGAGTCATACGGTTGGAATACTTCTGTTAAGTGTGTCCCAAATACTTCAGCTTTTTGTTTGTCGCTCCTTGCCCAACTACCATCTATTTTTCTTAATGGTGTTGATGTTCTCTGTGGTTGTTTTAGTTTTCTTGTTGCTTTCCATAATGAATAGTCAGTAGCTTCAGTAGCAGTTAGGTTTTTCAGGTAGTTTTGTATTGATTTATTTTTATCTTCATTTAACATCTTTTTCAATTCTTTTACAGCTTTATTGAATTTTGACCTATCATAAGGTGATCTTGCCGTTTGCCACTGCTTTCTTAGCTTTCGTTTTTCACATATTTTTTCTTTGATGTTAAACGGACATATTTCTTTTTTCGGTTTCTTTCGGCTTTGGAGTTGAATTCTACGCTGCCTGCTGTATGACTACGCATAGGTGTTGCACTGCTTCTTCTATATCGTTTGCAGATTTCAGAGGTATTTTAGAATTTAGTTCTGAATTTATTATTGTTCTAAAGTTATCCCAGTCTGTTTTCCTTGAACAAAGGAGTGGAACATGATTCTTACATATAACCTGTGAGTGCAAAGTGACAATCACAGGAGAGTGATCTGATGATAGTTCAAGGCTTGACTCCGCTTGTAAATAGTTATTGTAATAGTTATCCTTTAATTATACAAAAATCAATAAGATCTGGTGTTTTTCTCCGATCTGTGGGCCAATAAGTAGGCTGTCCTGTTGAGAGGTGCTGTAGGTTATTAGCCTGCATTGCTTTCTCTCCCAATTCTCTCCCTTTTGGTGTTGTAAGTCGAGAACCCCATTGTGGGTGTTTAGCATTATAATCTTCCCCTGCTATGAATCGATGACCAAGGGTGTTATAGAAATGTTCGAATTGCTCTCTCTTGATTATATGCTTCGGTGGACAGTAGACCGCAGCTATTGTTATTGGACCTGACCAGTCTTCTTCTATAACACTAGTAGCTTGTATGTGATCTGAGTAGTTTTTACAATGCTGGTGTTTTATGGCATTTTTAATAAATATTGCAGTGCCTCCACGTGCCCTTCCATCTGGATGCTGCGTGTTGTAAAAAGTGTACTTTGGTATGTTTATGTAACTCTTTGTGGTAAAATGTGTTTCTGAGATTAGAAAGATATCTATATCATGACTTGTCACAAAAGTTTTCACTTCCTGACTGTGTTGGGTTAGTCCATTGGCATTCCACATGGCTATTTTAAACTTTTTATACATTACGGTATTTTGGAAATGACAGTTGTTAGCAGATTTAACATAGTGCTCATTTGCGTCATAAGTTGTTTCATCATATTTTTTAATTCTAATATGTCATTTGAATTTGAGTTTTGCTCCTTTTGCATTTGTTGTGGAAAGTATTGTTGCTGCTGTGGGACTAGTTGTAAAGGGTGGATGTTGACTTGTCTGGTTTCATTTTGGTATTGCACTTGTTCAGTTTTTGGTCCAATTTGATCTGCATAAGATATGGATCGAGATGTCTGGTGAGTTACGGTAGTGGTAGTAATTGCCTGTTTCTTCCTTAGTGGAGGAAAAGTCTGTTTTTGCAATTCCTTATAAACTATACAACCCTTATAGTTTGCAGGGTGATTTCCATGGCAAAGTACGCATTCGACGTCAGGTGATTTTTCTTTACGGGGGCATTCAGAGTACACGTGGTTTCCAGTACATTTTACACATCGGGGTTGATGATTGCAATATTTTTTTGTGTGTATCTTTGACATTTTGTACATTGTACTATTTCTCTTTTTGGTCGAGGGGGTTCAAATTTCACTATAGTGTTTAGCAGTTTGGTTACCTGATAGATATCTTTGTTATTTGTATTCTGTTTTAAATCAATATAAAATAGCGATAGTGGCTTTTTTGTACGAATTTATTTGATATTGAATATATTTGTTGGTGAATGCCCCAGCTCTTGTAATGCTGTTTTTATTTCATCTGTTTCCATAGAGTAGTGAATTCCTCTTAAAACAACCTTGAAACTCCTATCCTGCTTTAATTTATATGTATGGACTTCCGTTTTTTCTCTACTAATTTGTATTAACGCCGTGGTAATCGCAACCACAAAGTACTCTCCGGTATCCATTGTAAATTTTAATCTTTAAAATTGCGCCCTGATTGTTTTTTTGTTAACCCACTGATGATTTCCCGCATAATATAGATTTATGCACCCCCCTAACAATCAAATAACAGATCAACAAGGCGCAAAATGTTGATTTTGTCGTGTCGATAAAAATAACGGTTCATAACAAAGAAAACAAAATACTTAAATGCCAAATTGCTTTTAAAGTATTGAACTGATGTACTTAGATAAAATATGTTAATAACATGTTTACTTTGTTTACTTTGTTACATAGGCTATATTTTAAAATGTAGCCATGGTTACTATCAGTTTTAAGTACCTGCACAAAAAAAAACAACTATGTCATTTGAAAAATGGTACTTACGAATATAAATAATAATTCCATTATTTAATCCATCACGCAATCTGAACACTGACGTGCTTTCCCAACGTTTCTTTTAATTATTACATGCATTACATTACTACGTTTTACGGAACCATGCAAATACGCACAATGTAGTATTATACTTTTACTTATGTGATATTTTAAGAAATTCCGCTGTACGCGTGTTGGAATACGGTAGGAGCAATAAAAAGTAGGCAATGCGACCCTAATACTCCAGTGTACAATATTATTTACGACTAACGTAGGAGAATTTATGGGCATGTGGGGAATTTTATTTCATCTACAGTGGCGTATAGCAGTGTGTATGCATAATCAACTACATGTGAAATTGCTTCTGGAGCAAAGTATTTTTTTTCTATTAAATTATGTTAGCAATCTTACTATGGTCGAGTCACTAAAACTAGACCGCTGAAAACATAGTATATCTCGTGATTCGACCGTACATAAAACTGTGAAGACTTGTTCAACAAATAACGTCCAACGGCATAAAATACAATACAATACACCATACAAAATTAACTTATTTAACAACTCACCATACTTACATTTGATGTCCCATAAAAATTGCAACAAACTGACAGGGGTTGTAAGAGCCACCCACCTAAACAAGCACTTTTAGTCAATATAGTCAGGTCCGGAAAAGAGCCGCTTAGGCAGGCTCTACGCAGAATAAAAAAGAAATACACTGGAACAATTTGTGATACATAAGTTATTAAGTGATTTAGTGGTATTTAGACCCCATGGAATAATACAAGGAGCACGTGAAAGCCACCACTCTTGCGAGCAGTTCATTTAAGAACATACACATACACACTATTTGTTTTTCAATTCAGCGTAGTGCCTAAACTGCTCTTTTGTGGACATGACTTTATTGACATAAACATAAAACGCAATCTGTATGGGACACCGTGTATATATATTATATACATATTATACATAATATCTTACATCATATAGTTCCCCAATTGAAAGAATAAAGCAGATTGATAGCGAAAAATCATCTGATGTACGTTCATTCCCATACCAATAAACTTGAGCTTGAGTTAATGACTTAACTTGACTTAATATTTAACATACTCAGGGCATAAAATAGATGTTTTAAAATGCGTACCTACTCTAAATATATAAATCCGTAAAGTTATGGTCGTATATATATATATATATATGGAAATTAAATATTATTTTGATCGTAAATGAATGACAATTGGTAAAATTCGGACATAACAACACCTATGTGTTGTTATGTCCGTCAATGTACGCACACCGCCGTGTTGGAAATAATCCGTCTAATGTAATGTCGTTCGTGTACCCTCAATTTTTGCGGCCTATATAACTCCAAAGTGAAATAGCCTGATGAAGGACCCATGTATAGGTCCGAAATATAGCTTATATCCACAAATGTGAGTTTTTTCTTCCCAAATCGATCGAAGAACCCGAAGAATTTTACCAATTGTTATATATATATATATTCAGTCTCAGACTTATACTTTCTGAATTACCCGGCCCAACAATAGAACGATTTTTTTGTGGAAACAAGTTGTTGGACTTCGGTTTTATTACTTTATTGCAAAAAACTATTCTAGATACGCCAATTGTCGAATAATTATAAAAAGGAGAGTGCAAATGCTGCTTTAAAAAAAGGGCCGTGCAACACGCAAACTATGAGTCTGACAAAAAAAATATAAGTAATTTTCTAGCAAATTTTATCTTCTTAAAGATTCCATAAAAAACTTTTCTCTAATGTTTTGAGGTCCATTTTTGTTAAATGGCAGCATGAGCGATGGTCCACCGAGGTCGCAAACTTCGTGTCATGCTTAGGACCCCCAACTCTACACTCCTACTAAATTTTAAGTCACCAAACTTTTGCGCCAAGAAAGTACCCATTAACTGGATTAATAAGGGGAATCGTTAAACAATATGTGAATGCGAATGTAATTGTTCATTATTAGAGTCCAACTAGTAAAGTATATTCCATGAGAATTTCAACTGGAAGTATGTGTTTAAAAATGGCGGAGCTACAAGAAAACTACTGAGACCCATTTTACAAAGTAATATTTTTGGTGTCAGAAATATCTCAGATCCCTTTCATCAGAACCAACAATAAAATAATCGATTAATCTTAATACTAACTATAACTTGTCATAGCCGATTTAAGAAAAAAACATTTTCCGAAATGGTAGCGATTAGAAGTTAAAAATTTAAATTTTACCTCAAAGTAAGTAGGTTTTATTTTTTAATTACGGAACAAAAGGACGTATCGAATTCCTATGTTCCCAAGTGTTAGGTAATTGTATAAACAACAATAGTAAAAGAAAATCAGCAAGATTGATCCAGATTCTTGCACCATGTTTCTTGTTTCTTCAAGTGGCAAAGTACACGTTATAGAGTTCTCAGGCTCATAGCTCCGGCAGTTTTACGAATATTTAAAAAGAAATATTTTCTCAACATAGTACTATAGCAAAGAAGTAGAATTGAAAACTCAAATATTTTTTCTTGACAAAATGTATGTTGCCCCTTAACAATAAACAAATCCTTGTTTCAATGTCCATCATAGAGAAAAAAGTGATACATTGTAATAACTAAAAAAAAGAGCAACTTGAGTTTTTATTTTACGGTTTTTAGAATGTTTAACTTCCCTATTTGCGTATTGGCATAAAACGTAAGACCCACGATCGCAGATTTGGTATTATAAAAATTATGTGTGGTAAATATGTATAGGCGTGATTGTATTATACATCGTATTCTGTATTGGTAGGGCAGCCGTTAATGTAGCTGCGTACACTGCCCCAATGATTCCCTGGTAGACCCCACGATTGGGACTCTACACGAGCGCGCAGCATGGTCTGGGCGGATCCGGTAGCCATATGGAGGCATGTGTTACCAGTACAAGAATACGTTATCCAAACCAGAGCTCGAGATTGACTACTAATTTGCCCAACGTTTCTTTATTATAATTTGCATAATAATTTACAATGCTCATAAGCATTGCCTTACATTATCAAACAAAAATTCGTTTGAAAAAAAGTATACTATTTTTTACATTCTTACCCAAACGCGAGGGAGCATCAGAGGGGAGACATACCTGAAAATAAAATGACAGATTAGAATATGATAAAACGAACACGTATGTTGATACAGGAACACAAAGGAATTTGGCTCTATGTAACGGGAACTATTGGGGGAAATTTATTAATGAAATATTTAGGTAATTAATGTATTTTGAATAAAAGTAAGTGAATCCTTAGGAAATAGAAATGGAGGCAAGACCGCTAGTCGGTGGGAATGGAAGAAATCTTAAGGAATAGTCGTGGAAGATGGTTTCCTATACATATACATATTACATAAGTTACAGGATAGAGAGCTGCTATGCCGAAAAATGAACAAATAAAGATTCCAAGTTTAATTTTTCATCGACGTCCACTTCAATAGTATTTATAAACATAAGGAGGTTACATTATAAAAAAAGTTATGCAAAAAATGCACAACCGCCGGAGTGGGTCACCTGGTATAATGGTATTGATATTGTTTATAGGTACCTTTTCCTTTTCGTCTCCTGTAAAGTATGATCTCTACTGGTCACAAACAGATTGTTAATTGCCACATTCTGCAGAACCCAAAATCAAACTTGAAAGTAATTATTTATTTTAAAAATACAAATACAATTAATAAATTCGTAGTAATTTGCGACTACGGTGATGTTAGTTAAAAGTTGAATTTCGGCAGAAAAAAACAAACTTAAATTGAAAGCGACACAAAGTCCATTCTGCAGACGAGCGAAACGGGGGCGCGGTGATTAAAAAAAGTTACTGCGCTACTTTCAAACACTTCCATGTTACATCAAACACAACAATGTCAATTATAAGGAGAAGAAATTTAGCCTTCACCCTACTTCTGTCGACCCGGAATTTTAATAATGTGAGCGTAAGGAAAGTTTGCTAGAATTTTGGTTACCAAGTTTTTTTTTAATTAATTACTTTTTGATGAACTGCTGCTGCTTCTTTGTTAATGTCAAATAAAATGTCTCTAAGTTGGTAGGGAGCCTGTCAACGTTACGGATAAATGTGCGAAGTTTCTCAGTTTAGGATTGGACTCGTCAATTTAAAATAAATTGTGCACATCTGCGTGCAAATTACAGAAGCTTTTTGTTCAACAGTAGAAACCAATATTGTTTTAATCTTTTTCGCTTATTTATAACGTGCTACCGCATAATGGGTTATAATATTTGTATTAGCTTAGAGACTTATAATATTGATATCTGAATATTGTTTGATAGACAACACATTATAATACTATACTGGCTGCCATAAATAAATGACTTTTTGTATGATGTGATCATTTAACATACATTATTCCATTTGCATTATACACCGTATTACGATTATCGTGATAAAGACAATTTCGTATGCAATTTTATGAGTATGATTCACCACTTTTGCAATTTGTAGCAAAAGAACCCAATAACATAGAAGCAAGCTTAAAAGTAAGTAGCAAACTTTAAGCATGGTATGCGTCTGTTCAGTCTCCTGAAACTTTGATTACTTGAAAAAATGTTTCTTTGTAGTGGTGTGCCCACTGCAAACAAAACCGAAACACTTTGCGATTTGGTTTGGCGTTTTTTCTGTATTTTTAGCTGCGTCATTTTCCAATAACTGTATACGTTCTAAAAGATCTCTTCTACCATCCCTTAAAGAAGTTTATATCAAACTACCACACAGCTTAGATGCATAAATACAATATTTTGATTTTTATATTGGCTTTACATTTATATTCATGATTACAAAACTCCAACATGCATATGGACAGTTTATTGGCTACATTTATGAATTTCAGATAAAAAAATGTTTACCAAAAAAAAAATAACAAGTGATAAACTTTTTTGTAGATGGGCTTAAAAACGCAATGCGAACAGTTATCAACAACGAAAGTTCAATCCTGAGGATAATAATATAGTATAATGAAGTATTATAGTACCCAATTTTTTACACATAGTTGTAGGTCATTTAGGTACGCCTTGTATTTAAATTTGTGATACAGTGATGTACGACTAATCCGAATCCCCCTCTAATCCGAACTGCTGGGTAGTCAGAACTTGTGTAAAGTGGTATGCATAATCCGAACGACATGGTATGTGTAATCCGAACAAAAAACATTTTTGAATGCTGACGCATTTGCGCACGCCATCGTATGTTGAACTTAAACTACCACTACGGGGGGTCGATGGCGTATAGGATAGAGCGGCTGTTATCTACGCTGGAGGCCCGAGTTCGAATCCCGGCTCGGGCTAAAATCGACGGTCCTGGTATTTTAGGCAAGGAACAAATATCGTTGCATGCCGACTTCCATCGGATGAGGAAATAAAGCCGGTGGCCCCGTGTGCTGTCATGATGCGACGTGCACTTTAAAGAACTCTTACTGGAGGTTGGAGTTCCTTCAGTTCGACAAAATTCCTGGGTGTGTGTAGCCTGTCTTCAGCGTCGGCGATTGGCCTAAGTTGCGGAAATAGACTAACGTAAAATAAACAAGTAAAAAAAAACTACCACTACTTTAGTTAGTAAAGATATCTACCAGAAAGCACATGATGCTAACTAACTCAAAAAGAGGAAATAATAAACTTAATCGACAAGGCACAATCGCCAATATTAAAGACACAAAAGTGCAAATTTTAAGATATGTGCCACGAACTGAAAAAGGATCGGCCAATCTAAAAAATATTTGTACAGCCGAGTACTCTGATGAAGAGCAAGCGTTGTTTACCTGATTTTTGCAGCAGCGTGAACGTCATGCTCAATCTCTACGGTCATAATGGAAGCAAATGCGCGAATACTTTAGAAATATTAGAATACTTTAGATTCGTTTGTGTAAAATAATAAAAGATAAAAGGTATCCATTCACCGAACGCCGTTCGGATTATAGATACATTTTATATGATATGGGTAATCCGGACGATCGAGTAATCCGTACGGGGTCTGCCAACTTTCTGTTCGGATTAGCCGTACAGCACTGTATTGTCACCGCTCTATCTAATTTAGAATTACTTTAAAATGCCACATATCCAGAAAACAATACGGCATTCCTAAAAGTCGAGTAGGTATGACTGATACGGATACACAAACTACTCAAACCATCTCGCTATCAAAGTTGCACGCTTCACAAGATATACATTTTGCTCTACCTACTGCGTTTTGCCATAAATATTCCAATTCGAGGCACATCGATTGTTGACGTATGACCGTTTACTACAGGGACAGGCTTTTTATGCTGTTTTTGATCTGATTTCATATCTTTGGATAATAGTTACTTACTTCAACAAAAGCATCTCATGTAAACTCAAGTCAAAGTTTACTCGAACAGGACTTCATTTGTGTTTGAAATTGTACAACTAGCCTTAGTAAAAAGTTGCTTATCAACTGTTCGTTTCATTGAAGTTGAGCGGTCTGGAGTGGGGCATAAGTTTGCGGTGACGTCAAATCCATAGGCGCGCCAAATGTTTTTGTGATGGGAACTAGTAAAATTTAAATCAATTCTAAACAGACAAAATATAATATGCTTCTCGTATTATCTTAATACTCTATTATTTGCAACATACAAATTGTTATCAAAAATGTTAAAATCATCATTACTCTCGCTCTCTTCAAGATTAGTGGGTAGACAGGTGTCCGCTTAGTATGCGCGTAAATTGGGATATGAAATTGTCCACGTTCAGCTTCCGTTTTGCACAAAGTAGCCACAGTCGATGTTATTTCATGTGCACCGCTTCGTACAATTTGCCCCGTTTTTTTTTTACGTTATTACCGCCGTGCCGGTAGTGCAATGAATTGACAATTCTCGATAACTTATGTCAATATAAACCATAAGCCGAAGCATATAATTGTTGTTAACTAACAACTTGTAAACGTTAAATTTCTTAGCAAAAATTGTTGCCAATATTGTTGCTAAGAAATTTAACGACGTTTCCAAATGCTTAGTTAGCAACTTCTTTTACAGAATGGGTCTCATTATCTCGGCTAGTCATACATTCAAACTCGAATGAATAATTGGACGTACATTTGTATAGTTACCGGAGTCGTTTGTTCTGTTTCTATCATTATTCTAAAGATGTATAGAAAAAATGGCAAATCATAACAATTGTAGATCATGTTCCATTCCTTAGACCGCTCAACTTATCTAAAACGGACAGTAAAGGGTCGTTTTCACGGTTAAACTATGCTTGAATAACTACGTTCAACTGCAAGACAATATGTAGACACCGAAATAGACGACAATGACGTGGAAAAATGTTCATCAACTATAGTTGATAGTAGTTATTTAAATCATGAAAACGGCTTAAGAAGATATTTGCAATGCAATTTTTTTAATACAACTTAGTAGTTACATATCCGATTAAATGATTGATCCTCGACTGCATTTTAACAACAGATTATACTTTTTCTACGTGAAAATTCTCATGGCCCTAATCTCTTTTTTCACCCTGCAAGACAGATGATCAATGTAGAGTGTTATATTATTAGCTATGTCGCTAGTCATGAATGGAGATTATCAATCAATATATCAACGCACGGTTCAGATTAACCGCTTAGTGGGTTTAGGTAGCTAACAAGTTTGTTACGAACATTGCACCTATAGTTAACAACACGAACGGTGCACTGAGCAGCCGAGAGTGGATTCACGTCAATGTAGCGGCAACCCAGGTAAAGCGCGGGCATGCATTGGTTGTGATAGATTAAACCAATTTTAAACCTGTCGCCTTGTATTATTAATACGGGATCAGTTTAATGGTGTATAGTAATTACTGGTGCAAGTACACAACATGTAATTGCGTTACAATGTGCTACCATTAGAGTCTTCCATGCATGCTATTGTTTGCGTACATATCTGCAATTTGCTTTGATGAATTATGCCTCCAATTTCCAATTCTGTTAACTGTTCTAAGGATTAGTTCAATGTATTGTAGAAGAATTGTTCAAATAAGTGTGGTGAATAAAGTGAATAAATCATTGGATAACTCAATGTATTATTTCGATATTTAACGGAAAATTTGAACATTTTTTATTCCAATCAAGTGGAAAAAGTAATTTCTCAAGATTTATGGATTATTTATGTAGCAAAAATTGAAGCTATAGGTTTTTGACACATGGTCTATCATTTTGTATGTAATATATTTGCTAGGTGTATCCCATACCACTTGCGATACAGTGGACCATTGCTATAAAGTCCCACGCTTACTCTGGCCTAGTATTCCAGTCCAAGCCCTGGCACAGGGTTACGAGACACGGTAAAGGAGCATTACAGAATCTGTCCACGGCAGTACAGGGTGTCCCAGGAGCACTTGCCATCCTGTCTTCTAGGGCTTATTCTTATTTTTCTCATGTGCTATATTGTCCCCTAGCCCTACTCTCAGTAGACTTCGGATACGTTGTGCCCTTTATGATGACACTAGATACTTATTGAGACAAAGCTTGCCTCAGGGAAACTGGGAAAATTTCCTAAGTAGCTCTAGTTATTGATGGATTCTTGTATTTTCTACGTTTTTTTGCTAAATAGTAAAATAATCAATATACATATAGAAAACGGTCAAATACAGGCGGGATGTAAATTTTTTAAATAAATTAAAAATTAAAGCCACGATTAGCCTCTATTATACATTAATTATTTCTTCATTTCAGTATGTCCGTATGATACGGTATGTCATATATTCATCTTAAGTTACATATAAAATCCTAAACCGCTTATTGATATCTCTTTCTATGTCAATAGTTTACACACAGTTTACGTACATAGTGATAAAATATACATCCTACGGTTTATTTTTTAATTTAGTTTTTGTAAAAAGTGCGTTTATTTTATATCTTTGCACTCATTTTCTCAAAAACTAAACTTTCTGATAATATCGGGCTTCCGGAATATCGGTCTCTACGGGCATATAAAAAGCAGATTCGAAATTGAAATAGTTGGTAACTTTTGTTATTGACGAATGTCTGGGTATTTTAAAAATCTGACCAAAAGTAGTATTCTTTTACGGCTTTTTCATTCCAAAACACAATCCGCCGAAAATTCGCGTTTCTGCGCAATTCCAGTCTTGGGAGTTGTAGAGCAATTAAAAAATTAAAATCAAAATCGTAAAAGACAACAAGAGTATTGAGTTGAGTCTGCTTCAAGTGCGACACACTGTAGACAGGTAGGTACAATTTGAAGCATGCGGCGTGTTTTGGAGCAAACCTTATATTCTTTAAGAAGCCTCAACCAAACATAAATAACAACTTTGTTTTGGAACTCCAGAGCGGCCTAAATTCCCCGCTTCTCTGCAGGAATTTTATTTATTTAAGTTTAAGTGAGGTGTCGGGAGGTTTTTACCGGTCCAGTGTAGACCTTTTGTAAATTTAACGCTAGTGGAAACATCATGATTCAGCTGGCCGTGCCGGTGCTAAACCGAGCTGTAGGTAGATTAGGTGTGTCACGTCCGGTTTGGTCCCTTGCTTTGAATATTTGAGCAGGAAGTAAACGTCACTGAAAAGGATCAAGCGACGCGAAGCATAATAAAGCGGGCGTCCTCCCCCGATGCGACAAGTTCGACTACTTGAAATATTTACTGGAGATTTGGATCAGATATGGGTGCGTTTATTCCGGCACCTTGGAGATGGATATGAAGAGGTTTGCTTTTGTATTATTCTTCACACTACAGTTATAGACCCAACGTAAAATTGGGATTATTTAGATTTGCATAGTTAATAATCGATATTGTTCTTTTTCTATTTTTCAGCAATATTGATATTAGATCGGTTTGGGTCTCTGGTTTGATAAAGATGTTACCACCGTGTGGTAGGCAACAGAATAAACAGTAGCATCAATGCGTTGAAAATTTCAAGGCTCATCCACAACTGCAACATCAACTAATTATTCTTTTGGCGTATCCAAATAAAACGCAATTATCCCACATAAATAAAGCCTGCGTTGTGCCGCAGATTATTCGAATATTTTCAAAAATACATTTGTCATACCACATACGCAAATGTCCCGAAATGAATTAAAATAATAATTAGAAAACTTTATGATTTTAGGAATAAACATTTAATATCTATTTACCGGCCGTGGGTAGTAACAATTTTCTAAGTAGGCTGAATGAAAACTTGAATCTTGAAATCAGAGCTTTGAAGAAAACTTCACACAGCTGTCACATGTTTATGCGCTTTACAGTGTAAGGTTCAATCTATCATTTGAGCCTGCTTTAAAAATGTTGAATCATCCCGCCGTATTATTTTTTTGGGGAACGTCACATTAAGTAAAAAATAACAGTTCTTAATATTTTTAGCCCATTTTTCTCAAAAATGTGACGTTATAGATACGTTTTCATGTTTGAAATATGGCCAGTGTTGTTGGAAGACAGTAAGAGCAAAAACTTAAGTAACTTAATCAAATAAAACAAAATTGACTAGAAACCTAAGCAAAAATCAGATTTAGGTAGTAACGTTTTCACCAAAATATATCGAGAAATTATGAATGACGTGTAGATTCATCCATCATACCCAATTATGGCCAATTTCTCCAGAGGTCTCCAGCATTAATTCCAATAGATATGACATATGAAGAGAAGTAAGCAATAAGCAAAATATATCGCTGGTTAGTTACATGAAACATTAGGGTTGATATAAATACGTCCAGTGTGTTAATCACTTTATTCTAATATTGTAAAGTCTAATATTTCACGAATGTGAAATTTCTGACTTTACAATGGACATATTTATTCAACACATACATGAAACATGTCACAGAGACGTCTCGTCATGGCCGAGTAAGTACAGTTATTAAGTCGGCGGTCATTATGCCGTGGCAGATGGACCCTCATTTAGTATCAGATTATGAAAGTAGATACCCATAATGCTGGTGAAGGTAAGAAGTACGCCAAAAAAATTTGTAGTGTAGATTTAACGCCAACTTTTGGTGGTAAAGTAAAAAAATCTTGACTTCAACTTTATCTCACGAAAAAGGGTGTTTAAAGCCACTTTAATTGTATTATGAAACTGGCCGTTACACAATTAGCAACTATGCTCGTTCGATCTACAAATAAGTGTGAACATTTTAGGGTCGTTTCCCGGAGTAACTAAAAAAATTGTTGGGGTTTTAATTTTATTAGTGGTGATTATCTATTACAACAACATTGTATATGAAAGTTATTTAAAATCGTTCATTTAGACCAGCGTTTCCCAACCTTCTTCGGCTGTCCTTGTCCCGCTGACGTCAGGCGCATAGGTTCGGTCCGCGGAGCACCGGTTGGGAAACGCTGATTTAGACGATAGTATAAAAAATAATTAAATTAGACCCAACAAGAATTAACTTTTGTTGCTACGAGTGACTCAAGGAATGGTACCCTAACTGTTGTTGTTAAATATAAATTATATTCATTGCTCATGTTAAACTTTGTGAGGTGTTATGTTTGTGTCTGTTAAAAATATCAAAATCATTCCATAAATGCTATATGGATTCGTCAGAACTCAGAAGTAGTTCTTCGATGAATTTGCAGTTTCGAAGATAAATATCGTCAATTTAAATTTAATGGAACCGCCGGAAATGTGTAACTATTCGCGCCATCCTTCGCCGAAGGCTAAAGCCGGGAGTCGCGGTGGGGAGGATGAATAACAAACGTTTTCCGAACAGTTAAGCCGTCGGGCAAGCGGACGTCTTAGTTAATCAAAGAGAGCCGGAATTTCTTCACGGAAACTTTTCCAATTTAAACTCGCTTATGTAACGAAGAACCCTAACAATACAAGTTAGTCTCTCCCAGTTATGCCACCCTACGCTCTCGCATCTCCCAAACATGGAAAACGATCATGGATGAGGCTCTGCTTTGTATCACATGTGGAATGGAATTAGCGCGTATTCCAGCTACCGTGAACCTCATTAATAATCACTGTGTTACAGTAAAAATATACATTTCACGAGACCTAGTGTAACTTGTAACTGAACATGGAATAGAAGAAATGTCCCAGACATCCCCAAAATCTCAATAAAAAGTGTTTTTGGGTACTTGCATATGTGTAAACAAATTCATAACACCGTCATTGTCCATTCAATTTCTTAAATGAAAACCCCAATGGAAAGAGGAAGCACAGACCATTAATAAAATTAATACAGAAGTTTTCCATTATTTTCAGATTTCTATTTTTTATTGAAAACCCATTTACAGTTACGTTTTATACGCGTTTGTTTATTAGAATCGGTTAAAATTTGAGTGAGTTATCGAATTTTAATCACTGTCTTGACATATCGTACTGTGGAGAAGGAATGTACCGCGCGACTGTAATAAATCTGTACCCTTGATATACAGGGTGTTAGTAAATAAGTGTTAAAGTTTTTCTTAAAAACTGACGATTGAATTTCGTCTGAGGGAGGTCATTTTTAACATATTTTTGTAGCTTTGCGCCTATTTAAAATTTTATTAGTGTTATTTTCTGTTATTGTTTTAGTTTAAAATTATTGTGTTAAATAGTTCTTTAAAAAATTGAGATCATTAAGATGTTTTATTTTTTTTTGCATAAAAACGGTGCCCCCTACAAAAAGGCAGAGAGCGATTTCTTGTCACAAATTGAACGAGGAATTCCAAAATGATTTTTAATTTTAAATACCTCAGTGGCGTACCCGTATGCGCGCCAATGATGAACATAAAATTCTTAATTGCATGTCAAAAAATGCGCAATAACTACCTCTTAAAACCCACTAAATTTGATACGCATATCTCCACCGGTTTCAGAGCAATAAATAAATCGTTAGTTTTTAAGTAAAACTTTAAAACCCTGTATCTCAGAAAACGAAGCATTTGCGGACATACGTTTATATAGCAAAAGTCATTATTTTTTCATGCAGAATCACCCCATGAGCTAGACATTAATATTACATTATATTCACAATTTATATTGTTATTCTAAAACGATTAAACCTGTTTTCCTTATTTTGTTTTTCTTTATAGATTTTATAATATGTCATAATATCGTAAAATCATTAATCGACAACCTTCTATTAATACTATTGTAGGCCGACTTAGGTCTAGTATCCCTAAACTTTATATTATATAGTAACAATCAAACCGATCCATAAGTGAATGTTGGGAATAATGATGTTTTTCCTGGCCCGGCCCGACACAAACACGGCCTGACCCAGCCCGACAGCCCGGTTTGGCCCGGCCCGAGAGCCTGGCCGACCTGATTCAGCGCGAAAGCCCGATCCGGCCCGAAAGATCAGTTCGGCCTGAAAACTCCACCGGGTCCGAAATCTCGGGAACATTACATGGCTTCATAATTATACACATGGCCCATGGGATGTTAAATTACGGTAATCATTTGTTTCGTAAATTGCCGTTAAAATTAAAATTATTAATTTCAAATATTAAGTTACCACGTAATAAAAAATGGTAAACTACGTTGGTTTAAATGACCGGGTAATTAAATTATAATAAAATTCAATATGGTAAACTAAATCCGCATTAATGCCGACCACTGTAAGTTATGATTGCTACTTATGTTAATAAAAATGTTTGGTAAATAAAAGTCATTATTTTGTAGATAACTAGCTATCTCTAGGGATGTTAAATTTCGGCAATTATTTTTTTTGGTAAATAACTGCTGAAACTAAAATTATTAATTTCAAATAAAAAATTACCACGTAACTAAAAATTCAAAAATATGTTTTCATACATTATCATTTTGAATTTTGATAGCTACATATGCCAATGTAAATGTAGGGTACAACGTCATTCTTATTTCTGATAGTTTTCCTGACTTATCAGTTGCAATTCATTATTAAAATGAAATTAAACTACAATAAAAATACAATTTATAGCAGCAATTTATAAAAGGACAGTCTAACAGCATAATTATAGTATAATATACTTTCATCTGCCCCACAAAACAACAACGCTCGGTTTTCAAACAATGATCATTTTTTATCCGGATCACTGGATATTTCTTTAAACATTTCTTTAAATCGTGAATTCGATAGTAGGTAACTGGCCACTGAATCGACCTCCCATTTTCCACCCTCAATTTATTCTAGGGTCAAGTGGGGTAAAAACGAGACAGCAGCAACTTAGGGTAAAAACAAGACACTAAATTTAGAAATATTAAAATGTGTTATATTTACACGAAAAAAATACTATATTACAGTTTAAAGTCTTTGTATTAAGATTCCATAATGACCTAATTTATTATGCATTCATAAGTACATGTAATTAATTATTTTCACGGTAGCTGCCATTTGGATGCAGACATCTTTCATATTCTTGCGGATATCTTTCTGTGTAATGCATAAACCCGTATTGGGGTAGGCTCGGGACATATCGCAATTGAAAATGGACACTTACAAGCAACATGTGCGCACCAGTTGGGAAGTGCATTTCATCGGACGTATAGACTATTAACTGCTAGTTACAGGTGCAAAAACGAGACACTCTAAAGTGTAAAAACGAGACACACGAAGGTTAAAAACGAGACAGGTTTTTCAGAATGCCGAAAGATTATATTTAAAAGAAGCGGCGGTACGATGAATCAGATATTGTTACCGCATTAACTTTGATTGAAAGGGGAGACCTTTCATTACGAGGAGCTGCAAAAAAAATTTAAAATTGATAAATATGTTCTCAGTCGACGTCGATGCCAATGCCGCAGCATTACAAAACAAGTAAGAAAAAATTTAAAAACACCTGCAGTTGAATCTGATCTAAGCAGTAAAATCAAGTTAATGGCAAAATGGGGGTTTGCTCTCACTAAAAAAGAAATCCCATTCATTCCATAATTTGCTTTGCAAAATAGGGAATGATGGGTTATCGGAGCAAGTTATAATATCTTCTTTTTTAAAAACTGGAGTTTATCCACGCAATAAAGCGCGATACCCATCGTTTGGATCCTGCCAAATTAGAAAAATATCGAGCAATGAAGGAGAATGCCGCAGAACTTGTTGCCAGTACTTCTGGATTGTGTTCAGAATCTCCATCATCCAAGGAGATAACATACACTTCATCGTTTGAGTCACTACATTTAGCAAAACTTCGCCGAACTACCCCTATAACTACCCAGAGGAGGAAAATAAATGCAAATGCAAGTGTGCTAACTTCAGAAGAATTTTTAAAGCAAATAAAAGAAAAAGAAAACAAAAAAGAGAAACACAGAAAAAGACCACCAAAGCCACTAAAAAACAAAAGCACATTAGCAGTAGTTCTAGTGAAGACAACGAATCGATCTTTGGCATGTGATACGAATACGCAGCAACGACCTGTTACTGCAGTATTTCAATAGTAGGCAAAAGAAAACTTTGGAATATAGTAAAAACCTTCTAACTGATAAAATCTGTCATTTATTCAATTCTTTTTATATCAGTAAAAAATACATGGCAAACTAATATAATTCACATTGACGTCAGAAAGTATTCGCAATTTCTTTCATTCTGCCGCCAACGAAATTGTTACTCTGGTAGAGTAAACTTATAAATAATTTAATCTGTCAGGCTTGTTTACTCTTAAGATGTTATTATCATCTTTAAATGGAATAATAGAAGAAATCTGCTCCAAAGAATCATTAGTTAGACTTTCTTGCTGGACACATTTGAACAAATACAGCTCTGCTTCTCGCAATTCTCCGAATTGTAACGTAGTAGTTTTATTTTGACTGCTTGGATTTTTAGTATTATAGATAAATCTTCTTATCCAACCAACCAATCTGACTATCTGCTCAAATTTGGAAAATCTTCTGTAAGCCCAAGAAAACTCAATTTTACTCTGGGACAGCATTATTGTGACAGTTTTCTTTTTCTCTTCCATAACCTCTTCTTCGCCAGTTTCGTAATTTTGTTGTGGCCAAAAGGTCTGTTCTTCTTTCAACCAATTCGGACCCTCCCACCAACAAGAATTTAGCAACTGTGTTGCTGTACAACCTCTGGACGGTAGATCAGCTGGGTTCATATTTCCCGGTACAAAATACCAATCGACAATTTGGGTCAATTTGGGAATTTCTTCTACACGGTTCCACACAAATGGTTTCCAGTTTTCTTTCAGCCTTATCCAAGAGAGGACTGCAGTAGAATCAGTCCAGAAATATGTTGTAATATCTCGGTTGAAGGTTTCCTTGACTGTAGCGAAGAGTCTGGCAGCAATTGTAACAGCTAGAAGTTCAAGTCTTGGGATCGAAATCTTTTTAGTAGGTGACACTCGAGATTTGGCTTGTACAAGTTGAAGAGAGATACCTGCAGTTGTTTCACATCTGACGAAAATGGCAACAGCATAGGCTTCTTTACTTGCATCAGCAAATGTGTGGATACTTAATTGACCATCTTGCGGTATTTGTGTAAAAAACCATCTAGGGATACTAATCGAAGAAAGGCAATTTAGATCGTTTAGCCACCGTAAAAAAGATTCTTTTATGTCTTCAGGAACTTCTGTAGTCCAATTTAACTGTATCAACCAGGTTTTTTGTAGCAACAGCTTTGGTAGTAAAAGAACAGGTGATACAAATCCAAGTGGATCAAAGATTCTGTTAGCTACGGACAAAATCAATTTCTTCGTAACGGTATTTGTATCAACTTGTCTCAAATTATCTAAGCAGAGGTGCAGAGTGTCGTTATTTCTATCCCAAGTCATTCCAAATACAGAAGACAAACAATTTTCTTCGTAAGTTGGATCAGATAACGTAAATTCCCATAATCGTAGATCAAACTGCGCTTCCGCAAAAATTTCGGTAGATTCTTGGATAAACTTTTGTAGTTCTTCTTCGGTATCAAGGCTAGTCACACAGTTGTCAACGTAAAAAGAGTTCATCAACTTTGTTAAAATTGTGTCTTCTTGTAGATTTTCTCGTTGTTCTTGTATTATATTATTCAAATGATGCTTGATGACTGCATTCAATAAGAAAGGACTACATGTGACGCCAAAAACTACTCTGACATGCCGGTAGACTATAAGCTGCCTATCTTTGTTGTACCATAAAAATCTTAGAAAATCCCTGTCTGATTTGTGAAGACTGATTTGAAGAAAAGCTTTTCTTATGTCAGCAATGACTCCAATTTTTGATTTTCGAAAATTCATCAATAAAGAAGGAATCAAAGTAAGCAAATTTATACCTTTCTCTAAGCATTGGTTCAATGATGGACCATCGTTTTCTCTGGCAGATGCATCAAACACAGGTCGTAATTTAGTTGTAGTACTTGACAATTTTACCACGTGACGATGAGGTGTGTTGTAGTACCACAATAGTTGGTGTCGTTAACCTCTTCGATGATGCCCTCTTGCAACCATTCTTTGAAGACTTGGTCGTACTCATTGTAGTAACTATCTTTGGCAAGCTTGTTCATGAGATTGTCGAGTCTTTTCTTAGCAATCTGGAAATTATCAGGTAGTGGTTTGTGTCCCTGAATCCAAGGCATTGAAACTTCGTATCTTCCATCTGGATTTCGTGTCACTATTTTCTGAAAATTGTTGAGAATTTCTTGTTCGTGTTCTTTTTTGGATTTCAGCTCGTCTGTATTTTCTATACCCAAAACATCAAGGGTCCATAAGTCTGTCAATTTTGCTGTTGTTGACAGAAGTGACAAAGCAATCATATTGCAGGGTTTTCCAGTATCCGGCGGTGGAGTGGAAACTTTCCCCATCAGAGTCCAGCCTAATTTCGTTTTCATGGCAACTAATCCACATTTGAGGACATGTTGTTCGCCACAAAAGAGTTTGCCTGCTATGTCAGCACCAATTAGTATTTCGATAGGGGCTTGACTTTTATCATTAACTTTGATGTTAATGTCTTGCTGTTCCTTCATCCATGGACCATTTCGGATACCCAATACGTTGGTACAGATGATGGATTGATCTAAAGCTTCAAATTGACAACTATAACTTTTGTCATAATTTTCTAAGTAGACACGGTAACAATTATGAGGAGTAACTTCAGATGAGAGACCTCCAAAAAGAGCGTGAATGAGTTCTTCTTTTCTCAGTACTTCATATCCCATTTCTTTAGCTGCTCCACTGGTGATGTATGATCTATGCGATCCTGTGTCGATGATGGCTCTTATTGGACGTGTTGCGTGTTTACCGTTTATATTGACCACCAATGTCTGCAAAAATCCTTCGTAGTAATTACGGTTACTGGAGGTATTACATAAACTTTCCGTTGGTGAATTTTCTTCAGTTGATGGTTTGGCAGATTTTGGACACATTAACGTTACGTGTTTACCCTTACATGACTGACATGTTAATTTTGCTGCAGTTTTGCATTTTACAGCTATATGTCCAAACTTAAGACAAGTGTGACAACGTCCCTTTTCTGACAGGATTTTTTTTAATTCGACCAGAGATTTCTTCTTAGCTTCATCACAGTCGGAGCTGTAATGTGATTGCTGACAAAATAAACATCGTACCTTTCTTGCGTCATTTGTTAGCAGTCCAGTAGCTGTAGGAACATCTTTCAGAAATTCTTTGCGTCGGAATTTGTCTCCAAAACCAGAGATGGCCAAAACGACTCGTTCTTCACTTTCTACTTCTTTCCGCAAAAAGTTCATAAGTTGATCTAGACGAACCTTTGAGCTGTCATCGTCGTTGAAAGTTGTTGATCTTTGCCAAATCCTTAACAGATTTTCCGGAAGGCATGATTCAACTAACGGAAATAACATGGCGGAACAAGTGTCGGATTTTACACCTAGGGTTTCTAAAGAACGAAGTTGAGCTTCAATCTGGTCGTACAAAGTATTCAGTTTCGTTGATTTGTTAACGTTTCCCAACACTAACTTTAAAAGTTCCCGTACGTAGACTTCTATCTGTAGATCTTGTCTTCCAAAACGCCTTGTTAAGCACTCGATGACTTTTGGATAATTATCCCCCACTGGTAGATAACTTTCCATAATTTGACGTGCTCGTGATTTGGGAATGGTTGCTTGGATTAAAAGTTGTAATTTTTCTTCGTTAGGAAGTCTATTATCTTCATGATATCTTCTAAATTGGCTCCAAAATGACAACCAATCACGAATGTCACCTCCAAATTTTCTAAATTCTATTTGAGGGTACTTAAGTTGTGACTTGTAGCAATTTGGGGTACAACAAGATGAGGTTCCTGGTATGCTTTTGTGCAATGAATTTTCTACAGTTGAAGAATGAATCTGCATTTCAACTTGCATCTTCAGAGCTGAGAATTTACACAAGTGTTCATCTATTATTGCCATCTCAGAATCCAGATCAATGTCTTCAGAGTCTTGATCAAGTAACATGTCGAGGTATTTTTGGTCTAACTGAGTTAGAATCTCAAGCTTCTTTTCTATAACTTTCATATTGCTGCTTACTTGATTCATGTCTGGATTTTCTTTAGTTAAAAATTCGTTCGGAGTATCGAAAATCTTTGCTATTGAGGTTCTGTGTAGATCCAAAGTTTTTATGATCTTCTCCATACTTCGGTATATCTTGCCTGTGTCCTGTCACGGTCGCCAAATGATACGAATACGCAGCAACGACCTGTTACTGCAGTATTTCAATAGTAGGCAAAAGAAAACTTTGGAATATAGTAAAACCCTTCTAACTGATAAAATCTGTCATTTATTCAATTCTTTTTATATCAGTAAAAAATACATGGCAAACTAATATAATTCACATTGACGTCAGAAAGTATTCGCAATTTCTTTCAGCATGGTTAATTTTCATGATGAAAGTCACGTGGAGAATGTTTCTTTTGAAGATATAACTGCTGAAGAAAGCCTATCGTCCGATCTTGACAACCGTTCAAAATCAAATAAACAGGAGGCATTTATGAAAGATGAATATATACTCGTCAAATTTGCTTCAAAAACTAAACTCATTTATTTTGTTGCTCAAATTGATGAAGTAAGGGAAGACGAAGTTAGATATTTAAAACGTCGAGGCAAATGTATTGCCTCGACGTTTTAAATATCTATATCTATATATCCTGAAACTGTAGAGAAATGCGCAGTATTGAAGACGGATATTCAAGAAAAGTTTCTAGCTCCAGAACTGCAAGGAGGTATTTCACGAACGTCTAAACAATATAAAGTTTTGATTGATTTTACCAAATATAATGTTAATTAAGTTAGAGTAACTATATTACTAAGGGCCGATCTTACAAAGCACGTTATACCATGGTATAACTAAATATTGGTATAAATACCAGTATAAGTTGTTATTACTATGACAACACAAATATTTTAGCCAATGGGAGCCGGAATAGCACTATTTATACTGGGAATAACTATTCCACTACTTGTACGTACACTTGTAAGATCGACCCTAAGAAATATTGGTTGTTCCTTTGATGTACGTATACTTATTTTGACACCATTTTTTTTGTAACTAATTTCGTTTTTATAAATAATGAAATATTAATTACGAACACAAATGATGTACTTTTTTTCACCAGTATATCGCATTTTGTTTTCTACCCAGCTTAACTATATAGTACTGCAAAATTCATTATGTCTCGTTTTTTACCTACCACTGTCTCGTTTTTGCCCCAAGTGTAGGTTAAAAACGAGACAGTGTTTTCTTTTATTATTGGCTAACGGATGCGAGGATGGAAACACGTAGGAATGTCATGTTGCATAAAATCCTAAGGGTAAATTCCCAAAAAAAAAATTAATTAAATATAAGTAGTTTTAGTCCTGAAAAACTAAAAGATAAGAATTCTGTCTCGTTTTTACACCATTTGACCCTATATAAAATGATTAGCTATATTTTCCCAAATAATATCATTCGGCAGGTGAATTGAGGAGTGGAAAGGAGTTTTGATAAAAAATGTTAAAAGTGTTAAAAAATATCCGGATCAAAAAATGATCATTGTTTGTGAAACCAGGCACAAAGGTAATAAAATACAAATAAATAATAAAGAAACAAAAATAGTATAATAATAATAATAATAAATAATAGTTAATAGTTATTCATTTTATATAATAGTAATAATAATAGTTATTCATTTTTCAGGTCTTTGCTATTAACCGGGGAAGTTAGCCATAAACCTTATTTATGAAACTTTTTCCATCCGATTTTAATGAATGACACAATTTTGGAACGTAGTTATTGCTGAGGGCGCAATTTATAATTACTACCTAAGAATTTAAAAAGAAAGTCATTATTTGTTTAAATTGCTACATTTTTACAATCTCGTATCTCCGTTAATCCTTTACTAATTACAACAACTCTTACAGCAATCGAAAGCAAAAAATATAGGCCATGCTTGCATAGTTATTGCAGCCCAAGTTTCCGCTAATTAGTCGTCTAAAAACATTCCTGAACTTTGAATATTTTTTCTCACGTACATGCGAGTATAGGAAAACACATTGTTTCAGAAAAGCACTTTGCATAACACCTTTTTGTCATCCGATTGTAACAACAAATACATCAAATGAAAGAGGAACTTGTCTAAAAAAGCTTGCCTATGACTATTTTTATCCCGAGATCCGAGCATAGAAACATACATGGCCTCAGGAAACCAATTTACATAACGCCCTTTTATCATCCGACAGTAACAACAAATACACTAAATGAAAGAGGAAGCTTGTCTCTACTTATGCTAGTTATTGCAGGCCAAGTTTCCGGTAATTAGTGGTCTAAGAAAATTTATGAATTTTGACTATTTTGATCTCGAGATGCGAGTATAGAAACGTCAACCGTTTCAGAAAAGCTATTTGCATAACTCTTTTTACTTTATCATAAGTAGTATGACAAAGTATTGTGATCGTGCCGAAAAAAAAACAATTTTAGATTTTTGCGGAAATGTGTCCTCTTGGGTCCCCTGAACATTTGAACATTTTTGACCAAGGTACAAAAAAATGTTGGCGATCGCGATGAAATAGAATTTGCTCATGCAGGTAAACTATTAATTTTACCAAATAATGTTATAGTCATAAATTATACAAAATTTCCTCTACTTTAATATATTATTTAAGTATTTTCACGAAATTACACAAATGGCGGCTCATTTGCAAAATTGTTGAAAAATGCTAAGAGTAAGCATCCAATTACTTTTGACTACAATACTTCATCATATTATGTATGATAATGTAAAAAAGAATAATGTGTGACAATTGCTATAAGTTTTGCTAAGTATATGGATTGTTTGTGGATAAGCAACACCGGTTACAATATTAGTAAACAATAAATTAGTGATTGAGGCATATAACATGTTATTTGACCGTGCTTATATCGCAAGTCGCTGGTATGAACCAGAATACTTGCGTGTAGTTTGTCCTACAACATTTAAACTTTGGAAATTTAAATCATTTTGATAACTCAGGAACTGGGTGGCCTTTTCTACTCCTATGATATGGCATTATCAATCAAACTTACCATAAGGTGGAGAATTGCTATTTTTGTGAAACGAACGTTCAAAGTTTTAAAACGGACAAATACTTTAAGTTATGGTCCCTTGCAGTCAAAAACATTAGCAGTTTTTGACAGTAATGAAACTATTAGCACTCGGTGATTGGATTATGAAACCTGCTGTTGAAGCTAACGAATCTAATAAATTTCAGGATCAAGCTTATGAATTGTACACTTCTGAGGATTAAGAAGCTTAGTTTCTTCCATCTTAGTCGCATTCACATGACTACATAAAGTGTCCAATGAGGAATACTGTTGGCTACTTAAACGCGAAACAGCTGTATTTTGTAAAGGAAGATGTTCGAGTAATATTTTAATTCCCATTAACCACGATTATAACACAGTAGGTACTGATTCAGTGAATGAGGGAAAATATTTTTGTTGATGAAATTCAGTTTTAAACCGGTATGTACCTGGAAATGTAATGAAAGTCAAATGTATAATATAATGAACTCTAACGCACTTAACAACATATTGCACAATGATAAACTTCTAGAACAGGTACTAAAAAAGAAAAAACCAAAACATATAAAAACAGTTTCATACTTTTAGAATAACAATATACATTGTAAATATAAGCAATAGAAATGTCTAATTAATGTGTACGAAGACTACGGAGTTATTGCAGTCGGGCGGTATATTCCTTCTCCCCATGTGTCTAGAGTTATACGGTGATTAGAATTCGATAACTCAGTCAAATTTAAACCGATTCTCATAAACAAACACGTATTAAACACAAATACGCATTTGTGCATCTTAGTGGTTGTGAATACTTTTACTATACAGATCAGTATATGTACGACTGGACTATAAGAATTCACTTTTTGTTTAATTGTTAGTCGAAATAAACATTATTTGGTTAAATTTTAAATGAGAAATAAGGGTGGGTATACTCACCTGCCTATAAAGTGATGCATAGCTATGTATCAGATAAGTACATTCGTCGCCCAATTATGTGGTGGTTAAGCTATCGGGCACTTAATGGGTGCTGAATAAACCGACCTCTTTAGCTCAAACATTTTTTTACCACTTGTTTACCATGAGCAAATTCTTTGAATAAAACTAATGTGGAAAATGGGCCTTTGCATATAACTGTTCCATTAATAATTTTATCACGCACAGTGTCATACTATAAAATAAGCAATCTAGCATAATATTGGTACCATTACTTACAGAAAAAAAAAGGAATTTTGTTCGCACATAAAACCCGGAAATGATGTTCGTTTATGTCTCAAATGGATAGATATTACCACCAATAGTGTTCCCCGATACCAGATAGATCGACAAAAGCACCGGAAATCGCCGATATAAAACGGGAAATATTAGTTGGAGTAACGTGTAATAATACCGTGAAACACGCGAACATCTAATTTGCTGGTAGTAATCGTGTTCTCCTATGGTTTTGCCAGTGCAGGGGTAGTTATTTCTTAAGGTATGTTACACAATGTGATTAATATTGATTACAATTCTTTATATATTTTATGTATAAAAAATCTTTAATTTGCATCACCACAACCTTGATAAAGAGAATAACACTAATGTGTAACAATGTAAAAATACTCGGTATTTTATTATTTATTCGATTTGCTAAATTGCAATCAAAAGTAAAATGACCATTTAAACTTAGAAACCTTTAAATGCAGGATTTTTGCTAATTTTACCTTGCAACTTCACATTTATACTAAAACTTATACAGGGTTAGCAAAATTACCGGAACACCGTAATAATTCTCAAAACGTAAATAATTAAAAAAAATTAAAAACTTCAAACGAAAGTTATTAGAGTTTCAACAAGCTATCGTTTGAATATATTTTTAGTATACAGGTGTTCATTTTATTATGGACATGTGGTGACTTTTGCTTTTTCAAATAGAACACCCTACCCTGTATATTTACATTTTTGAATTCTTGCATTTATTCTAAGATTATTTTCGTAAGAATATTTTTTTTATAAAATGCAACAAGCGAAACAAATAGACTGAAAGCGGAAGATTCGTGGAAAACCAATGGAACAGGAATTATAGCATTTCGGTCGACCATGCATTTTCAGAAATTCCATTTTCTACTCAGGTGCATAAGGTTTGACGGTATAGAAACAGGTGCTGACCGAAGTCAGTACGATATGTTTGCTCCTACACGATATTTTATGGACTAATTCAATTGAAATTGCAAGGACAAGTACACCCATTCACCCTATGTAACAGTGGAAGGAAGATTAGAAGCGCTAAGTGGAAGATGCATCTTCAAACGGTACAGTCCAAGGAAGCTGAATAAATACGTCACACAAATTTTTGCTTGACCAGATGCAAACCATTATTATACTAACTATATGGAGGTATATGTTGGTATACATCCAAATGGTTCCTATAAATATGATACATCAGCTAAATCTGTAGTAGAACGTCTGTGCATTCATATATACCATTCCAACAGAAATGTAACCACTGATAACTGGTTTACCAGTGTAACCTAGCTAAATCTCTTCCAAAAAAAAATAACTAAGTTTATTAGATACCGTAAAAAAATAAGCATAGGTAATTACCGCCTCACTTTGTTCAAGGAGATCGTCTTGTTGGATTGAGTATATTTGGATTTGAAAAAGATACGGTATTGGTACACTATATACCAAAAGGAATTAACAATGTCTTGTTGACTTCAAGTATGCTTAAAGATGATGCTATATAATATATAACTACAGGCAAACCAGATATGATTGTTTTATATAATAAAACCAAAGGTGGAGTCTACATGGTTGACACGTTATGTACCCAATACAACTGTGTGCGCAACACCAGAAGATTTTTTACACCATTCTAAAAGTGGCTGCAATAATCAGCGGTCTAATTTACCGTGGAAATAACTCACCAAGTGTGACCGCAGCCAAATTCTAGAAGAGTTAGCTATTGGCTTAACTCACAACTACCTAAGAGAAAGGGCAGCGTTTACTCGCTTCCCCGAGCGTTGAGCTTAAGACTGAGAGAGGTTTGTGGAATCTAATTAGGAGATACAACTCCCGTTCGTAGAAATACTGGCGAAATAGGACATTGTACCAAACAGTGAACAGTGCGAATAATTTTTGAATTGTTTTTGGTTGATATACTTGTGGATTTTTTAGTTCAATTTAATATTTGTAGTTTGTTACTTTAATTTAATTTTTGTATAAATCATTTTTTTTTATCTATAATGGAAATATCGATCGCTGGGACTCCCTTGGTTATATAAAGTGTATCTTATATCATCTTGACCAAATAAAGTAGATTTAGGTCGTCATAAACCGTTGCGTAAACAAACCAAACTTTTTGCTAAATATCTTCGATAAGTAGATACATACATATATATATATATATATATATATATATATATATATATATATATATATATATATATATATATAGGAAAGTTGGTTAATCGACGGTAAGATATAAAGGAGAAAGGTATTTGTCGGGCAATTCCGTCATACGAAGATCGAAGATCAAAGAAGCAACCGTATACACGTGTTTCGGACTATTAGTCCTCATCAGTACGGTATAGCCAAGGAGCAAGATGGACACTCAATGGAAAAACACTCAAATGGTTCCCTATAGGGGGTGACCAATGTCGCCAATTTGGTGCTTCAGTCCCAACATCTTCAGGATTCGAAGACAAGAAGTGACGTCGCGCCGGAGGTGACTGGTACACCCCAGGTACACCATAGCCCATGGAAATACAAATACCTTTCTCCTTTATATCTTACCGTCGATTAACCAGCTTTCCTTTAATTTCCATGGGCTATGGTGTACCTGGGGTGTACCAGTTACCTCCGGCGCGACGTCACTTCTTGTCTTCGAATCCTGAAGATGTTGGGACTGAAGCACCAAATTGGCGACATTGGTCACCCCCTATAGGGAACCATTTGAGTGTTTTTCCATTGAGTGTCCATCTTGCTCCTTGGCTATACCGTACTGATGAGGACTAATAGTCCGAAACACGTGTATACGGTTGCTTCTTTGATCTTCGATCTTCGTATGACGGAATTGCCCGACAAATACCTTTCTCCTTTATATCTTACCGTCGATTAACCAGCTTTCCTTTAATTTCCATGGGCTATGGTGTACCTGGGGTGTACCAGTCACCTCCGGCGCGACGTCACTTCTTGTCTTCGAATCCTGAAGATGTTGGGACTGAAGCACCAAATTGGTGACATTGGTCACCCCCTATAGGGAACCATTTGAGTGTTTTTCCATTGAGTGTCCATCTTGCTCCTTGGCTATACCGTACTGATGAGGACTAATAGTCCGAAACACGTGTATACGGTTGCTTCTTTGATCTTCGATCTTCGTATGACGGAATTGCCCGACAAATACCTTTCTCCTTTATATCTTACCGTCGATTAACCAGCTTTCCTATATATATATATATATATATATATATATATATATATATATATATATATATATATATATATATATATATGCACTTGTGGTGGGGCGGACACCCTTCTCAATATTTACTATTATACTTTAATCAACTTTAAACCGAAGGGGGGTAACTCGCCTCAAGCGACGCTTGGTCCGCCATTTTCAATCACAGGTACTAACTGATTTAAACAAACTAATCTTACGGTAGCGTGAATCAATTATCTCTCTCTTACGGAGGCTCTTACGGAGTCTGAGTTCTTTCTCTGAGACTTTGTCAGAGACGTTTGAACTCACTAATTATTAACCACTATATGCAAGGCTAAATACTTTACTATAAAAGGGACAGGTTTATATTATTATTCTAAAATGAATATACCGAAGAAAACCACAATAAAATCTATTAACAAAAATATATACAACAATGCAGAACTGCTTACATGGAATTTGAATATGTTAATCCTAAACAAAAATATTCTTTGGCAGAGATGGACAAATCAGCAAGTACAGACAACAAATAAATACCTTATTATTTCGGTGAGCACAAGAAACACGAGACAGCACAGTTTCTATAACTTGGCCCCCATTGGGGCCCTACGCTTGGGCGCGCGTTTTGACGCCCGACCGTCTACCTTCAAAGCCCGATGCAAAAGAGCCTGTTTGCTTGTCTCTTTACCAGTTCCTCAACTTTTTCGCGCCAAAAGCTTGCGCGGTAACCCTGACGCGACTGCAGCGCCACTCCGAGCGTCTATCAAATACCAACTCAACACAAAACATGCCAACGTTTGAATTTAAACATCCATCCAAACCCGCGCGCAAAACCTCGACTTATCACATGCCTTCCACGTTAAGATAAATAATTATTTGACCAATTATTTATCCCTAAACAAAACTAAATAAACAAATTGCTGACTGTACCATCTCCCCTTACAAAACAATTCTCTTAATTGCTAATTACAATGTTTGACATGCAAGTTTTTCTTCTTGTACATTTTTTATTTCCTGAAATAAAAACACAGATATGACCCAATAAAACCCCAAAAGAATTCGGCCTTGGTCCAGGAGTCCGGCGGTGTTGATTTGACTTCGGTTCTCCAAACCAAGCGAATGTCCTCATTCCCGGGCCATTGGTCATATGAAACAAAAGAAAAACAACATTGAAGCAGTATCATAGCAGTCCGATTACATCATAACTTACATTATCTTTTATCCATCTTCAAATACAGCCGCAATCGTGAAATGACTCGCCTCCACATCTCGCCTCGTTTTTTCTCCGTCCATCTTCCCTCCTAGCGTCATCGGCGGTCCTTTAATCTCCAGCGATGTCCAACGTTCCTCGAAAGCTATCGTATACCTCGTAGATGACCTACACGACGTGTGGATGTTGTCCAGCGACACTTAGGCCCTGGTGAAACATCCCTTTGCGTTGTCCGTGTAGTCATTTTTTTCTTCTAACACCATCGACGTACAAAGTACAGGAATTCTGTCAACTGTCACTTTGTAGTTTTTTGACCCTACGTCTCTCTGGACGCTTTTTTCGGTCACACCATTTTTTGAAGCGCACTGGGCTTCGCTTGCTGTAGATTACAACCCTTTGTAAATCTACCGGCACTAATTTCGACGTACAAAGTGCAGTATATTTGCCTGCAAATTTGTAATTTTTCCTTGCCCCTTTTGCGACACGCGCGGGCTGCGTTTTCCATCACTAGACGATTTTCGATTCCGGGAACGGGACGATAGCTGGCTTCACATGTAGACCACTTTGCTTGACATTGGGGACTTCTTAGGAATTCCGAGTACCTGAGCTTCTGGTCTCCATTTCAGACTGCCTGCCGGATACTTGGGACACCCGTCACTTCGGAATTTCTGCTACCTGTTTCGCCGTTGCATTTCCCTTACAAAACAATACTCTGCAACTTCCCTTAATGACTGCTTTATTTTAACTTATAAATACAGTTGCAAGAGTATACCCCTTAACTTTAATTAATTATTAATTAATTACCGCGTGTGTGTGTGTTTCGTGCTTCTTCGCTCAGAGCCACCATTTTCAAAAATGCTTACATAAAAACTCAACTTGTTTCAATCTTTCAATTCAATTCAATTTCCTCAAAATTTAGCAAACAAAGTACTCAGGCTTTGTTTCTATCCTATCCTTACTTTCACTAAATCGACCTGTGACGGTTCGATTTTTTTCTGTTTATTGTTTACTGTTTACTGTTGCCATCTCTACCTGCCATCCTTCTTTTACTCAATAAAAAAAAATTCCTCAGAATTCAATTTCAAACTACCTGTTCTGCATGTCGCCATAAATCATAACTCAAGCCCTATCTAACACAATCTGGTTCAAACTTTCTCCAACGAACGGTCTCGAGAATTAAGACATTTCTTTCAAAAACAATTCCAACACTCACAAGAAATTATACTGCAAATATTTAATTATTATGCTGCCACCAGCAGTACATTTCCTACTCAAATTCACGACTATATATCGACATTTATCACACAAAATGTCCACTTCTAAAGCGCAAACAAAATTCTTGGAATGCCACGCGCAATATCCACAAGGACGCCTAAGCTAGCCCTTACACCACTTTCTCTAAAGGGTCGTTTGCCTAACTTTGCTTTTAACCATAGTCTACAATGCATTCTTTAAAATGCGTCACCCAATTTTCTTCTAAAATTCACAAACAAATCTAACTAGAGTGCTTTCTTCATAATCTACTCAAATAATCACTTGAAATGTCTTAAATTATCCCAACCGCTAGCCAACAAAAATGTGGTGGGGCGGACACCCTTCTCAATATTTACTATTATACTTTAATCAACTTTAAACCGAAGGGGGGTAACTCGCCTCAAGCGACGCTTGGTCCGCCATTTTCAATCACAGGTACTAACTGATTTAAACAAACTAATCTTACGGTAGCGTGAATCAATTATCTCTCTCTTACGGAGGCTCTTACGGAGTCTGAGTTCTTTCTCTGAGACTTTGTCAGAGACGTTTGAACTCACTAATTATTAACCACTATATGCAAGGCTAAATACTTTACTATAAAAGGGACAGGTTTATATTATTATTCTAAAATGAATATACCGAAGAAAACCACAATAAAATCTATTAACAAAAATATATACAACAATGCAGAACTGCTTACATGGAATTTGAATATGTTAATCCTAAACAAAAATATTCTTTGGCAGAGATGGACAAATCAGCAAGTACAGACAACAAATAAATACCTTATTATTTCGGTGAGCACAAGAAACACGAGACAGCACAGTTTCTATAACTTGGCCCCCATTGGGGCCCTACGCTTGGGCGCGCGTTTTGACGCCCGACCGTCTACCTTCAAAGCCCGATGCAAAAGAACCTGTTTGCTTGTCTCTTTACCAGTTCCTCAACTTTTTCGCGCCAAAAGCTTGCGCGGTAACCCTGACGCGACTGCAGCGCCACTCCGAGCGTCTATCAAATACCAACTCAACACAAAACATGCCAACGTTTGAATTTAAACATCCATCCAAACCCGCGCGCAAAACCTCGACTTATCACACACTAATAAAACATTTGACAGGCGTACAACCTATTAAAACTATTATTTTTCGTGTCACTTTATCAAACCAAGGCACCGATCGTTTTATGTAACGACTGGTCTTATAAATACATTGCACGTTGTCTACAATTTTCAATAGGTTAAGAACGTGCAACATCTGTCTATTGTTCTCCACCAATGATTGACTACCACTCCATTTTACTTATTACTGCGGTTTTTTTACATACTTGTTTGTATGCTTTGATAAAGCCCGAATAGGGCGAAAGAGTCAGTTACGTAAATAAACTATCTACAAGACTGAACAGTGAAGAATATCGCTTGTCTTTGATTTTTTTCCTATTTCACAAGCTATTTTGTGAAACTTTGACATAAAAGACATAAAACGTTCTGTCTATAATCGCGTCATCTTACATTAATACTCGTCATTGCACCCATGGATTCAAGAACATTAGAACATCAACCCCTCATATTTTATCGTCAGCCCACTTATGACTAAAAACAGAAAAAATCCGCTGTGAAGCTTTTCAAAAGCATAATGCGTGCTCAACCACTTCTTTATTTTTCATGAGAAGATACCAGGCTCTGCTGAGTGTAGCGTCGTAGTTTCCCCCGTTGTAAGTTGTAAACACATTAGTGTTGCTCCCAAACTTCATATCGAGGACGTTTTCTAAAGGTTTTTCTTCGGGTAAACATAATAGCTCTCTGAACTCAGTATATAATGCTGATAGGAAACACGATCCAGACAATTGATAACATTCTTTATTTGGTTAATATAATAATATCTGTACGGCAATAGGTGTAGGGTGTTGGGCTGAAGTTTATATCATTGAAAAGATAAACATTTCATCATAATAACAGTAGGTACCGTTAGAATGTTAGTCGCATAAAAAAACATTAACTAAAACAACCTTTTCTAAATGAAATGGTTACTAAAATCTATTTTTGCGCGATTGTTTATTTATAAGAGTGTTTATTCATCAGTCACCTAAAATCATTGTTTTAACAGACATTAACCTTTATGAAAGCCCCACTTTTACGACACTGGGTTTATTGAGAAGTTTGCAATTATAGTGAATATGCGTATCGGGATCATTTGTGGTGAGTAACAAAAGTAACAAAAGATCACCCACCTTTCCAAGTCTACTGTCGTAGCATATACCGGGTGATTCAATTTCGAGGCTCACCAAGGGGATCTCGCTTATTAGTGGAGATAGAGCCTATGTTTAAATTTAGCAAAGTTTCGTATTTTTGTGCTGATCAATTAACCGAAAATAAATTTTAGCTTTCATTTTTCATTTTAAAGATATCCGCAAAAAAACTGAAATGTTAAGATATCGTGTTTAATTTTTTATTCAAAACCAAACGTAGCTAGACATTTGAAACAAAAACATTCTACAGCTACTTTTTAACAAGTAATGCAGTGTCATTTTCTAATTTGAAATAACATCAAAGATGGCTGCGTAACCATGGCCAACTTTTGTTTTTCTTATGGGCGCCATGTTGAATTTTGGCATTTTCCGATAGTCGTGTTTTTTCTCATTTCCGCAATGTATAACATGTTGGTATTATTTTTTAAAATAATGGTGTAATAATCAAAACACCTTCAGGTACCTAACTGGAGCTTGGTTACAGACCGCCGGACTCGTTGCCAAGCAACGTCAACAAAATGCACTTGGATCAAGCGGCGCGCTCAGCGTTGGGTTTGCCATTTAACCAAATAAACCTTAATTATGGTTGATTGTGGATGTAAAATGCCGTTTACCAACGAAAAGCGTGATATGATAAGGATTTATTATTTATTATCAGCGTAACCGTAGATGTTTCAGTATAAACACGTTTAGGTTTGCTACTGTCAAACAGTTGAGATTCGCTGAACGGTCTGCTGCTTAAAGCGTTGTACTGAGTAAGGCTGGGGCCACGGACCGAGCGACAGCGGAGCGGAAGCGTAGGCGATAGTTGTGTATATACCTATATACATACGTATATATAGATATATACACAACGATCGCTGTCGCTCGGTCCGTGGCCCCAGCCTAAGTGTCAGAAGTGTGAGGTTATCCGTTTACTACTTTCTTTTTCAAAAATCGTGGATGAAATATTTATGTTAGAATGTTTTGTCGAGTACGAATTTTACATGAATAATGTAATTCGAGTTGCAGTGGATAATGTTAAAAATAATATTATACCTGGTAGAATAGTCCCTGTCCATAATGAAAGATATGTGGACTCTACTTTTCCAAATTATAATTTGCCTAAATTTATGTCACTTTAGAATGACCAGTGAGAACTGTGCAGGTTATTAGCACCTCATATTCCAGAGTGATAATTATACATTTCCTTAGAGAGGAATATTTTATTTTATATATGGTTGTTATCAAAGGAAGAAAGTTTCTTGGCTGTGAGCGGCAAGTTTGGCATTTAAATAATAAGTACTGGACACTACAATATAAAGAAAATTGTAACGGAAATTATACTGTAAAAAGATAATTTTATTCAGTGACAAACTCCGAGGGAATGCTGTGAAATAAGTACTATCATAAAACAAAAATGCTGTAAGAAAAGTAGGTATTCCCGGTGTACATGGGGCCATCGATGGTTGTCACATAACTATTAAGCAACCCAGCAATAATGCAGTGGACATTTATAATAGAAGAGAGCCACTTAGCGTAATTCTTTAGGCAGTCTGAGATGGCAAGAAACTATTTACAGACCATTTATAGAAATGCCTGGACGAGTGCATGATGCTCGGGTTTTACGAAATAGTCCAACGTCTAGAAAAATTATAGGAAATCCTCTATCTAATACGTGCAGATCAGCACATAATTGGTAACGCGGCTTATCCTTTGCTTACCAACATAATTACGCCATTTCGAAAGAATAAATATCTCACTGAAACACAAGCAAGATTTAACGAGATCTCTGCGACACGATCTGTTTTTGAGAGGTTTTTTCTTTATTAAAGGGTATAGAATAGAATAGAATAAATTAATTGGTGCCAAAAACAAAATCAAATGCTTACACTGGTCAAAAAATAATCGGTCATGTTTACATAGCATCAAAATCAATATTAGGAAATTCCTCAGGACTTCGATGTGAGATGTTTTCAGTATGTAGACGGATAGCAGAGTTAGCACACCAAGGTCGCGGAAATTTTCTTGGGAATCATCCGTATTACCGACCTTGCGCAACACTCTCGTACGTCTACGCTGCAATGCAAATATTTTGGTACTATGACGTGAGTGGCCCCAGTTAAATAGAGCGTACGTCGTTACTGTATGAAAAAATGCAAGGTATGCTACCCTCAGATATTTAAGTTACTCATCCCCTCAATACCATCCGAAAGTAAATCACCCAAGCCAACTTCCTCGGGATAGACTGTACATGGCTTTCCCATTTTAAGTTACTGTCAAGTATAACACCCAAAAACTTTACATGTTCCTCCTGCTCACAATGCAAACATTGCCCATCTCGTAGTGTGAACAGTAGCGACATGCATGTTTCCGCATTTACATACATATAACTCATTTGAGATGAACCACTCTTTAAAATCCGCGTTACACAGATGAAACGTACCAATAAGCTTTTTTCGCCTCTTCATATTACCGTTGTGTCGTCGGCAAAGAGAATTATTTTACAGGAGGCGGTAGCTTTGTGCATATCTAGAAAATAAACTGCTTCCGGGTTATGCCGTGTGTCAAGATTTGTTAATGCTGACGTTTCGCGAACCATGTTGCTCGCTTCTTCAAAGCTAATTGAATACTGAACGCTTTGAAGAAGCGAGCAACATGGTTCGCGAAACGTCAGCATTAACAAAATCTTGACACACGGCATAACCCGGAAGCAGTTTATTTTCTAAATAATTCTGGCCGTGAAAGCCTACGTACTTATTTGTGCATATCGTTTATTAATATAAGAAAAAGAATGGGACCCAGGACCAAACCTTGGGGAACTCCGTTTTTGCATGACATTAGCTGATTTAGAATATAAATGGCTTCCGCGATTATGCCGTCTAAAACTGCAGTATTCAGTTACCTCTGAAGAAGCGAGTAACATGGTTTGCAAAACGTCAGCATTTACGACTTTTGACACACGGCATAACCCGGAAGCAATTTATTTTCTAAATCAGTCTTGAAAGCCAACGTACATATTCGCTGATGTTTTATTATCAATTTTATCATGCCGGTACCTATCAGTTAAATATGACTGCAATAGTTGAATGCTAAAACTTCTAAAAAAGATCGCCGTAGGCAGTTTAGGATCAATTTATCCTCGCCTGGTGCTGCACATTCCTTAATTCATAACTTCAAGAAACTTAAGACTGATGGTTCATGCGCGGGATTGTTTGTGTCATTTAATCGAACACGTTTGCAGAATCAGCTGTATAAGATTGTCAATCAGGAGCTGGGTGATAGGCTTGCGTCGGGCAGGCAGGTTTGTTAATAAAATACCTTAACGGTATACCTACCATTATTGATGCTTCGGAAAACTAAATATGCTCAACAGTAGCCTTCCCTTAACATGTATTAACAAAATGCGCGTGGATTAAACTCTCAGACACATGCTTTCTATACAAGTCGTTGCAGTTTTGATTAAGATATAATTTTGGTAACAAAAACACCATCCGGCGTGATTTTATTAATGCGTCCACTTCGAGACGTTTTCCATCAGCCACGATCGACCGCGACAATTTTAGTAAGGCAAAGTATATCAAGCTCTAGAGAGATCTTTGTGCGATTGATTGGACATCTCTTAGGTTGATCAATGATGTTAATGCAGCTGTGGAGAAATTCTACGCCATACTATACCAAACTCTGGATGGCAGCGTACCTAAGTACAAAAGCGGTAGTTTGAACTTTCCCTCTGTAGCTCAACTGGGAGAGCTGTCAACCGGAAATTGGAGGGTTCCTGGTTTAAATCCAGGCGGAGGTGTTATTTCCAAAAATTATCCTCACCTGGACTAATTATCATTCGCTTCTTTAGTTGATTCTACATAACTGACGAGTTTACGTAATAACCATTTCCCTTGAATTTCCCGCATAGTTCACGGGGGAAATCAGAACTAATGTGACAACAAAGCTTTACTACCGGAGAAAATGGATTGCTACACGTAACGAGCGCTTTTTATCCAAATATTGATCATATCGCAAATACCTATAAACCTCGAGAAGGTGGAGAGGGACATCAAAGCTTACCCTAAAAAGTAGTAGAGTAGACTCAGTGATGGCTGTTTATATTAATAATCCGCAAACTATTGTTGATGCGTTTCCCCAGTGTGTTTCCAGCTATTTCATACCAAACTCGGAAATTTACAGGCCGGATCCTCCAAGGATACTGCGGGTGACGCTCTGATACTCAGTTTTCTCCTAAGCGAGTGACATATGCCTTTGCAGGGCCACTGGAATTTATTATTAACCTTGCAATTGAATGTGGCGTGCTCCCGATCGTTGGAAAGCGGCTAGGATCACACCGGTCTTTAAAAAGGATGATAATCAATTAATAGAAAACTATAGACCAATATCCATATTATTCAACTTTGGTAAAGTGTTCGAGCAAATTATTTATACTACCATCTCCAAAAGATCGCGTCCTTACCTCTCTGAGTTTCAGCCAGTTATCAAGTCTTTATCCAAAACCAGACCTGGGTAACTACAGTAAAGACAATTTTAGCGAGCGCGTACACCTCCGAAAATGTTTTATAAATTTGGCAGTGTTTACATCAACATGTAGTTATCGCGAATAAATGACCAGTCTGTATTTTCCAATGTATTGTATAACATGAACATGGTCACTAAGAAATTATGCTACCTTTTGTTTTCTGGGGCAGATACTGAAAATCAGCAAGCAATCCTGTATGATCCGATGATAAATAAACTATCTATGTGTGTGTGTATGTGTCTCCAGGAATTTGCCACTTACAAGGATGGTTACATCATAGCGTAGGCCAATATGAATGGTCCTTCTAGGATTAAGTGAGGAGAAGATCATCTAGATCCAAGTTCTACAGAAGTGCTGATAACCCCCCCCCCCCCTTGTGGGCATTCCACGGTAACAATACCCCTTACTTCGGCGCCGCTGATTGTGATTTGCACTGCAAAAATTACCAGTAAATTTTTCACACAAAAATGCTTAATGTGCTTCACTATTTACGTATATTTGAAGAGGGCGCATTGCTTTTTTTGCATAATTTTGCTTTATGTTTTCAGTCCAAAAAAAGAAACATTGAATTGAATAAAAACAAAAAAGAAATGTGTAAGGGTGTGTTACACTGGGTATGTTAACAAAAGGAACGAAACATGAACATTTCACAGAAAAGATTGAAATTAAATTTCAATCATTCCCTTTGTTGCCTCTTTTGAAATGGCAAGTACATTCAAGATATTTTAAGAAAGAACATGTTTAAACTTTCATTTAATTTAATTAATTACGAAAATCCTCCTGTAGAAAATCTGAACAGTTCTTGAGGAGATCTTGAGCAATTAACGTGTGTGGTCGAAAATTGCAGTCTTTACGTAACCCGGCAAACTATGGAATTGCGCCAGTTTACGCTTAACACGCTTTACACTTAACTTACGCAACTCTTCAACACACGCTCCTGTCATGCCGTAGGTACTGTACAGTTTTCTCCGCGAGCAAAAGTCCGACGATGTCTAAAAAATTGGCAGTCGCATACCGTTCGCGAATCCTCAATGCCAGAACTTGAGGCGATCTGCATAGGCCGTCGCGATCTGTAAAAACTGTACACAAATCTTCGACGTAGTATGCAACTTTTCCTTAGACAATTTCCGGTACTATTATAGACGCTGATGATGTGTTATGCATAATCAAGTCTATTTTCTAGATCTATGATATATGAGCTGTTTTATTATTAATCTTCCATCACCATTAGTTACTAAAGAAACCACCGATATATATATATATATATATATATACAGGGTGAGTCACTAGAGTCGCGGTGGTAGATATAGCAATTATCTTTAGAGATGGAAAAAAATATTTAATACAAAAGTTGTTTGGCATATCATTTTCTACAACGTAAAATTATTTTCATTTATACTGGGTGTTGCATTTAGGCGTAGCAGAAAATAAATTAACTTTTTTAAATGGAATGCCCTGTATATTAAAACATATTATGATTGCGAAGAAAATTGTCTTACTAATTGTATCAGGTGATATTGACGTAAAGCTAATAGTTTCTGCAATATTCAATTTTTTATTAAAAAAATGGCCGTTGCAGGCCTTTTCCGAAAACTACGTAATAGCGTCATTTTTGCAGATATTTTCTTACAACTTTGTCAGAAAATAACCAATACTAATAGGGAGGTGATAGTGCCCAAAGAAATTTGATGCGCTATACAGGTTGTTCCTAGCACCTAATCAATTTTGATATTTTTCAAATGGCCTTTTCTTGAGTTTTTTAAATGGAACGCCCTGTATATTATTTGCTGGTTGCATTTCCCATTAAGTTGCCTTTCATTTATATTAAGTGTGGCATATACATATTTGTACCCGTTTTCGTGATATTTGGAATTTAAAGAAAATGTGTAATAAAGTATGCCAATACAGTGCTTTAATATTACACCCTGTATAATTGAGTTAGTTTTTTTCATGTATTTTGTTATAATATAAATAAATTATAAATGTTGGTAAAGTTAAAAATGCTATTTTTTATAAAGATACATTTAAATAGCAGAGTTACGCTAATATTTTAAGTTAGCTTAGATCTACTTAACCTCGTTGTCATGGAAACAAAAACAAATAACAGACGTGTAGTTATTGCTGTCAACAGACTTAATATAGCTAACAAACATTTGTAATCTCTGTTAACGATGAATTTTAATTATACTAAAGAGGAACTGATAAATATTATTTACATCTATGGAGAAGCCGGCAAAAACGCTCTACTGGCCTCAAGAATTTACGCTCAGCGATATCCCGAAAGACGGCATCCCGATGCAAGAACAATTAATAGAGTTCGGGAACGTTTTGAATCAACAGGTACTATTACTTACAAAAAAAGAAAAAGAACAAAAGCGGCGACACATGAAGAGAATGAATTTCTGGTAGTTGCTAGTGTGGTAGAAAATCCATACTCAAGCACTAGACAAATAAGAAATCAAGGAATAACCCAATCATCTGTGCCCAGAATAATACGGCGACACAAGTATCATCCATATCATGTGCAACATGTACAGGAATTGAGCGAAAACGATTTAGAAAAGAGATTAAATTTTTGTAATTGGGCAGCTGCTAAAATTCAACAACAAGCAAATTTTTTTGACTTTGTTCTTTTTACTGATGAAGCTACGTTTCATAAAAATGCGTATGTTAACCAACATAACTTCCATTTTTATGCAACAGAAAATCCTCGCGTTATCAGGCCTTTGGACCATCAACATAGATGGTCACTCAATGTATGGGGTGGAATAGTAGGTACCAATTTGCTAGGGCCTTACTTTTTTGAGGGTTCCGTAAATGGTCAAAGGTACTTACATTTTCTTAACAACCATCTACATGAATATTTAGATGATTTGCCGCTTAATATTCGCCAAAACTTAATTTTCCATCACGACGGAGCCCCACCGCACTTTAGTCTGAACGTAAGACAAGTTTTGAACAACCAATACCCCAACAAATGGATTAGAAGAGGAGGCCCTACGTTATGACCGCCAAGATCTCCTGATCTAAATAAGTTGGATTTTTTTTGTGGGGTCATGTTAAGGAATTAGTATACCAGACACCACCTACCACACAAGACGATATGAAGATTAGAATAAGAATGTTTTTGCTGACATCAGAGAAAATAAAAGAGAGATGTTAAGAAATACTTCGAGATCTTTTACCCATCGGATTAATGCTTGTAGAAGACAAAATGGAGGGCATTTTGAACACCTACCAAATCAATAACTACTTGTTGTTTTATCTTTAATTGTTATAGTTTTTTACTAGTTTTATGTTAATGCTTATCAAGTTTAAAAAATAGTTTAATAAATGTTATTAGTTGTGGTTTCTCTTAATTATTTGTTTTTATTTAATTTTTAGTTGTCTCAAATTATATTAATTTTTCATATTGAGTAACTAAATGGTAATTCCATGTACTTTTCAATTTATTTTGAGCAATTCTGTCAGTTTTTTAATTCAACAAAAGTATTTTTTTCCTTTCTATGTTCTCTTTACAAAAAAAAATCATTAAAAAAGAACCATGTTATGCAGGGTGTAATATTAAAGCACTGTATTGGTATACTTTATTACACATTTTCTTTAAATTCCAAATATCACGAAAACGGGTACAAATATGTATATGCCACACTTAATATAAATTAAAGGCAACTTAATGGGAAATGCAACCAGCAAATAATATACAGGGCGTTCCATTTAAAAAACTCAAGAAAAAGCCATTTGAAAAATATCAAAATTGATTAGGTGCTAGGAACACCCTGTATAGCGCATCATATTTCTTTGGGCACTATCACCTCCCTATTAGTATTGGTTATTTTCTGACAAAGTTGTAAGAAAATATCTGCAAAAATGACGCTATTACGTAGTTTTCGGAAAAGGCCTGCAACGGCCATTTATTTAATAAAAAATTGAATATTGCAGAAACTATTAGCTTTACGTCAATATCACCTGATACAATTAGTAAGACAATTTTCTTCGCAATCATAATATGTTATAATATACAGGGCATTCCATTTAAAAAAGTTAATTTATTTTCTGCTACGCCTAAATGCAACACCCAGTATAAATGAAAATAATTTTGCGTTGTAGAAAATGATATGCCAAACAACTTTTGTATTAAATATTTTTTTCCATCTCTAAAGATAATTGCTATATCTACCACCGCGACTCTAGTGACTCACCCTGTATATATATAAACAAATTTATTTACCCTTACAAAATGAAATGGAATGTTTTTGCTCTGATATGTTCATCAGTTAATAAATTCAGTTACTCACTTTTAAGCGTCTATGTATTTACTACAACCTTGTTAATACAGAAGCAAATAAATAAACGCTTTATTTATTAATGTCGATCATTTAAAGGTCCTATTTTAGCACTCTACGTTTGTCCCAGACTTTTCAAGATTGAACTGCGCACTTTATTACTATAAAGAAGTCTAAGTGCAATTGCGTTCTTTTTATCGTTTGTTTATTTATCGATTTCTGGAGAGCTTGGTTGTTTCGGTTTTCTCTAGTTCCATGCATAATAGAAAATGCAGACTGGTCTGCACAATTTCAATACCCTAAGGGTCGCACAGCATACTGGCAATGCCTTTGCGGCAGTCATAAAATTATTCTTGTTATGTCTTTGCTTCGTGGTAAGCTGCAGCTTGAACAGGTTTCAGGTTCAGATTGCTCTGATAAATACTATTTTGGCAATTATAAAGTCTGCTTACTAAAATACAATTATTATTGTATGAATTTGTCCGTTCCTGCATCTAATACGATTTTATTTTAAATATATTAGTACCGTAGGTACGATACGGTAAAGTCCGGGCCACACTAACGCCTAACATTTAATGCCTAACGCGTAAGTTTCAAATTAATGCGTTCAAATCAAGTGTGACCAGGCTTCAATACATTAACAGGCGTTACATAAGGGCGGCAAATGATAACGCGTTAGTTACGGCATAGAGGCGTTAGACGTTAGGCTGTAGTGTAGCCCGGGCATAAGTATGATACTGTTGGAACTTTGTCATTAAATCTATTATACATATTGGATGGAATTTCTACCAGTAACTACGCAGCTAAACGCTAATCTACATTATCTATATTACTTTCGTCTTTTCCTATGCATCTATTTAGTATCAAGAAATAAGGTTTAAGTAAAAAGAGATGGTTGTACGTAGGAAACTTACCTTCTTCTTCAATTAACTGCCAAAGTCAACCTACTCCAACCAACACAATATTTTCTTTACATTTAATGATATGCTGTTGGCTAATGTATATTAACCTTTAATGTGCAAAATAAAATACCAAACTTAAAACAGGTAATACACTATGGTACGATTTCACACATTCTAGTCATCTTCTGTCAAAGAATTTAATGATTAAGAAGTACAGAGTCAGTTTTGTAAATTGTAACGTAAAAGTTAAACTAATAACGCAAAACAAAATGGAAATGACGTCATAGGTTCGATGACAGTCGGGTTTTCTGTGGATTTGTGAGGTTTAACACAGTGTATGCCCTCCGCGAACACGAATCACTTCCTCACACCTGCGTGGCATGCTTCGCACTAGTCTGCGAAGAGATTCTTGGGGAATGCTTTCCTATTCCTCAATCAGGGCTTGCCTCAGTTCCTGTATGGTTAGTGGTGGATTACGGCGCTTGCGAATTCAGGTCAGAACTTAACGCCGGCCATTTCATGACCTGCATTCCACGTTCTTGTACGAAGGTTCTGGTGATGCCGGCCGTATGTGGCTTTGCATTGTCCTGCATTAGGATGAAATTATACCGACGCCATATGCAGCAGGCACCACATGGTCCTCCACGATGTTTTCGATGTAATTCATGGCATTTAGTCTACCAGGAAGTCTACTCTCGTCATCTTTCTAGGCGTTACATAAGGGCGGCAAATGATAACGCGTTAGTTACGGCATAGATGCGTTAGACGTTAGGCTGTAGTGTAGCCCGGGCATAAGTATGATACTGTTGGAACTTTGTCATTAAATCGATTATACATATTGGATGGAATTTCTACCAGTAACTACGCAGCTAAACGCTAATCTACATTATCTATATTACTTTCGTCTTTTCCTATGCATCTATTTAGTATCAAGAAATAAGGTTTAAGTAAAAAGAGATGGTTGTACGTAGGAAACTTACCTTCTTCTTCAATTAACTGCCAAAGTCAACCTACTCCAACCAACACAATATTTTCTTTACATTTAATGATATGCTGTTGGCTAATGTATATTAACCTTTAATGTGCAAAATAAAATACCAAACTTAAAACAGGTAATACACTATGGTACGATTTCACATATTCTAGTCATCTTCTGTCAAAGAATTTAATGATTAAGAAGTACAGAGTCAGTTTTGTAAATTGTAACGTAAAAGTTAAACTAATAACGCAAAACAAAATGGAAATGACGTCATAGGTTCGATGACAGTCGGGTTTTCTGTGGATTTGTGAGGTTTAACACAGTGTATGCCCTCCGCGAACACGAATCACTTCCTCACACCTGCGTGGCATGCTTCGCACTAGTCTGCGAAGAGATTCTTGGGGAATGCTTTCCTATTCCTAAATCAGGGCTTGTCTCAGTTCCTGTATGGTTAGTGGTGGATTACGGCGCTTGCGAATTCAGGTCAGAACTTAACGCCGGCCATTTCATGACCTGCATTCCACGTTCTTGTAAGAAGGTTCTGGTGATGCCGGCCGTATGTGGCTTTGCATTGTCCTGCATTAGGATGAAATTTTACCGACGCCATATGCAGCAGGCACCACATGGTCCTCCACGATGTTTTCGATGTAATTCATGGCATTTAGTCTACCAGGAAGTCTACTCTCGTCATCTTTCTGAAACGAATGCGAAACTTCTCGAATGGTTAGGTGAGCCGGAGTGGGGATCGGCGGTTGCCCTGGTGTTGGAACGTAAGGGTGTGGCGCGTGCGTTATTGTTCGTATGGGCGTGGCGCGTGCGTTATTGTTCTTAGCGACAAGCAAAGTTGCTCATAGATACGTTCCTGGTCCCTGGTCACGTCTGTAAACAGTACAGGCGTCCAGTGACGAAGTTGCCAATCTCTGTGAACCAGATCAAACCTTATTCGCGCTGCTTTGTGATGCTGCGTAAGGAGTGGTGCGCGGACAGGTCTTCTTGGTTTCAAATTCGCTTCTTATAATCTGTTTATAACAGTTTGATCAGAAATTTCAATTCCATGTGCTCGTCTTAGGTCGTTTAGGACGGCTCGTGCTTTGGCAGTACACTGACGTAGAGAGGAAAGGACAAGAAATCGGTCTTGATTTTGAGTAGTTTTTCTATTTCGACCTCGTCCAGCTCTTCTAACATATTGGCCAGACTCCCGAAACCGATTCCATAAACGCTGAATAACAGAAGGGGAAACTCGAAGGTCCCTGGTAACATGTCGAATAGAGTGGCCATGCTGAATAAGGGCGACAGCACGGGCAACATGCACTTCACTTAGATGCCTCATTTTACTTCTAATGACGTTTCGAATCAACGAAAATTAACTACTGAATTCATTTGTCATCTTTGGTAAGCTTTCATACGTGAATTCAAAGCATACTTGATATTTTTTTCATTTTGTTTTGCGTTATTAATTTACATTTTTAAGTGTAACTTAGAAGTTACACAAGAGTTGTAACATTGTTTTTGTAATTTTCTTTGTTAAATATATGTCCTTAAAGCATACCAAATTTGATTTGCCTGGAACTATTATTTAAAAAGTTGCAGGTTTCGAAAAAGTGTTCCCCTATTTTTTTAGCAGTTTTTTTAGTTTTTAGCAGAACAAACAATTTTTTAAAGCGATTTCTGCCATTTCTGTCTTTCTGCGGAACGCGATGTGTCTGGATCATTATGTTCTCTATCACAATCTTTAGAAGCATAGGCATAGTTCGTCTCACATCTCCTGCAACGAATCAAGTCTTATTATCGTATGGGTTTTTGAGGTCGGAATCCACCATTAAATTGTTAGTGAACGCTCCTGGGCAACCTTTTTTATATTTACAGGATATCGATTTTAAAAGGGCGTTGTGGGCTGCTTCTTACGTGGCGCGAACAGCATCGAGCCCATGCCTCATTTTCTGCCAGCTTTATTGTTCAGGATCTTGTTCACCACCACAACATATCGTGTCTTGTCAGGCAATACTACCGGGCAGTATGATCTATTGTAGATGGCACAAAATTCTCATCGCGAAGGGATTCAGTGTCCTTTGCAGATGATCCGTTGTACAGTGCCAATACCAACGCTTCGCCAGCTGCAGCGATAACATCCGTATATGCTTCAACATCCTGCAATATTTCTATAGTGTCAGGCAACGTGTCGTTCTCATCCAGGCGACGGATAAGAAGAAATTTGGGGTGTGAATTAGACCTATCGAGGATACCACGTAACTGACTGTAACTCGGAAACTACGCTTATATTCTGACTCATGTTAGAGTGTGGTTACCTACTATCTTTATAATAATAATAATAGTCCTTTATTAACCACTTAATTACATTTAATTTACTATGTTTAACAATACGAAAATAAGTTCTCTAATAATAGCAGTATAACGATACTCTAATCTATGGGTTTGCCCATCAATAATATTGATGATTGATTGATGATTAGTATGATTAGTCTTTTCACCATAACTAGGTTTACACTGACTATATTTACACAAACGCAAACTATAACTTATGGACAGATTACACACATGAAATGATGGCCATTCTGTGCAAAACATACTTCTGCTTATCTAAAAACCATATGTATCATCTACATGCAATCAATATGAACAGTAACTTAAACACAGCCATTAAATAAATCAATAGAATCCAATCAAGCCAATGCTATTTATATAGAAATAAGCAATTAATCCCGAACTGATTGGTGCGTATATGGTCTGGAATTATGGTTTCACATCGGATATAATCTATAGTTATGTCGGTTCGAGATTTTTGCTGAAATAGAGAGTAAATTCACTCGGCGGTAGTTCTCTAGTAAATGTGTGCACGTGCCCTGAATGAATCCAATTTATTCGCTAAATTCAATTTATACCGTCTTAATTAATCCAACCATTCGTTATTCTGCTCACTGGCCTTTGTATCAGATATGCTGGTGATTGCTGAGCTTGGTAAACTACTTCATTCGTCCATTAAAATGACATCAATCTAAGGTTGAAAAATGTAATTATTTCTATAGTCACTTATTAGTCCATTAGTCCACTTTGTTACTCGTAGTAAAAATCGAAAAAAGTAATATTTGTTTGTCTGAAGACATTTCTAACGATTGTGAGTGAACAGGATACTACTATAACTCAATATCAGGATGAAATAAAAATTTTCATCAAAACCATGGTTACGGTTTCATACTGTCCATTACGAAAGCGAAAACAGTGTCACAATGTGGTCGCTATGAAATAGGGTTTGTACAAAAACCGACTTTTGAAAGAAAAATTCTAATTAAAAAAGCGGTTAAAACCGGGTTTCGAATCTTTGCAGGCGAAATCAATAAAATGTCAAAATGGTCAAAAGAATTAGGGCATAATGAAAAATTTGTCAAAAATTGAAAGTTGATTTCCTCCGAAACCATTTATCCGATTTTGATGATTCTTTCACTCACTGTTAGCATAACCCACCATAACGTATGGATAAAGCAGTTTTTATGCGTATTTCAATATTGAGCATATACAGGTATAATAATGATGTAATGTTTTTTGTATGATACTTGAAACACTTTATGGATGCTTCCAGCTGTAACAACTGGCTTATGAACATTTTGTTTTCTGTGCCGCTGAATTATCTCTGTTTTTAAAGGAGATACAACAAGAACAGTAATAATAAGACGTGTCGATTTCAAGGTTGATTTTCTCTGAAGTATATATACGAAAACTGGTTAATCGACGGTGAGATATTCAAGGAGAAAGGCAATTTGTCGGGCAATTCCGTCATCGAAGAATCAACCGCAGACACGTGTTTCGGACTATTACTCCACATCAGTACGGTATAGCCAAGGAGCAAGATGGCCGCTCAATGGATAAATACACAAATGGGGACCATAAAGGGGGTGACCAATGTCGGCAATTTGGTGCTTCAGTCCCAACAACTTCAGGATTCGAAGACAAGAAGTGACGTCGCGCCGGAGGTGACTAGTACACCCAAAGGTACACCATGGCCAATGGAAATGCAAGGGAAATTGGTCAATCGACGGTGAGATATATAAGGAGAAAGGTATTTGTCGGGCAATTCCGTCATTGAAGAAGCAACCGCAGACACGTGTCTCGCACTATTAGTCCTCATCAGTACGGTATAGCCAAGGAGCAAGATGGACGCTCAAAGGAGAAATACACAAATGAAGACCATAAAGGGTCGACGTCACTTCTTGTCTTCCAATCCTGGAGATGTTGGGACAGAATCACCAAATTGGCGATATTGGTCACCCCCTGATCACAATTGTCCTGCTGCTCTTTAAGTATATTAACAATGACAACTAAAACGAGATATATTTCAAACATTATTTAAAAAGGATGTCGTTTTCTGGTTAAATTAATCATCAAGCATAAAATGTTCGTTTGCACCAACACCTTGCAATGGTAGTAAGTAACTTAATGCAATATAACGTTATTAACTAGTTTCCATTTGTGTGGAAAATGAGTAAGTAATATAGGTAAAACTACGCGAGCGGCAAATGAGTCATCGCTTAAAATTGTAAGAACAGACGCATGAAAATGTACGCTGTTTCTGTATAACGCACGGGAATGGTCGGTAGCGTATCACCAAAATAACAGCTGAAATCGATGACTCAATTGCAACTCTCGTGGTGTTACCTATATATACAATATCCTACTTATTTAAAGAGAAAACGGTATTTTTAACAAAATTTAAAAACCGATAGGTTTTTTTAAATATCAACAAACCCTACTATGAAACGAAAGTAAAAAAAAACATAATTAATATATGAGTAACAAATAAAAATTCCACAGGACCACTAATAATAAAAGTAACATGAATACACATGTCATGATGAATACTTAGCAGCCAATTTAGATGATCGTTTAAATTAGTAAATTTAGTAAATTTAGTAAATTTCAACCCAATTTTGGTAATGCTGCACAACTTGGTAATGCACACTGGCCAATATTATCAGATTTTGGTATACATGTAACACGAGAATTCGAATGAAATAACTGACTTTTTCAAAAAGCAGAACATTAGCTCGTGAAAACCACATAAACAGAAAGTGGGTTGGGTATATAGGTTAAAACACGAGGCGGCAAGCATGAAGTTCTCCCTTCAGCAACCGGTAACATTAACATTTTTATTGCAAAGAAATTAAAATCATCTTTTCTACGTTACATCAATGGATTCAGTATGAACTTATGGAGTAACCATAGGGTAAAAAGTATACTAGCACCCACTGCAAAATAAGCCGCTGCTGCATCCGACTCATAAAATGTTCATCTGTTTCTTCATTACGCTCGCGTAAGCAAGGGAAATCAAGTGCTTTCACGTAAGCTCACCGGCTTTGACCTACCTACATATACGTCGGTAAGGGTAGCATCCTTTATCTTCTGTTTTTTTTTTTATATTTACCCTCACACCGCACTGGGAGAGCCTTTACCGGCTTAGTGAACCGGTTAAATTAAACTTATGTTGGTTCTAAAATTAAATCACTTCTCCTTTAATATATTTGGCCTACGTGGGAGGTTTATTGGTTTGTCGCGATTGTGTGATTTAACAAAACATTACTCCACATGTTGCCCTCCTACAGCTACACATATTTCCATCTTCTTCTAACCTTCCGATATTGCTTCCCTAATTTTTAATTTTAGAGTGTCTACATTATCATGCAATTTATTTGCATACACCTTCCGTTTTAAATAATTCCACAGAAAAAAAAATCAAGCGGCGATAAATCAGATGATGGTGGCCATCCTGCAGAGCCGAATCGTCCAATCCATTTATTGGGGAAATGTCTGTTCAACCAATCCCTGACTTGATATGCACTATGAGCAGGACAACCGTCGTGTTGATAGTATAACACCTGACCTGTAAGTTGATTTCGTCCAAAGTACGCAGCAAAAGATTTTCTAACATATCAAAATAAGTGGTTTGATGTAAAGTACCGTCAAAAAAATATAGTCCAGTTATTTTCTTGTAATAAACACCACACCAATCATTTACTTTGTTATAGTTTTAAGAATTTGTTATTTGGAAATTTGGATTTTCTTGAGACAAATATTTGCAATTTTCCATTTGTGGTGCACGGCGCTTCGTCACACAAAATAATTTTTCCATAGAAAAATCTAGGTATAGGCCATAATTCAATCTCTCAATAAGAGGCAAAATTATAATCGACGAGAATCATCTCTGTAAGTCTGTATCAGGATGAAATTTGTAATTTTAAAAGATCCTTTGCAGGTGGCATTTACTCTCGTTCAAATCTCGCGATATTTGCAGTTTGCCTCAACGACTTTTTTGTGGATATGTTCACGACATCAATCGCTCCTAGATAGAAACATAGCTCCTGCATCATCTTTACCATTTCGCTTTTTTTTCTTGATAGGTACATTTCACGTCTCTTGTGCATGAAATTTTTAACCAATTCACGAACAGAACTTACAGAAACATTACTCAGATTTTATTTCTATCATTTCTATCTATTTCTATTATATTTCTATCAGATTCTATCAACAAAGTGTTTGGATACGGTTTTACTATTGATAACCGATTTTTTTGTTCACTTTTATGATATGTTTTCTATTCCTTTGAACCTTTTCTGATATATAGTAGGAGTAGGTTATTTGTCGTCAATAGTTGTGAAGGTAACATGTCATCGATACATCTGTAGAATTCTACAGGGTGTTCAAATTATAAGATCACAGGTAAACTCGAGGATAGCACTAAAAGTCGAGTTTTGCAAATCGCAACCATATCAAATGATTTTCGATGAATTTCGAATATTATAGAAAATGTTAGACTAAATTTGTGTGTATAATGTTTTGGCGGCTTGCAATGAAAAAGGAGAATTATGTGGGTTCATCCAATTGTCAAAGTAAGGGAAGGAATGGGAATGTTTAATTGACTTTTTTGCGAATTACAACAAGACCCATCAATTTTTTTTAATTATCCCCGGATGACTATGAAGTCGTTTGATGAGCTGTCTAACATTTTTGAGAGCAAATTGTTTAAGGACGACACCGTTATGCGAAAAAGTATGCCACCGAAAGAACGACACTTTTTACCAGACTAAAATGTACCCACTGCCTAACCCTACCCCATCCCCACACGCCTATGCTATGATTGACAACTTCGCGCGGCAGTATGCGCGTCTGAACGGGTCAATATACTGCAATGTAAAATTGTTAACCCGTCACGGATTCCGTAGCCGGCGGCTGAAAAGTTGAAATTCGAAAATTCTATATCGTGACGCTGTATCCGTCGCCCGTCGCCGTATGAAAGGCTCCATTTGAACACATGTATGAGCTGAATCTCAGACGCGCGCGTCTAGCATACAGCGTCTACGTGTGTAAGCAGTCTAAGTCTTCACGGTCACTACGCGAACTAAACCGTCTTCCCCTGGGTGTACTGCAATGGTTGTTCCCATTAGCCAATGCAAAGGAGGAACAAGGTCTTTAACGAGAGTGACTAGTTTGCCAATGTTAATGTTAATGTCGTGATGACCATTATACCACCTGGTGCGTCCTTGAAGCTGGTGGAGGTAGTCATGTGTCCATCGCTGCCAGAAGTGTTGCTTCAATTTTTCTAGGTGTTGAAGCATTGACAGTTCATTGTCAGCAACGCTAGAGTAACAAGGTGACAGAGGTTCTAGTAAGTAGTCTCCAATCAAAACATGCGATGGACATAGGTAAGTCGTTAGGATATGATGGCGAAGGGATTAATGGTCTGGAATTTAGAATTGCCTCAATACCTTTCATCAACGTGTAGCAATCTTCATATGTTAAGTGTAAATTGTATGTAATTTTATAAGTGTTTTTTTAAATTATCGTACTGCTGCTTCCCAAATTCCTCCAAAATGGGGTGCTCGACGTGGTATAAAATGCCAGTCAATTTTCCAATCGGTTAGTTTAGTGTATAAATAATCACTGTTTCTTTTTAGGAATTCGTACACTTCTTTGTTTGCAGCTGTAAAATTGGTTCCATTATCGGAGTATAATCTGGAGCAAAGTCCTTTTCTAGAAACAAATCGTTTTAAGGCGCACAAGAAAGCTTCAGGTGTCAATGCTGTTACCAGTTCTAGATGATCTGCTTTTGTACTTAGGCAAACGAATACACCTACATAAGCTTTTGTTGGAATGTAATTTCCACGTCGTCTGGCTTCTCTTATTTGAAGTGGTCCAGCGTAGTCCTCTCCTGTATTAGTGAATGGTCGCGAAGGTAAAATTCTGTCTGACGGTAAGTCTCCCATAATATAATCTGGTACTACAGGCTTATATAGTACGTTTAGTACATTTTACGCAGGATCTTGTAATTTCTCGTGCCACGCTTCTAGCAAAAATAGGCGAATAATGAAGTTTAGTTATTGCTAGGAGCAGTTCTAGTCCACAGAGATCTAGTTTGTGGTGATTATGATGCATTATAAGTTCTGTTACAAAATGATGAGATGGGAAAACCATGGGATGTTTCTGATAAGTAGTTGAAGTATGAAGTAAGTATGATAAGTTAGATTTCTTTAGCTTCCCGCCCACACGGATTACTGAAGCTTGTTTATCGAAAAAAAAGGGTTTAAGAGTTTTAACCTGCTGTTTTGCTTCACGTACTGATTCCTTTTTAACATTTGAAGTTCCGCTTGAAACGTGTCTTCTTGAACTAATCTCATGATAGCCATCCGTGCTAATTTTAGTATATTTCCTTTTACAGCCTGGATAAAACGCAAACAATAACCAATTATTCTAATTAGTTTAGTCCATGAGGAATAGTTTCTGAGGATTCCTGAACATTTTAATGGTTTACTGTCTGTGACCAAAGAAACTGTTTTCTCTATCTTGATATCCTGCTCTGCAATGTGGAGTTCAACTATGTTCGATGGCCACTCTGGCTGATCATATGCTAGAAGTTCGCGGCCGTTCCACCATAATAATGAAGACATCGGATCTTGTGGATTTCTTCCTCTGGACACAAAGTGTGCTGGATTTTCATGTGAAGGTACATAGCGCCATGTGACTCGTTGACTCCTACACAGGCTACGGAGATGCCCAATCTTTCCACATTCCCAACATTTTGATGAACCTCGTGAGGGACGCAAACGGTATGTATCATTAGAAGTAGGGAACCTGGTACTTCTAGGTTGCTGAAAAGGTCTCATCACGTGCTCGCCCTCGTCTTCATTTATTGACTCTAGACAGTGGACTCTTCTGCTCTCGCAAGACGCTCTGGTCGCCGCTTCAATCTCTAGTGCTTTAACAACAGCCGCTTGCAAAGTCCTTGGTGTAGTCGATCTTACCACCTTCTTCCTTTAGGAATCTGGATGCGATCATGCAACTGGCCATGAAGAAGTTCAGACAAACCGTACTAAGGAGTTCACCAAACCCTAATTTCAATGCAATCGTTAATTTTTCGTACTCTAGGCGTTCGGCTGCTGATAAACGTATAACACCCACCGCAGAGCCTCGCAGCATCGTAGCTAAAACCTTAGCGTCATCAAATTTGGTGAAATACTCATCCCAGGGCATTTTACCAATATATGGACTCGGTTTGACAGTGATATTTAACGTATTTGATTGACGGACGCCGGTGACTCCAGTGGCGCTTACAGTAGAAGACTGTGGTTCAGTGTTTCTTAGTACTCGAAGTTTTTTGTCTACTATTTCTGCTACCCTCCCATCAAACTCATTGCGGACTTGTTGAAGGTCTTTACGCACATCAGTTACTTTTTCTTCAATGTGTTTTACTTTTTCTTCTATGCATACGATTCTATTCATTGGTTCGTTCATACCTGTTTTCAATTCTTCTTGTTTTGACATCACGGGTTGCATGTCTTCCTTCATGGACTGCATCTTTTCTTCTATCATTTGCAAAATAGCTGTTAGCTGGGTAGCCGTATATTCTACATTTTTTCTTGTAACTGGTATTAACCATCTCCCTCCTTCAACACCAACATAAGCTTCGCTTTTTTTCACACTTCACTAGATCCGAAATAAATCGTAATACTACGTGGATTGATCCCGCACTTCTGACACCAGTTGTCACAAAACCTGCTTCTGTGATGTGATTTATTGCTTTTCAGAATTACAACAGGAATAACAAAAATACTAAACTTTCATATATATGTACACACAATATACTGTATTATACTGAGTATATAAGGGAACCATACTCCTCTAAGCCATAGTGTCATTTACATCAACAGATATCATAACTCGGTACAGTTGGAGGTGTATCGATTTCTTTCCCAGCATACCGAAATATCATCTGAAACTAGCTAACGGTCTATCGCAGTAAATTTTACTGATGAGATTTCCGTTCTGGCAGCGGTAAAACGTCCGCCCGAAAGTCGTGTAAAGTTTAAAAGCGTCGCCGGCACCTACGTGTGCCCAATATCAATGCCCTCACCAATTCTCGACGAGGATTTCAGATTTATAAAGGTTAGGCGACGTTAGTTTAAGGCAAACTGTTCAACGGGCCCTTTACGAAGAAGAGGGTGGCGCGTAAAAACGTAAAAATTTCCTACAGCTAAGGGGCCATAAATTCATAATGGTGAGTGCGCCGAAACCAAAAACGACCAACATCGCGTTCTTACATACCGGAAAATCATCAGGATTAAACGTGCCCTGAATGATTCCAGCTCTAAATGTGTAATCCAGTCAGTAAAGAACTAGGTTAATTTCTATATCTAAGCCGCTTCGAAGAAGGGACTTCAGTACAAAGCAGCACTAACGTGACATTACGCTACGCGTTAAGCACGTTTAAATTAACACACTATTCAATCCTGTTTAAATCGCGATATAAAGCAGAGCTACCACACATTTGCCACATGTTATGACAATTAGCTCGTTTTAACGCTAAAATAAAAATAACAATAATAATAATATAATATTTGTCAGTTAAAGTTTTTCTTTTTAAGACGTGGTGGAATATTCTGGTCGTATTCCACAGAAAAAAAAGATGTGCAAATGAACTATGTAAGAAACGTATTTCTCTACTTTGCATTCACAATGCACACTTTGTAACACTGTTTTCGGTGTTGTAACCGTTTTAAGTAACTTTTTTGTAAGGTTGTCATTGATATCAAATGCCTGATTTCAAACGTACATACACATAACCACAAACCGCCTTTCTAGAATCGCTTGCAATCGCGTAAACTGCAAAACATCTATATTTTTATACATATTTAAACATTCGTGTAGCATGCTATACTATGGCGAACGAATTGGAGCTTTCTTAGTTATAGTCTGTTCATCGAAATATGCGAGTATGAAGGTTTGGGTGATGGTTAGTAACTCGGGTAAGTGATCGTGCATAGTTCTTACCGACTAAACATCAAATCCCCTTTTGAGATATAATACAAGGCCCATGCTTACCTGATTAAAGAGTTATGCGAAGATCAAACCTATGTCGTAGATATGATCGATTTCAATTACTTCTTTATTGAGTATCACAGCGGGGCGAATGGCTCTAGTGGTAGAGCGTTGACCTACTGACTAGGAGGTCCGGGGTTCACACCCAGAACCAGCCGAAAATTCGTCCGCCGTCTTTCGGAAGAGACGAAAAACCGTGGGGCCCGGCAACCAGTTGAACATCGCTGGTTGTCGATATTACCGTATAGTAGTGAGGGGAAAGCTCAAACGGCCAATTGTGGCCTAGGAGGTTAGCGGAAAAAATACCACCCCTATCACCATACCATACCATCATCAGTTTTCGGTAACATTTTGAACAGAGATCTGGTATTCATTTTTGTACGTCGCTTCCGACTTTGTGTTAGTTTTGGTGGTGTGCAATTTATCTGTGGTTCCTCCATCGCATGTAATTTTACTAGGTATAATTTATTATAATAAACTACTTCACCGAAATTTTAATTTGGTTTCAATTATATGTGCTTATAAACTTGTATAAGCCACAACAGCTACCTAGCGGTATTAGGTAGACACCGCTGCTATTAAACGTTAACCGATATAACGATTCTTGTTAAGTTCTTGTTGTTCGAAGTAAGTCACCGCCTAATACGTATATTCTGATTATTATAATTATTAGACCACTATTTCTATGTTAACCTTATAGGTTATGTTTAGGGTTGCCATCCGTCCCGATATATCGGGCACCAATATTGTCACCAATATTGGCCTTGTCTCGACGCGACGGCCCGATAAAGTCGTGTAAACTCCGGACCGACGGCGAAATCGCGTTTGGTACCTACATTCTCTTTCGTAATTCTAAACTCCAGCTGGGACAGCATTTGCTGACACATAACGATAAATACAAGCTTCAAAGAAAGATAAACATTCTGAGAATAGTGAACTATAGTGAACACGTGAATTGTAGCTCCTCTAGTTAATTCTATTTCTAACGGGACATTGTGCCCCGATCAAACTCAAAATTGCGTAGTATATAGTGCTTATCAAGATCTTCAAGAAAAGCAACTTTTAATTACATTCCCCCTTCGAGGGGCTGTAATAATGAGCGATTTCTCTGGTACTTCGGTGACAGAGGACGAGCATGATGGCAAACCTACCACATCAAGAAAAAGAGGTCGCGCGAGGAAGAGTTCTCAAACCGGCCGTCCGTCGAAAAAACAACCAACAAGCCCACACGAATTTGTAAAACCTCAAGTAAGTCTATCACAACCATCAACATCAACAACAAACACTGCACAATAACAACAAAATAAACAACCAAATATTAACCTAAAAAAAGGCCCACTCGCCGAACGACTTAAGACAATGTATCACACCAGACATAACTGTATATATCACTTAACAACAACCACTGAGATGACCAGAATGCAATTAGTGGACATCTGGTCCAAAAACAACTTTAACCCTAGAGACGTTATAATTAAAACAAAAACAGGATTTTTAATAAAATCAGAAATTACATAACCCCAGCTAGTTGCTAATCTACAAAAATTACAAATTCAACATGTAGTAAAAGATTACAAAGAATCAACACAAATAAACGCACACGAGAGAAAAGTTCTCAGCGGCGATCATCACGGTTGATATAGAGATTACTGATCAAGATATAAGTGACATACTAAACTCATTAAAAATCACACATCGATACTGTAAAAGAATTATATCCAAAAGAACAACTAGACCAACACTCAAAATCAGGATTATAACAGGATGCGTCAACTCCTATCAGAAATTGCTACAAGAAGGCCTATTTTATAAAAACAAACACTTTCCAGTTGTCGAAAGCTTTGCTCCACCACCACTCCCCCTCCCTTGCAATAGATGTAATCAATTTACCCACACCTCAGAAAAATGTAATACACCTGAAAAATGCAACAAGTGCTTTGGAGAACACAATTCGTCTAATTGCTCATCAATGTTGCCGGGAAAATGCATGGCTTGCGGCCAAGAGGGACATGGAGCTTGGTCCACCAAATGCAAAAATCGCCCAACAACGCCTATTGTTGGTATCCCGAATATTAAAATCCGATCAGCTAACAAAAAATCAAATGATATACAAGACAATGCCTCAAAAAACACACGTATTCATCAACCTCTGACTATCCACGACCACATCATAAATACATACGTAGAGAAAATCAACTCCCCCAAAACTCACAACAGACAAGAACTTATAAATAAACTGAAAACTAAATTCACAGAAATATACCAGATTGATACGGTGGTCTCATTCTCCAGCAACTACATGTACATCATAATGATTGACCTGCTCAACATCAACATTCCATCACCGACAGAACCCATCCACGGAAAGCAAGCAACAGTCATTCAGTCTCATGGATAATATAAGATTTCTATATTCAAACATCAACAGCTACCACAGAAAATCTCACATAACATCTAACTATATAATACAAAATAATATTGACTGTGCCATGTTTGTGGAAACTAAAACTGACAACCAAATTACATTCAGAAACTGGCCAATATTACAAAGAACTTCGGTCCTCAATCGTAACATCCGTGGTGGCTCAGTGGCGATGAGCTCCTACAGAATTCCTATACACAAAGCAAATCCTCCTGTTATAAATAATCCTCTCAACGAATGTCTCCACTTTACCATTCCTTTCCACAATGAATTCATCCACATTTTCCTTGTTTATATTCATCCCTGCAGTGCCATAGAAGACTCTATTTTTGTGAAAGCATCACTATACAAATATGTGATTATTATAGGCGACTTCAATCCAAACAAAACTAAGAACAAACACATTGCAACGTTTCTAAATAATTCTCCGTTTTTGAAAGTCCCTACACCTCCAACATTCATCATGCAACACAACAGTACCACCCCGGATCTACTCATGTGCTCTAGCAACCTATATCCACTTATCCATAAGGTAACGACAATCGGTGACCTTTGCTCAGATCACTTGGCACTTGATTTCTGCCTAAAGATGCCCACCACGCTGCCTGTAGAACCTCCACAGATGCTGGTCAACTACAAACGCTGCGACACCAAAAGGGTGAATGAGGATATCCGATATTTCATCGATAGAAACCGTGATATCTCAGCCGACACCATTTCATTATTTAATCAAACCCTCTCCGAATCCATTAGAAAAAACTCCCCTACTGTCCAAAAATCCTACTATAAATATCCACTCCCACCATTCATACTTAGACTGATTAAAGAAAAAAGGCGCATTTATAGAGAATTCCAATATAATGACGATAGAGAACTGAAGAAAAAATTCAACGAACTTAATAAACACATACATACACTAATACTGCAGTATAAAACTAAAACGTGGTTACAGGCTTGCGACGAAATAAATGAAAGTAAAGGAAAAAAATATTGGCAGAAAATAAAACAACTAGCAAAATATAAACAAACAGTGTACGTGCATCCAGTTACGGATCCAGAGAATAGCAATATCGCCACTAATCACCAAGATATCGCCAAAGCACATGCCAAACATTTAAAAAGCGTATTTTCGCCAGACATAAACGACAACTTCAACGCAGATACGTTTCGAGAGGTAACCACGTGGTTCACAGAATTCTCATCTACATCCCATAAAACCTGCAGCTCACTGTCGATAGAGATGGATGAATACCTATTGATTTTGAAAAATGGTAAAAATTCATCACCCGAGGCGTCCTTCGACAACAAGATCAGACAGTGCACAGACACATATTAAGCATGTATAAGTATTGCCTCGATACTCAACTATTCCCATCCTGCTGGAAGAAAGGTATTATTACATGTATCCATAAGAAAACTGCTGATCCCTACGACACTAACAACTATCGCCCAATCACACTATTACCAGTATTAGGAAAGATCTTTGAGACAATACTAAATCGTCGACTGGAAGACTTTTTAAAAGACAGTATTCCACCATATCAATTTGGCTTTCGTAAAGGAATGTCCACAATTCACCCGCTCACGGTACTAACGTCGAACCTACAGACAATACACCTACAAGGAAAAAAATCGGCAGTGGTTTTTATGGACATCAATAAGGCATTTGATTCTGTTTGGCATACCGGTCTGTTATACAAATTATCCCAATTCAATGTCCCCAATTCCCTCATAAACCTAATAAATCAATTCCTTCAGAATCGTTCCCTACAGACCAAAATTCAAAACTCCCTGTCCGATGCGTTCGTCCCGTTACAAGGTGTCCCACAAGGTTCCCCATTATCACCATTATTGTATAATGCATTTTGCGCCGATATCTACGATCCCAATCCACTTAACCTAAATCCCACATCTTATATCATACAATATGCCGATGATACCACCCTAATTTCCCACTCTTCTAACCTTACCACTGCTGTTAATAACCTGCAACAACTACTTGACCATACCGAGACCGGGTTCAATTTATGGCGTATTAAACCAAATCCCTCAAAAACCCAACTCCTTATCCCCTACCATAAAATCAAAGATACTTCTCCTACAGTAACACTAAAAAACAAAATTATTTCACCGTCAAGCACATGTAAATATCTTGGAATTACAATAGATCCAAAACTAAATTTCAAAAAACATGTCAATATCACCAAAACTAATATGAAAAATAGAGCAACTCACTTCAGAGGATTGACGTATAAGAACAAAGGTATTAATGTGAAAACAGCGTGTCACATCTACAAAGCCATATGCAGACCCATGATAGAATACGGATCTCTTCTACTGATCAACCAAAACAAATCATCAATTGAGGCTCTAAACGTCGCGGAAAGAGCAGCTCTTCGATGTATCACCCGAATACGACACCCAAACAATCCTTTACACAATCCTTCCAACATCCTATTATATGAAAAAACAGCAATCACCCCCTTCAGCGAACGAATAATCCCGCTCCATATAAAAACCTGTTCCAAATTTCCCGAATCAATCCACCACCTATTCCTTTCCCGCGACAATGATACCCGTCCACAGTACAAAACTCCCGAAAAAACACTTTACGAACATATAAAAACCCTATGAAGCAAACTCAAATAACCAAACACTAATGGAAGTCAGCAGGGCAGAAAGACCACGGTCGATAGCCCATTCCGACAGACGAGAAGAAGATTTTATATGAAATATAATATAATATAATAAATGTAAACCCATATTGTCCGAATAAAGATCTTGTATATATAGAAAGATAAATTTTGCGTTTTATTTAAAGAAAACGCAATAATACGTTACAAGGTGTCCCACAAGGTTCCCCATTATCGCCATTATTGTATAATGCATTTTGCGCCGATATCTACGATCCCAATCCACTTAACCTAAATCCCACATCTTATATCATACAATATGCCGATGATACCACCCTAATTTCCCACTCTTCTAACCTTACCACTGCTGTTAATAACCTGCAACAACTACTTGACCATACCGAGACCTGGTTCAATTTATGGCGTATTAAACCAAATCCCTCAAAAACCCAACTCCTTATCCCCTACCATAAAATCAAAGATACTTCTCCTACAGTAACACTAAAAAACAAAATTATTTCACCGTCAAGCACATGTAAATATCTTGGAATTACAATAGATCCAAAACTAAATTTCAAAAAACATGTCAATATCACCAAAACTAATATGAAAAATAGAGCAACTCACTTCAGAGGATTGACGTATAAGAACAAAGGTATTAATGTGAAAACAGCGTGTCACATCTACAAAGCCATATGCAGACCCATGATAGAATACGGATCTCTTCTACTGATCAACCAAAACAAATCATCAATTGAGGCTCTAAACGTCGCGGAAAGAGCAGCTCTTCGATGTATCACCCGAATACGACACCCAAACAATCCTTTACACAATCCTTCCAACATCCTATTATATGAAAAAACAGCAATCACCCCCTTCAGCGAACGAATAATCCCGCTCCATATAAAAACCTGTTCCAAATTTCCCGAATCAATCCACCACCTATTCCTTTCCCGCGACAATGATACCCGTCCACAGTACAAAACTCCCGAAAAAACACTTTACGAACATATAAAAACCCTATGAAGCAAACTCAAATAACCAAACACTAATGGAAGTCAGCAGGGCAGAAAGACCACGGTCGATAGCCCATTCCGACAGACGAGAAGAAGATTTTATATGAAATATAATATAATATAATAAATGTAAACCCATATTGTCCGAATAAAGATCTTGTATATATAGAAAGATAAATTTTGCGTTTTATTTAAAGAAAACGCAATAATACGTTCAATATTTAATTTAATAATGTTTATAAAACTTTGGTCATAAGAATGCTGTACATTTATTACTTTTTATTTATTACTGTTAAGTTTTCGGATAACAAAATTTATAATATAATTTCTTAATTTGTATTTGATTCATTTTGTTATCACAGGAGGCTTTACATTTGAGGAAAAGAAATGAGTTATTTTGAAAGGAATGACACAACAAAATTTTTGTTTTATGTTTGAACTGTCAAACTTAAATTAATTAAATTTTGATTTAAGAAAGAAATATTTTGTATATCATTTAAAAAAATACGTAGAACAATTATTAACTTAAGCAAAAAGAAAGAATCGCTAAACTATTGAGTGTAAATCTCAGAACAACGGCAGATTTCCTACTAAATTAAATTTGCCTACTCTACAAAGAATGTCGAATAAATGACAACCGAGTCTAGTATACTTTTTCCGTAGATTCTGATAGAAATTGAGAACTCGCTAGAACTCTGGTTTTCGAGAAAGCAAAATCCCAAGGAAAAAAACGCGCTTTGTACTCTTTTGACACTGATTTTCTCAGATTTTCAGGGTTGACTCAAATTTTATGGAAAGTTTAATTTTCGACTATTGTTTCAATGTTATTGTTTTCGTTTATAATAACTAATGTTACTTAGATTAATATAAAACACATTATTGTGAAATCAATTTAAAAGATAATTATTATTATTATCAGTGTATTATATTAAAGACAGTTTCAGTCATGCCAAGAATATTCCCAAAAAGGGCAACAAAACTACAGTTATATTAATAACGAATTATTGTTCAATGAATTTTACCTCCCTTATTTCTTATAATAAAGGAAATATTTGCTTGAACAGGTAAAATTTCACTCTATACTCCCTTGGTCACTAATGTCCCGACAGTTACACTACAAAAGATGGCAACCCTGGTTATGTTATACTTTATATGTAAGTTTTTATCAAAAGTATCAGTTGTGGGTAATAGTTTTGCCCCAATCTCTATTGTGATCATAGTTGCGATCCCGTTGATTATTTATAAAGACATGAAGGTTAAAGAAGAGTAAAATTATTCACAATTAGATTTTGTCATGATTTTATCCCAACCTTACAAAGTTGACAGTTTACTACACTACTACCACATCACACACGTTACCCGCAAAATACTCTAGATTGCAATTAAGCGCAATATAGTAACCACAATTTACAAGTTAATATAAAATTAATTATGCAAAGTCGAAAAAACAGTATATTCCACTCGTTTTAATCTTGGCGCATCATAAAACTTGTATAATAATATACTATTTTCGTTCTCTTTATTGTAATATTTTAAAAGTGCTTGATTAGCTTGACAATGACTATTTCAATCTGAAGATACTTTTAAACTCAATTTTCGGCAACTGGCCACTTTCCCTATCCAGACATACCTATAACACTAGAGATACATCAAATAGAGACACTCTAAATAGTACTAAATGGCAGTGCGGTGGTCGCCAGTTCATGGGCACATTATTTATTGACTTCAAGTGACAAGATTACTTACTACTCAATTAACTGCTACTTAACAAGAAAAAGAAAAGTGCCTGGCAGAATTGTTGGTCAATATCTAACAGTAGTACTTTTGTTCGATATTTCCCTTTCTACACAAATGTGTGTCAAAATGAACTAATAATATGAATCGGCAGCTCATACTGGAAACTTGAATTTAGGAGAAGAGCAGGGGGTGTGGATTTCAATATGATCTTTCATTTTAGATAAGATTACAAACATGTCGCCAGACAAAGTTATTTTATTGATAGTTGGTGAACTTATTACTTCCCTGAAACAGCTGTAACTTTTTAGACAATAGACAATAAATAATAGACAATAAAAAAAAGTATCAAATAAATTTAGACACAGAAATATTTGCAAAGTAATAAGTGAACAACATAAATGCTTTAAAGAAGAATGTTGCAGTTGAAGTTGCTACATCACAGGGTATTTATTATTATACTAGTAATTTTACAGGATACTTTTGTAATTTTACAGGAAAAGTACAATAATTTCACAGTAGTTCATGTAATTTGTAACAATTGAACTGCGTCTTTTTTACACATATGTTGTTGGTTCCTTAATACAGGAAAATTGCTTTACAATTTTTTCTCTGTGTATATTACTTTTTACTTGATTTTACTTGGTTAGTGACATTAGGGAGACTGTAATTTTTTTTTGTTGGGGTTACCGACGTTCTAACCAACTTTCAAGGGTTTCGCAAGAGTAAAAATGTTAAAAACGCAGCTCTACAGAATCACTTTGTTTTCAAGTGGAAAAGTTATAAGTAATTTATTGGGATGAAAGCACATATCGTTTATTAAAGTAGCCCCGGCTGGTATTTATGTTCTGTGCGTGTTTAACTTATTATGAAAAGATCTTGTGACTGTAAGTTAATTTGCATATTTTATTTTCTTTTTTGATATTTTGTAGTTTTGTTTTTTTGAATCGTTTGGCTCTGATAATGCGCGCCATCGGCAAAATCGGTCGCTAATTTAAATACCGAAATATATCGTGAACAGTAAATAACCTGTGATTTACTACATATTTGTTTTTTGTTTTATATTTCGTATTAACTCTCATTCTAAAACATAATACTTCTAGAGTAAATACTTCTTATTAAAAACAAAACTAGACAATTCTGTCGGCAGATGTTCCGACTGGCTCATCAACGCCTAGCCCTAGTTCACGAAATTAGGACAGCAGACCTTGTCTTTAACGTTGGTAGGAGAAAATCATATATTTTCGGAAATACGCGCTCTAAGGCTGGGGTTTACTAGTTTGATCCACGAACCTGGTCTGTCTCAAGGATTCTGGATATCTGATTTCCGTTTGTGGTTTCAGCAAATTGCAAGCATTGAATAGTGAAAACCCCCGCCCAAGAAAGTTATGTATTGTTTCCCATGAACGTTACATTTGTAGAGTATACTTATTTTACACCGTAGACACAAAATATTTTTTTAGAAATACATATCCTAAAATTGCTACCAGAACTAGAGCGTCCTATGTTTTCGTGTTGCCAGATTTAAAACTGCAATTTACATTCAAATCTATAGATACCTAAAGCCGCTTTACATATACGTTTGTTTTTTTTTTCTTTTCCATAATAGGACTATTAACCATGATATTATTTTTAGTTCATTGGATTTAGTCGAAGTTTCCGCTGACTTTAAATTGACTTTTGCTCATGGGGATGCGGGCGGTCGGCGAATACGAAGTTACAATGTCAATTCCCTAAACTCCTTTTCCAGGTCGTGAGTACTAAACCGTTTGAAACTCCGACCCGAAAACGTTTATTGTTATTGCCAAACATATTGGGTATTATCTCCCATCGCAGACAGTCTACGGCAGTAATGGAGACCTCCGCACGATAATTTCGTACGTAGAAATAATTACGGGAACGTATATACTCGCTGCTGTAATCGAGTTTTGCACAGCGCCTCTGCAACTTTATCCTTATCTCAGATGATACTCATCGTAGTTATTTGCGCACTATTTACCTGGTCGACAAGTAAAGCAACTAAAGCTTTAAGGAATTTCGAAACCACCATTGCCGTCGTACCGAGTTATAATAAATGGATATTAAATATAATTTTTGTTTGTAATTTTGGACTTTTCACCAAAAGGCAGAGTCAGAATTATATACACAAGTTATTCCAACCGTGCATTATTGTTGGTGATTTGGTAATTTTGTGTAGGTACTTCCTAATCAAAATGGTACACGGTAAATATACCCCCGTAAAGGCAATGTGCGAATGAATCAAATGACCAAAGCATTTTGTTTTTGCTGTTTTATAAAGCAGCTGATAATATTCTCCACAATTTTGCTTCGACTATTTCTCGCTGTTGTTTTATCCGTTTTGATGTGAGAATATACAGGGTCTCCCACGACGAGCTGCCATTAGAAGTATATGGAGAACCAAATGAAATGAGAGATTGAAAATTGGTGGACTTATATTGTTGGATACGATCGTCTCCACTAAAATATTTTGAGTTTTCGGTCACTTCCGGTTACACCGCAAATGATGTCAACTTTTATATTTCAAATGGAACACCCTGTATTTTATCGCATTTTTGAAATCTTCATAAAATTTTAGATCAATTTTACGTTACATTCCCTATACCTAACATGTGTCATTTTTGAGATATTAATGTTTTTCATTAAAAAATGACAACTGCACGGTTACATTCAATTATTTATAAATTATCCCCTGTGATCGTTGGAAAAAAGTTGTCCGGCAAAATTGTTGTGAAGGTAACATATTATCGACACATCGGTAGAGTTCTTCTAAAAGTTATACAGGGTGTTCAAATTATAAGATCAAAGTTGAATTCGAGAAAAGTGCTAAAAGTGCATTTTTTTCAAATGGCAACCCTAACATGTGAATACATTTCTCCATTCTATGGAAAATTTTACATCAACTTTGTGTACAATGTCCTATACCTAAAAATAATAAAGTAAAAACACCTCTTTTTTGCAACTTATAGTTTATTCAATTCAATTCAGACCGGTTTCGCCCTCTCAATTAAAGGCATCATCAGTGAATGTGTCAAAAAAATGCTGCACCAGTGTCATTAGCCATGTGGTCAACATAAAGGTAAAAGAAGAGAACAATGCAACGGAGACTTCATGTACAAAGAGACAAACATTTCAAATATACATCGACGCTAGAACATTTCATGCAGAAATCTTGCACACGAAAAACGTGATGACTTGTACGTGATCGGCGGACGAGTCTCGTCCACATGGCTAATGACACTGGTGCAGCATTTTTTTGACACATTCATTGATGATGCCTTTAATTGAGAGGGCAAAACCGGTCTGAATTGAATTGAATAAACTATAAGTTGCAAAAAAGAGGTGTTTTTACTTTATTATTTAACAATTTGCAATATGGATCTCCAGTTAATCTATACCTAAAATGTGCTTTTACCTACTGACATCAATATTTAGTTTATCATAATAGATATAGAAAACATTACCAAATCTAGATTGCGTTTGAAAATAACTCAACAATTTGGAATAAACAGAACTTTATTGAACAAGTTTTTTATGTCAATTTTCATTATAATTAATTTAGTAATAAAATTATGAGCCTACAATACAACACAAAATCAAAAATAAAACAAGATCGTTAACTAAATTAAAAATAACTGCCTAATTCTATTTGAGTAATTGTTCAAAAACGTTGCTGTTTTCCCTTAAACAGGCTTCAATTCGTTTTATCATATTATTGTTGGTGGCTTCCCTGATAGAGTTAGCACATAACTCATTGAAAGCTGCTCAAACTCTATCTTTCATGTTGCCCAAAAATCCATTTGCGTCAAGTCGGGGGAACGCGGTGGATATTTGTATGGCCCATTAAGCGCAATCCATCGATCGTCGAACATGTCGTTAAGCAAGCCTCATACTGCAACAGTTGTGGAGCACTGTCCATTTGGAACCACGCATCACGTGCTTCCTGAACAGGAAGAAGCCGCAATGCTTCCCCCACAACATTGCGCAAAATACCTAGGTAACGCTCATTATCTAAGTTCTCTTCGTAAAAAAATTTGGATAAAATTCTGTCGTTTTTCATAGCGCAAAATACGTTAAAACTCCAACTTTCTTGAAAATTTTGTTCACGAACAACTCTAGGATTTTCCGGTGCCCAAAAATGACTATTGTGCCTATTATACATGCCAGTTTGGCACAATTTTGCTTCATCGGACCATATTATGTTTTTGGTAAAATCGTCATTTACCTGAGTGTTAGTTAACAACCATTCGCAAAATGCTACCCGAGATAACATGTCTTCGTCTTTCAAATGCTGATCTTCATGGAATTTAAACGGATTCCACTTATGTTTGTTTAAAATTCGGTGGATACTACTATGTGAAACTCTAAGTGCTTTTTCTCCATCGTTTACAGAATTTTTAGCATATACTCTGTAATAAGCAAGGACCAAGGTTTCAATATCCTCATCGCCAATAATGGGTTTGGTCCTAATAACTTTTCGTTTAAAGATTCCAAATTCACAACAATTCGGTGTCAAAGTAATCTTTGGTTGTATCTCAACCTTTCTAGAGATGTTCCACATCATAAACACACAGAATGCAATCAACAAGAAGTCGGATATAAAGGACCTAAGCTCCATTTACACATACATCATGGAAATATCAAAAAAGGGTGAGACAAATTATAACAACACATTATATGAGGAAGCAATCACATTTTGATTCGAATTTGAACTCTTAGCAACGAGGGCGCCGGCAAAGCAGAACACTGTACGTAAAAACAGTACACTGCTGTACCGACACACACGAAAGCGGCCATTACGTGCTGGCTTTATACCGACGCTGGATGGTTCGTTGTACTGCTTTCCTTTAAATACCTGCGACATCTAAATCGAATAAAGTTTTAAATTGTGCTAAATCGACTTCTGAATAACAACTTATCAAGTGGAGCACAGTATTTATTTGTTGGAATTACTACGAAGATCGTGTTTGAAGCCAACTGAAAATGCGCTATATTATAAGACTACATATAACTCGATTGCAATGTAAGTTTAAACTATACATGAATTGTTTATGCGAATTTTAAATTGTTTGACTTGTTTCAATGTAACGTTTTTCTTTGTTATTATATTACAGTGTCCTGATGAAGGTGGTAGAGTAAAAACACCGAAAGCTCGACAATAGTTGAAAGAGTTTAATTGAAAAGCACCAGTCGTTATCCCCTTATCCTTTTTTTTATATCAAACAACGACATTACATAACCTAGATATATATATATATATATATATATATATATATATATAAAGTAACTTCAATTATTGGGAATTTTTTGGTCTAGGGCGAAATAAGGTAACTCCTTTTTTCTATGTTCTAATTTTCGCTTTATTATAAAAGCATCATCAGGAACAGGCTAAAAGAAACAAAAATCCTGACTTCCAACAGTAATGAACAACCAGAGTTCTGCGAAGTTGGCACGGACAAAGAAATTATCTTCACCGACGAAGAGGCCCAGCACAAAACACATTTACACGCTCACAAGGCAAATACATATCCACAACTACATCAAAATAATTTAACAATAAATGGAACGACATGTCAACATTTTTACAGAGAACAGCTATGAAAACAAACATAAAGCTTTAACGAACTGTCACTCCAACTAGCAGGTATGCCAACGCCAGCACGAACCGACTCGCGTCAATTTTTAAAATTATAATTAATGAGAAAAGAATAGATACTACTTAATTGACTAGTGTCTGATTTAAAGTTCAAACAGTCGGTGATGTTACGTTGAATATGAAACATTTCCAAAAACAATCTTGATCTGTAGTTGTTTTCACGGGCAATGACCTCAGTGTGTTCAAACTTTATAACGTGGTTACTGTCAGCGCTGTGCAAAGCGACTGCGCAATTTTTCTTTTTTAATTTTGTGTCGCTTTTATGCAATGCCAACCGTGATTTAAGCCATTGGCTAGTTTGGCCATAATATTTCAAGGAACAGCCCCCACAGGGAATGCAATACGATACAAAAGAAGAACAATGAATTTGTTAACTTACTCAAGAAGGAGCTTCTGATAGATGACAACACTGCCGAGTCACTTATTAAATACAATTCGGTGCCATCCAGGTTTTACGGTCTGCCTAAGATTCATAAAGTTAATGTTCCCCTTCGCCCTATAGTCTCCTCCAGAGACTCTCCAACGTTTGTGCTCTCCGGTTTTTTAGCTAAAATTCTACAGTTAGCATTGAATCAAGATGAGGGATACAACATTAGAGACACTTTCGCTGAAAAACTTAAGCAACATGTTCTGCAATAATGGGTACCCTAAATCGCTAATTCAAAGACTCATTTATAACACCCCCTTTAATGAGCAGGCCACTGATGACGGGTGTAGCAGGCCAAGTGTGAGATACAAAAAACTGACTATGGTTAGCAATTTGTCCACCAAGCTGGTAAATATTTTTAGCAACGACGCTTTTCGTGTAGTCTTGTGCAATGTCAAAACTGTTGGTGGTATTTTTTCTAACACAAAAGATAAAACTCCGCAGCCTCTGCATTCTAATGTTATATATTGCATTCCCTGTGGGGGCTGTTCCTTGAAATATTATGGCCAAACTAGCCAATGGCTTAAATCACGGTTGGCATTGCATCAAAGCGACACAAAATTAAAAAAGAAAAATTGCGCAGTCGCTTTGCACAGCGCTGACAGTAACCACGTTATAAAGTTTGAACACACTGAGGTCATTGCCCGTGAAAACAACTACAGATCAAGATTGTTTTTGGAAATGTTTCATATTCAACGTAACATCACCGACTGTTTGAACTTTAAATCAGACACTAGTCAATTAAGTAGTATCTATTCTTTTCTCATTAATTATAATTTTCAAAATTGACGCGAGTCGGTTCGTGCTGGCGTTGGCATCCCTGCTAGTTGGAGTGACAGTTCGCTAAAGCTTCATGTTTGTTTTCATAGCTGTTCTCTGTAAAAATGTTGACATGTCGTTCCATTTATTGTTAAATTATTTTGATGTAGTTGTGGATATGTATTTGCCTTGTGAGCGTGTAAATGTGTTTTGTGCTGGGCATCTTCGTCGGTGAAGATAATTTCTTTGTCCGTGCCAACTTCGCAGAACTCTGGTTGTAAGTGTTAATATCATTGTTCATTACTGTTGGAAGTCAGGATTTTTGTTTCTTTTAGCCTGTTCCTGATGATGCTTTTATAATAAAGCGAAAATTAGAACATAGAAAAAAGGAGTTACCTTATTTCGCCCTAGACCAAAAAATTCCCAATAATTGAAGTTACTTTATATTTATATATACATATGGTCGTTACTGCCCCTATTTGTTATATATATATATATATATATATATATATATATATAATTCGGGATTAAATCAGTAACTACGGGTTTAATAGTTAACTTTAACTATGATTTTTTTAATGGTCGTGTTTAGCTGTTACAAAAGTCAAAATTTAATGGCAATGTTAAATAAAAACCTCTTTTCCTTTGTTTTGTGGAATTATTTTAATAGATGTTTTCTCAAAATACAACATGTGCCTGTCGCTTTGGAACACACAAGGGGAATGTCATTCGTAGCATTTCCAACTATACTATTATTTAGAACTTGTTTGTAGTTACTAAAAAGAAATTTTGAAAAAAATTAATGTAGTGTAGTGTAAACTAGCTTGTAAATTATGTGTGATTTGTGTACGTGAGAGACAAATAACTCCACTGTACCGTGGACTAAACCTTTTGCATGATACTTTGCGATTTGGCGGGGATGTTAAAGAAATCATCGATTTCGGCTTTCAAAAGAAACGTGTACTTTATGTTAAGCAATATTGAGGAGTTTAGAATCGACATGTGCATCTTCGACAAGACTGCGGCCCTTATAGCAAATTTGGAATATCCCAGCGCGCCGAACGTTTATGAGAGTTTATTAGATCTTTATTAGTTTTTTTTTCTTTATAGAAGTTCTGAACATTATAAAACACTCAAAAATGTAATATATCCCCACTACACAAATTCAATAAAACGATGCTGGCATAAATTATGACACCACCGCAAATCAGAATATATTTTGTTGTAATTCAACTGCAAGGTAATTTATAAATAGTGATTATAAAAGGGATATCTTTGAATTGAACACGGTAAACAAAAGCATCAGATTAGACATAACTTGTACTTAATATTAATATTTTGCGTAAAAATTACGGCTAACATTGATATTGTCCCAATAAAGACTTGGATGGACGCTACTTGAAATATCTGTTTATTTCTCATCATTATCAGTGCAGTGAACTATGCATGAACGTTATATCCGAATTTGATAGTTGACGTCACCGTCTTGATGCAAAATAGTATTGTATTTAAAAAAGGCATTGTTAAAATTGCACGGCAAACAACAATTATAACGATGTAAACAACAAATTAAATCAGAATCAACAATAACCAACAGTTCATAACGAATACCAATTATAGTAATAATCGAAAATACCTGGCAATAACCCTAAACAATAACCATACAGACAACTATCAAATTCGGATGTTAGCATTAATTCATAGTCACTACGCTGATTTTGATCATTAACTCAATACTTTTTTTTCTATTTCCCTGCTTTAAACGACATTTTCAAGATTGATGATTCTCAGAAATATACCAAGGATTTGGTGTCATTGTAATTGGAAAAATGTTATCTATCGAATTATCTGGGTTTACCCATATAGTACCCAGAGAAAAATGACTCATTGGCCAAAAACCAATGAAATCACGCTAGAGGGCGCCAGTAATACAATATCACCCAACAAGTGTTTATTAGTGTTTATTAGTTAGTGTTTATTTGACTATTTTCGAAAGTTATATATCGAATTCATAGCCACCTAGATTAATAAACAAAAAAGTATTTTTTTCGTTTCCTTGATGATAAAAATTGACGATAGATATGTTTTTGTATTCAGAATGTCTTCGTGATTGAAAATATCACACAAATAATATAGGGTGCCATTTAAAATTTCAATGATGTCGTCATACTAACTTCAAAAGTTACCGAAATGTGCCATTTTATAGCACTTTTAGCACTTTTAATTTTCACTTCAAAATTTGGCGTGAGTCATCCGTATAACTCAAATCATCCTGGTGGTATGTTTCTCCCTCTGTCTTCGCCTCTCGTTTGGGACCTATCGTGGGCTAATGGTGACGAGGGTGTATTTTATGTTGTTTGTGTCAGGTAGAAGTACATGATTTTCTTTCTTGTCATTTTTTTTTATTTATTTATTTTATTTTTTCCTTTTTTATTTTATGTTATGTTTTAATTATTTATGTTATGTTTGTTGTATAGTTTTTCAAGTTTGGCTTGAAGGCTTGTAAGGTAATAATATTTTGGTGGGATTGAACATGATACTACAAACTTTTTGAACAACATTGCCTGCAAAATAATTATTTTAATGTTAACAGTTATTGACCAATTAATTATTTTTTTCGCATTATATAATAAATAAATATTCAGATGTTTTTCTGGTCATTAATCTTTTAAAAAGAAAACGTATAGAAAAGAAAATTTAAAGTAAGCTTCTCTGGTAAGTATTTGGTAGACAATGTGCTCTAATCTGCCAGTTTTATTTTATATCGATATGTATTGATTGACGTAGTATTAATTAAAAATATACCTCAAGGTGTGCCAAGGTGGTAAAAAAGGCACAAGGATTGTCTTCCAATTATTTATTACAACCAAATTTTTGCCAACCAATCGTTAGCTTATTCAAGGGCAACCTGAATAATAACAAGGGTAAAATCTAGACGAGAACAACTCAAAGATACTCACAAATCAGGAACTACAAATAACACAGGGGACCAGCGACGTTATCCATCAAAGGGACAGTCAATAAATGAGTACATTCAATGAGTACATGAAACATATAAAACTAAGAGACCAAGAGAACGCGGTAAACAAGGCACGGCCATGTTGCGAAACAAACACCAACGCCATCCAGTGGCAAGAAAGCAAACTACAAGTATCGGCAAGGCAGAAACCGACAACACAAAACAGTTTTCCACTAAATCTCTACATAATACAATTCAAACAGAACCGCGATATCGAAACAACAACAGCAAAGTACAAACAGAAACTAATCGAAAACACTCACATTAATCAGTCAAAAGTCCTGAGGGGTAAAAACGCAAGGAACACCCAGAAGGGGACAATTCCAAGCGTAAAATGAAAAACCAACAAGCCGACGAGGAAACAAAGTCAAAAGCTCTGTCTTTCATCAAAATAGGTCTGGAGGAGACCCACATAAATCCCATTTAATTGTTGCGTGTCCTCCCTGAAGTTGACAGTGTTAGGAGTGCCGTAGATATAGCACATCTCAAGGAAATTGCGTTTGACCCAGTTACGCTCACAATGCAAAATAGAAGGGGCTTCATAATCGAAAGAATGGCCAGTGTCAATGGAGTGCCTGGCAAGCGCGGTGTTGCTCTCACCCCTACGGACAGTACACCTATGACCAGCAATCCTAGTCTTAAGGAGCTGTGAGGTTTGTCCCACGTAACTAACATTGCACCCCGTGCAATTAAGTTTATATATGACGTTAGATCTAAGGTTAGTCGGAGTACTGTCTTTAAGCTTAGAATAAAACAATTTAAGTTTTCTTGCAGGGTAGGTAGCCAATAAGATACCATCAAAATCACGGACCAAGTCCTTAAGAGAGGGAGAGAGGCCAGGAATGTAACGAAGCTTAATGTAGGAGATAGTGTCAGGCAATCGCTCATCCGGATCCCAAATCCGTCTCTCTCTCCACAGTGAACGCGATACCACGACGGAAGGAATTAAAGATCGCAAGGGTACCGTCCACTTGTCCAGAAGGGACAGCGCAGATAATGTCGTCCACGTAAGTGCAGAGGAAGGGGAACTGAAAAGGGGCTTTTTCAACCACATAATTGACCACAGCGTTCATGACCAGTTCAGCCACGCAGGGGGAGATGGAGCCCCCCATAGGGCAGCCTTCAATCTGCCTATAGAAGGTTTCTTGGAAGGTGAAATAAGTGGAGTCAAAAAGGAAAGTTATCATCTGAATAAATTTACCTTTGGGAACATCAAAATTGGGAGAGATTTCGTCGAACTTAGAATCCAACAACTCTATTACTAGTTGTAAGGGGATGTTGGTGAAGAGCGACTTAGCGTCAAACGAAACAATGACATGATCGGCCGGGAGGGGGAAGGACTGGTATCTCTCAACAAAAGAAAAAGAATCCTGTACTCTGTAGGAGTATCCAGGCGACAAAGAAGAATCAATGATACCACCAAGAAAGGAAGCGATGCTCTGGGTGGGAGAACCAACAGCTGAAATAATGGGCAGGAGTGGGTTCCCGTCTTTATGGATTTTAACGAGACCATAAAACTTAGGGGGTACGGAGCTGTAGGATTTCACACTGCGTGCCTGCTGGTCCGTCAGGAGAGAACGATGTTTGAAACCATTACATCTCCTCTCTATATCACGGGTGGGGTCTCTAGACAAGGGAGCGTAGGCAGTAGTATCGGAAAGCAACTGGAGGGACTTCCGCACGTAATCACTCTTTTGGAGGATTACGGTGGTGTTGCCCTTATCAGCCCTGCAAACGAACAGATGAGGATTGTCTCTAAGGAATCCTTTTGTTTTTTTAGCTAGTCTAAGGAGGCAAGTCTGCTCCTGGGACAGAGGGGGAGGATGATCCAGGTAGTTAGTGATAAGGTATGTCGCCCTAGTTCTAATGAGATTTCTAGAGTTCTCAGGCACAGCGCGAACCAGACACTCAACCTCGGAGAGCAACCCACAGAGGTCAACGTCGTTGGGCCTGATGGGCAGGGAGAATTTCTCCCCTAGTGAAAGGAAAGATTGAACCTCCGGGGGCAACTCCACGTCAGTAGTGTTGACAAGCCAACTCTCGCAAACGAAAGGAGCGGAACCAGCACTTCCGCCAACACGCGAGCCAACAGCACCCACGGTCGCACCACGACCACGCAACAACCCGTCAAATTTAGCAATAAGCCTTGAGTTTTCTTTCTTAAACAAGCGGTGTACTCGTACTTTCTGGTTTTCCAGAAAGTCAGTCAAATAGTGAACATCAATAAAATGGTGTCTTCTCTGTAACGGAACTGCCAAGCCTCTGAGGTTTCGTATGGAGTCCTCCAGGAAACGAGGACAGATGTTCTCATTCCTACATCTCATTAAGAAAGTAAGTCTTCCTCTCAACCTTGTCAGCCTACTCTGCCGGTGCATGATCCTCTTCATGGTCACAACGGCCTCTCCGCCAAACAACCTCTCCGTCCGCTGGAAGTATCCCATAGTACCTCCTCGCCCGTGATGCTTCCCAGGAAGCTCCGGAGAAAAAAGGGAACCCCGTGAGAAAGGAATACCTCCGCAGTCCTCGTATAGTAACCACTGTTCTTGAGATGGCGCTATAAATACAACTTAATCAATGAATTGTTCGAGGTTACGGTGCAGATAAGGGGGATATTTTTCGCCAAAAATTCCTCAAGGTGTGCCAAGGTGGTAAAAAAGGCACAAGGATTGTCTTCCAATTATTTATTACAACCAAATTTTCGCCAACCAATCGTTAGGTTCATCAAGGGCAACCTGAATGATAACAAGGGTAAAATCTAGACGAGAACAACTCAAAGATACTCACAAATCAGCAACTACAAATAACACAGGGGACCAGCGACGTTATCCATCAAAGAGACAGTCAATAAAATTTCAATGAGTACATGAAACATATAAAACTAAGAGACCAAGAGAACGCGGTAAACAAGGCACGGCCATGTTGCGAAACAAACACCAATGCCATCCAGTGGCAAGAAGGCAAACTACAAGTATCGGCAAGGCAGAAACCGACAACACAAAACAGTTTTCCACTAAATCTCTACATAATACAATTCAAACAGAACCGCGATATCGAAACAACAACAGCAAAGTACAAATAGAAACTAATCTAAAACAATAATAGTAATCAGTCAAAAATCAGTCAAAAGTCCTGAGGGGTAAGGGCGGTAAGGGCATTAGGAGCGCGGACGTCGCCACGAAGGCGGTAATTAGTCAATTATTAAAGTTTTTGATCCGCAATGCCAATGACGAGATAAGAAGTTTGTCCCGTTTGGTTGATGCTACTGTCACTTCCCTTTCCCATTTGATTGATGTTCACTATTTGACTGACTTTCTGGAAAACCAGAAAGTACGAGTACACCGCTTGTTTAAGAAAGAAAAGTCTAGGCTTATTACTAAATTTGACGGGTTGTTGCGTGGTCGTGGTGCGACCGTGGGTGCTGTTGACTCGCGTGTTGGCGGAGGTGCTGGTTCCGCTCCTTTCGTTTGTGAGAGTTGGCTTGTCAACACTACTGACGTGGAGCTGCCCCCGGAGGTTCACTCTTTCCTTTCACTAGGGGAGAAATTCTCCCTGCCCACCAGGCCCAACGACGTTGACCTCTGTGGGTTGCTCTCCGAGGTTGAGTGTCTGGTTCGCGCTGTGCCTGAGAACTCTAGAAATCTCATTAGAACTAGGACGACGTACCTTATCACTAACTACCTGGATCATCCTCCCCCTCTGTCCCAGGAGCAGACTTGCCTCCTTAGACTAGCTAAAAAAAAACAAAAGGATTCCTTAGAGACAATCCTGATCTGTTCGTTTGCAGGGCTGATAAGGGCAACACCACCGTAATCCTCCAAAAGAGTGATTACGTGCGTAAGTCCCTCCAGTTGCTTTCCGATACTACTGCCTACGCTCCCCACCCCTGGTATAGAGAAGAGATGTAATGGTTTCATTGAAGAGCTAAAACATCGTTCTCTCCTGACGGACCAGCAGGCACGCAGTATGAAATCCTACAGCTCCGTACCCCCTAAGTTTCATGGTCTCGTTAAAATCCATAAAGACGGGAACCCACTCCGGCCCATTATTTCAGCTGTTGGTTCTCCCACCCAGAGCATCGCTTCCTTTCTTGGTGGTATCATTGATTCTTCTTTGTCGCCTGGATACTCCTACAGAGTACAGGATTCTTTTTCTTTTGTTGAGAGATACCAGTCCTTTCCCCTCCCGGCCGATCATGTCATTGTTTCGTTTGACGCTAAGTCTCTCTTCACCAACATCCCCTTACAACTAGTAATAGAGTTGTTGGATTCTAAGTTCGACGAAATCTCTCCCCATTTTGATGTTCCCAAAGGTAAATTTATTCAGATGATAACTTTCCTTTTTGACTCCACTTATTTCACCTTCCAAGACACCTTCTATAGGCAGATTGAAGGTTGCCCTATGGGGGGCTCCATCTCCCCCTGCGTGGCTGAACTGGTCATGAACACTGTGGTCAATTATGTGGTTGGAAAAGTCCCTTTTCAGTTCCCCCTGCTCTGCACTTACGTGGACGACATTATCTGCGCTGTCCCTTCTGGACAAGTGGACGGTACCCTTGCGATCTTTAATTCCTTCCGTCGTGGTATCGAGTTCACTGTGGAGAGAGAGACGGATTTCTCTGTCCCCTTTCTGGATACTATGGTCATCCGGGATCCTGTTGATTGCATCATTCGTCTTGATTGGTACCAGAAACGGACACACTCTGGACGCTACATCAACAATGCGTCTTTGCACCCCTTCCCACAGAAGATTAGTGTAATCAAGGCCCTTAAAACTAGAATCGAAAGAATTTCTCACCCTCTCTTTAAGGAAAAAAATTTAAAAAAACTTAATGGTTTATTACTCGATAATGGTTTCAGTAAAAGGCTTCTGGGAAGGTTGCTCTTCAGTGGGGCGGCTCCTCCCCCGACTCGAGGTCTACCGGTGGCCCCGCCGGGACATGTTCCTGACGTCCCTCGGCTGGACCCCCCGGATTGGGATCCGGATGAGCGATTGCCTGACACTATCTCCTACATTAAGCTTCGTTACATTCCTGGCCTCTCTCCCTCTCTTAAGCACGTGGTCCGTGATTTTGATGGTATCTTATTGGCTACCTACCCTGCAAGAAAACTTAAATGGTTTTATTCTAAGCTTAAAGACATGCTGGCAAACTGTGCTAAGGCGGCCCAATATCAGAGAGTAATAGAGAACAAAATTGCGCAAACGGAGAGACAATGGATACAAGAGAATGTAGAAGAACTATGGCAGTACTTTAAAGAAATTATCCTAAGTACAGCAAAGCAAGTATGCGGAACCACGGTTGTCGGCAAAGAAAAGAAATTAACAAATTGGTGGAACGAGGATGTTGAAAGTGAAGTAAAAACAAAAAGGAAAAATGGAAGAACTATCAGTAGATAATAAAGGAGAGAGCTGGAGCCGCCACACCCGCCACATTTACATAGGAAGCTATCCCCACCACTTTTCTGCGCGAAGACGACCGAGTCCCAAGTCAGTCGATCTGCCGAGCGCGACCGAACGTTGGAACCTGGAGTGTATGACTCACACGTCGCTGTTAGAGAGAGAACGCACTACTATTTTTTCTTTCGAGCGTGGCATGTGCAAACCGATCAAATTTTCCCATCAGATAATTCGGATTTGAATTTCGCGCGCACCATCTTACCCGATGATGACCGAACGCCGAGCGCACCCGAACCGATAAAATTCAAATTTTTCCCGCCAACCTTAAAAAATTCGAATTTTCGCGTCAACATTCCCACGCATGCGCAAACCGATAAAATTCAAATTTTCGCGTCAAATTTATTCGGATTTGAATTTCGCGCGCACCATCTTACTCGATGATGACCGAACGCCGATCGCCCGAACCGAAAAAATTCAAATTTTTTCCGTCCGCAAGTAAATGCTGTGTCCGCAGAAACAGAAATAAATATTAACAATACACATACTTAATTGAATTGTCTTAATTGTGTTACTGTTTGAATAAAATAAACTGATTATTATTATTATTATTAATAAAAACTATAGAAATAATTATTTTAGAGGACAAACTCAGTTCAGATGTCAAAATAATTTTAGAGAGCAAATCTGAGGACAAAATTATTTTAGAGGTACCGGCGGCGCCATCTATTGGCGAAGTGTCGAGCGCTCTACCGACCAATTACCGAACTACATACCGGCGCGGAATAGATCCCTGCTCCCAACATAATAGTTCGACACTTCACCAATAGCTGGCGTCACCAGTATTGAATTTTAATGAAATTTAATTCAAATCATAATAATCGAGGTAACAGACAAAATTCTTTCACAAATAACTATCAAAGACAGAACCAAAATTACGGAAATGGTAATACGCCAGCGAACAATTATTTGCAACCTCAGCGCGACTTTAGCAGAGGTCGTCATCCGCAAGTAAATGCTGTGTCCGCAGAAACAGAAATAAATATTAACAATACACATACTTAATTGAATTGTCTTAATTGTGTTACTGTTTGAGCAATAAACTGATTATTATTATTATTATTAATAAAAACTATAGAAATAATTATTTTAGAGGACAAACTCAGTTCAGATGTCAAAATAATTTTAGAGAGCAAAATTTAATATGTGAATTTAAAATGATTATCGTTTATGCAAATAATTGCATGTAAATTAAGAGTGGTTATTTAAAATTTTAGATGCATACAGACCCTGAATAAATTATACAGTAATATTTTAGAAAATATATTACTTTAAATATTTATTTTATCTTAGTATAAGGAAGAAACAAATAAAGACATATAAAGTTGATAATTTTTGTTTTATTGAATAATCCAATTATACAGTACATGTACATTTCGCAGAGCACAATTTAGGTTAACACTGGTCAATAAATGGCATTTGCAGTGGTAGTTAACATTTAAAGTACTTAATTTTTTAAAATTTGGACATCCAATTTTACCAATATCTATAATAACATTAGAAAGAAACTTCTTAAGCATAGTTTTCTTATTCAGACCTTTAACTAAGATAATTTCATTCCCAACTGCGTCTTTTAAATATCTCGAAATATCCTCTTGCGGTATTGTAGTGGTAAAATCTGACGTTTGATTCCACTCTAAGCCGTGTATGTTCATGGTGGTCCATTGCATGTGATCCCTCACAGATGTTTTGTACCATTCCAATTTATGTGAGAGCTCAATAAGTGTATGTAGACTACTACCAGTACTCACATTGCAAATAGCCAATTCTTTGATAAAAAAATCACTATCCCTATACTGGAAACCTTGAAAATCCACAATATACATTATTGCTTAGAAATTTCTCACAACACTCGTTAACGGATTGTAGTTGATTATACGATCGTAGAGTGTGAGACAATATGCACTTGTCTTTGCAGGGACGTTTGTACTGGTTTCAAATTCCAATCTAATATCAACGGCTCCGGCCTTAGTTGCTTCAGATTGATGACTGCAGTCTATGACTACCAACGGAGCTAATTGTTTATAATTAAGTGGAGAGAGAGACGGTTCTACCCCACTACTTTTATAATAATATGATTTCTGGAACTGTGCATACATTTCATAGAGCATGGAAAAATTGTTTACTTAAAGTTTACATTCAAATTATCATACGGATATACATCAGAATTTAGTCCAACCCCCAAAAAAATTCAAATTTTCCCGCCAGCCCCAAAAAATTCAAATTTTCCCGCCAACCCCAAAAAAAATTCAAATTTTCCCTCCAAATTCTACGCCACCATACTGCGCATGCGTGACGACTCAAACCGAGCGCGCCCGAACGCTGGAACCTGGAGTGTATGACTCACACGTCGCTGTTAGAGAGAGAACGCACTGCGATTTTAATTTTCAAGCGTAAGGCATGCGCAAACCGATCAAATTTAAATTTTCACATCAGATTTATTCGGATTTGAATTTCGCGCGCACCATCTTACCCGACGATGACCGAACACCGATCGTCCGAACCGATAAAATCCAAATTTTTCCCGCCAACCTTAAAAAATTCAAATTTTCGCGTCAACCCCAGGTCCACCAACCCCAGACGTACCAACCCCACGCGCTAAAACGGCATGCCGGCCGGCCGTCATATTTTAAACGACGTCATCTTCTTGAGCAGACATCTTTTTAGGTTAAAATTATACTTCTTACGGAATTTTAGAGTAATACAAGTAGATTATGTTAAAATAACTCTTGAAATTTACTCGCGGTATAAATTTTAAAGTTTTAAATCAAGTTTTCGCGCTAAATTTATTCGGTCTAATTTTAAAATTCTACAGAGCATGCGCGAACCGACCAAATTAAAATTTTCGCGCCATTAAGGATAAATTTCAAAGTTTAAACCGTCATGACGTCACCATCAACAGTGGTTTAATATACTTACCGTTTACTTTTAAATTATTACTGCTTAATCTATTAAATAAAACATAAGAAATTCGTGGTTCAGACCCTGTATACAGACCCTGTATAATCACAACAGACCCCGTATACAGACCCTGTATATTGACCCTCATTTGACCCTCCGAGACCCTAATTTGACCCTCCGAGACCCTCATTTGACCCTCCGAGACCCTAATTTGACCCTCCGAGACCCTCATTTGACCCTCCGAGACCCTCATTGGACCCTCCGAGACCCTCATTTGACCCTCCGAGACCCTCATTTGACCCTCCGAGACCCTCATTTGACCCTCCGAGACCCTCATTTGACCCTCCGAGACCCTCATTTGACCCTCCGAGACCCTCATTTGACCCTCCGAGACCCTCATTTGATCCTCCGAGACCCTCATTTACCTAATATTTAAGTTATGTATTAAATAATTTTAAACTACATATGTATTTTTTGCCCACCATCAGGCACTTCCTTATAATGATGTTATTTAGACGTGTTGACTTGCTGGTACACACATACAACGTTCCGCTATGCACGTTATCAATTTATGGAGTTCATGATTGGGATGGTAGGAGTACAGGATAAAAAACAACAATATTGCTATAAAATAATTTATTGAAAATCATATACTTCAATACAAAATATTATATGTACAGCATTTTCTTCTACAACCTTATCTTGACGTCCCTCCAGGTGTAAATCGTTCGGGAACTCTTTTATATCCATCCAATTCGCCGATCCACACGTGCATTTTTTGACTGGAACTGTTGATTTATCATACTATCTTCTTCACCCCATTAGTAAGGGGTAAGTACTCTATGATGGCATCATGAATTATTAGACAGTATGCCTTACATAATTTATTAAATGCTTTACTAGTCTCAAACTCCAGTTTAATATCTACCGTTGAGGATTTAACGCTCTCCACTTGCTTTGAACAATCAATTATGAAAATTGGATTTTTATGAAAACCTTCGTAATCTAAAAGAGGCTCAGATGCGGAAGTCCCATAGTAAGCTGATCTAAATTGCGTGTACATGTTATACGCTATAGCATACTTCTTTTTGTCCATTTCTAGATTCAAATTATCGTACGGATATTGTGAGGAGTTTAAATAAAGTTTTATGTTTTTTATGAGTGCATGGCTGTAATCAGAAGCGTCTTGATGGATATCGTCCTGAACTCCTTTTTGGAATGCTACAAATACAAAGCGAGGTCTCTCCAAATTAGTACTTGTCATGACTGACCAAATGTCTTTGGTTGACTCACGTAACGCTGGCAGTTCATGCAACTCCCATTTACGAAATGGAATAATTATGGGTATGTCACTTTCCAATAATTGTAATAATTGCAGACGTGATTTATCATCAACGGTAATGTGTCGCACCCTCCACTCAACATTCGTTAAAGTAAACTTTAACTTTTTCGTACCAGCAGGATCTTCGTTCCGGTAACAATTATCATCAGAGCGTGAGCGTATTAACACCAGCTCCTGACGAGAATTGATTATAATCTTTTTATAATCTTCGGCAAAACCGAAAATGAAACTTAGCGGAATGTACGCACTGAAGACTTTGCCTGAAACTGTCGTTTGTTTACGCGTAATGGGCACCCATCCAGCACAATGTAAGCCATTGCTCTCTGATATGCTGTATGAAGCATGAGCTTTCAAGTCGGTAGTAATGCCTGGCTCTAGACATCTATCAATCTCAACACCATTCAACTCATATCTTATTTCTCGAAAGAGAAACATGTAAGCGTTGTGAGTTAAACCACATAAACCGACCCCTGCTTCTTCTTCAATGGATCCTTCAATGTAAATATAACTATCGCATGGGGTAGTGTATATATCCTGATGCTGAATCGGAATTCGAATTTCATCGTTTATTTTAAATGATTGTATTCGAGGAAGGTATGAATGATACTGCTCACTTGTAATAGACTGGTCAAAGGACAGCCCTTCAGTTACAGATAATGCACTACTCATTGTTGAGTCAATTTAAATCCTAAAGATATTAAAAAATTTCTATTCTCCGTAGACAACCTCTTGGTGTGATAGTTCTCACTAAATGATGACTTAGTTGTAGCTGGCTCGTATTTATACCTTCGTCGATTATTGATGACTAATCCCATATTACAAAGTACTTCTCTTCAGGTCTAACCGAATTACAATCTCCTCACCGCGTAAGTTAACCTCCTGCCCGTTCTGATCGATGAGTGATAATGATATATTTGTGATAGTGCTACTGCTATTTATTGGTAGATAAACAACATTTTTTGGCTCTATATCGATCGGATATCCTGCAGCTACCGGGATTGCAAACTCAATGAGTGTATGTGCACGCACTTCATCATAAAATGCGCTTGTAACTAAATTACATTCTACTCGAACAGTTCTTACTCTAATAATCTGCACTGGAAGATCCGACTCGTAAATTTTGTTCGGTTCGATTATCATTGGGCTAAATCCTAAAATTCGTGCAATATTGTTTGGTTTTGTAAAATTTATTTTAAATTTACTATGGATTTCGCATCGTAATGTGTTCTTATTTGCTTTGATGGTAATTGGATCTACTGATTTCTCATTCTCGCTAATGATTCGTTGCACATATGATTCAATATCACTAACGTCATATGCACCTGTAGGAATTTTAATTGGGGTATCATTATCTCCATAGTAAAATGTATCCTCACCCTCTTGTATATTCGGAATGCTATTATAAGTGTATAATCCTATAAGTCCCAACGTATACGAAAATCTAGGATCCAGTTCAATTGGAGGATGGTATGAAGCAGACAGCTGGCTCCGCGTGCCTCTTAACGTGAACATGTGAGACATGACTGATAACATTACCAAAGGTGCAGCTATATATACACGAATTTTTTAGTGTTTTAATTTAGGATACAGGAAGAGACCGAATCCTTTACGATATGGTTTTAAATATAACCCGTTGCCCGATTTTGGTTGTTGTTTTCCAATTGCGATAGCCTCCATTGTTTTATTATGCCTCGATTGTTCAGCCAATTTATTTTTAGCGTTTCTTACATCTTTTATCGCTTTCACAACATTACTCACACCGGAGGCGAGTGCTCCTGCTGCTGATAGACCAGCAAATAGTGGTATTAAAAATGGTAAAAATCCGCCGGCTTTAATAGGTGAAGAATCTGGAAGCTCAATTATATGAGGAATATGTATTCGTTTCTTTCCTCCAGCTTGGTTGATAGCAAATTTTGCCTCCGAAAGGGCGTACTTCACAGCGTTATGAATATTATTCCGGTTAACAATATCTCCCAACGTATCGCTAACATGTTTGAGAACTGCTTGTTTAAAGGGAACCACGCCTAGCTTTTCTTTACGTTTTTTGTGCGTACCCAACCCCTGTTTACGTTCAAACTTCATTCTTATTATAATTACGTCACTCTTTTCTCACCTGCGTACACCGCTAGTGTTAACAGACGATGTTGGAATGAGCGACTTTATATAAGCACCCTTCTTTATATACTGTTTTATAAGTGCAAAGATTTTGGTTGCAGGATTGTACATTTGGGATCAATAATAATTTGCATAATTTATTTAATTTATTTAGGTAAATGTTCATTTTCATTTTCAAGTGTATCTATAAACGATTATTCAATAATACCAGCCTCTCGAAGTTCCTCGATGATAGCTGAAATTTCATCATTATCAGCTGTATTTTTACTTGCGGTTTGTGAACTAGCCAATATCCGTAATCTATCTATAATATCGTTTATGTAGTCAGAGTAGGTATATTGATGTGGAGTCCTCTCATCCGCAGTTAAACCCACACCCATCTTTATGCTTACTGACTTTGCTCTCGTACGAATATTTCCAGTTGACACATCAAACATTGGTTTAATGATCCTTTTGTACTTCGGTAAACGAGTGCCCTTTATCTGATTCTCCGGATGATTTGATCGACGATGAGCATTTGTTCTTTTCAATATATCTTTATATTGATCTAGATCGGCGTTGTTGTAGCCAATAGGCTGCTTCTTGAAAAGTAGCTCATACAACCCTGGTGTGCCAGCATATCTAATATCCTTAATAATTAAATCTTTTCCATCGAGAGTTACGAAGCCATCTCCAATCTGCCATTTTTCTGTTTGCGCGTCGAAGGAAACTCCGTAAACAACATCCTGTTCAAATTCATTTGTTAGTATACCCTCAATATATGTCCGTGGTAACGGATCGTATTGCCCAAGATATTCGTTAAGAACATCAGGACTCATACTTTCGACTGTTGGAGGAGAAGTCTCCATGACTTCATCATCATCTTCTTCTTCTTGTATAGGATCATACTGGAAAGAAACATCCTCCTGCAAGAACTCTGGTTGTGATAAACTTCTCGGTTTTGGGATTATACCTCGAAATGGAGTGCCTGTATATAAATCAGATGCAGTTTGGTGTTTATTGAACTCATCTTCTGTAAGTTGATCTAATTCGGGCTGGTTATGTATCAAAACAGGTTGTTCTACCTTAAACAAATCCGTTTTGGCAGATGAAGGTTGTGGCTTTATAAGTAGGTCAAGTTCGGGTTGTGTCTCCGATTTAATTTTTTTTATTAGTTCGATGAGCGGTTCCGTAATTGGCTTATAAGTTTCTTTTAGCATATTGACATGGTCGCGTTGCCCTCTTTTGGTGGATAACTGTTTTTGTCTTATTGCATTACTAATTTTAATTATCTGTGATGTAATACGACGATAATGATTCTCATCATCAGGTTGACTCTTATGTATCCAAGGTATCCGCGCTCTGTGTCTATGTCCGTGATGTCTCATCATCGTAATTGTTTTGATGGTAATGAAACTTGACCTCGTATTTATAGAAGTTGACGACTCCAGGAGGGGTTTTCTAGAATATGCTCGTCCAATGGTCGAATAATATTAAGTTTACGTAAAGTTTTAGTAATTTTTTTAAATTCATTTTTTTCGGACGCAATGCGTAAACCATAAGTATAAACTAGATCTCGAAGTATACCTACGTAGTAATTTGGATTGCGCGAGTTTAACATAGAGTTAAAATGGTCGTTATTCCTATTTCGATATGTTTCGGGTAAATTCATAAGTTTATCCTCTTCTTTCTCATTATCGCCACCATCATCGTTATCATCATCATAATCATGATCTTTATGGGCTACGGGTAGATTCATCAGGTAATCCTCTTCTTCCTCATCATCTGTATGAGTTGTGGCTAGGTTAATCGGTTCGCCCTCGTCATCGCCATCGTTATCATTAGAGGTTGCGGGTAGGTTCATCAATTTGCCCTCTTCGTCACTATGGGTTGTTATTGCAGAATGATTCTTTATAATATGGCGTTTTAAATTATCTACCCGATTGTACTTTTTTTCACAGTGATGGCATGCGGCTATACAAGCTTGATGTATCTTTTTATGACGACGTAGGGAGTTGCGTCGAGGGAATGTTTTTCCGCAGTCAATACATTCGTACATTTTAATTACTAATGAGGTTCCAGCAGTTGTAGCAGCTTATTTATACAAGTTGAGGGTCTCGGAGGGTCAAATGAGGGTCTCGGAGGGTCAAATGAGGGTCAATATACAGGGTCTGTATACAGGGTCTGTCGTGATTATACAGGGTCTGTATACAGGGTCTGAACCACGAATTTCTTATGTTTTTAAATGGAGGCGCTAACCGGATAAATGGAGGCGCTAAACGGATAAATGGAGGCGCTAGCCGGATAAATGGAGGCGCTAAACGAATAAATGGAGGCGCTAAGATGATAAATGGAGGCGCTAAGAGGATAAATGGAGGCGCTAAGAGGATAAATGGAGACGGGTCTGTATACAGGGTCTGTTGTGATTATACAGGGTCTGTTATCATTTATACAGGTTCTGTATACAGGTCTGTATAATTTATACAGGATCTGTATACAGGTCTGTATAACTTACCGTATCAAGTCACTCGTTTTTAATATCACTTCTTAATCTATGAAATAAAACAAAAAAAAATCGTTTAATGCGTTTATTGTTTATAATGGTAAACTTGACAATTTATAATTATATAATTGACTGTTCATCAGTCTCATCGCTACGTTCCTCGTCATCATCAGCATCATAATCATATTCATCATTTACTTCACCTTCGTCCAGTTCAGACTCGGAATCACAATAAGCACTTATATCATCTTCTTCTTCTTCTTCTTCTTCTTCTTCTTCTTCTTCTTCTTCTTCTTCTTCTTCTTCTTCTTCTTCTTCCTTTTCTTTTTCTTCTTCTTCTTCTTCTTCTTCTTCTTCTTCTTCTTCATGGAAACCAACTATTCTAATTGTCGTTGCGCCAGAAGGAATAATTACATTCTGTTCAACCTTTTGGAATTTGTAGGACTCCAGAGTATTCAGCTTCAATCTTGTACCGTTGTCATCGAAGAAAACGTATCGTATATAATAAGAAACACCCATGACGACGGCTAACTGGTTACTGATATTAAAAAAAAACATTCCCAAATAATTTATACCACCGGCGTCCACCGCCGTGTCAACTTTACCATTATAACGAAATAAATGCGTTAAACGAATTTCTTATGTTTTATTTCATAGATTAAGCAGTGATAATATAAGAGTGAACGGTAAGTATATTAAAACACTGATGGTGACGTCACCATTTGTATGCGTGCTCAAACATGTACAAAGTATACAGGGTCTGTATAATTTATTCAGGGTCTGTATGCATCTAAAATTTTAAATAACCACTCTTAATTTACATGCAATTATTTGCATAAACGATAATCATTTTAAATTCACATATTAAATTTTGCTCTCTAAAATTATTTTGACATCTGAACTGAGTTTGTCCTCTAAAATAATTATTTCTATAGTTTTTATTAATAATAATAATAATCAGTTTATTGCTCAAACAGTAACACAATTAAGACAATTCAATTAAGTATGTGTATTGTTAATATTTATTTCTGTTTCTGCGGACACAGCATTTACTTGCGGATGACGACCTCTGCTAAAGTCGCGCTGAGGTTGCAAATAATTGTTCGCTGGCGGATTACCATTTCCGTAATTTTGGTTCTGTCTTTGATAGTTATTTGTGAAAGAATTTTGTCTGTTACCTCGATTATTATGATTTGAATTAAATTTCATTAAAATTCAATACTGGTGACGCCAGCTATTGGTGAAGTGTCGAACTATTATGTTGGGGGCAGGGATCTATTCCGCGCCGGTATGTAGTTCGGTAATTGGTCGGTAGAGCGCTCGACACTTCGCCAATAGATGGCGCCGCCGGTACCTCTAAAATAATTTTGTCCTCAGATTTGCTCTCTAAAATTATTTTGACATCTGAACTGAGTTTGTCCTCTAAAATAATTATTTCTATAGTTTTTATTAGTAATAATAATAATAATCAGTTTATTTTATTCAAACAGTAACACAATTAAGACAATTCAATTAAGTATGTGTATTGTTAATATTTATTTCTGTTTCTGCGGACACAGCATTTACTTGCGGACGGAAAAAATTTGAATTTTTTCGGTTCGGGCGATCGGCGTTCGGTCATCATCGAGTAAGATGGTGCGCGCGAAATTCAAATCCGAATAAATTTGACGCGAAAATTTGAATTTTATCGGTTTGCGCATGCGTGGGAATGTTGACGCGAAAATTCGAATTTTTTAAGGTTGGCGGGAAAAATTTGAATTTTATCGGTTCGGGTGCGCTCGGCGTTCGGTCATCATCGGGTAAGATGGTGCGCGCAAAATTCAAATCCGAATTATCTGATGGGAAAATTTGATCGGTTTGCACATGCCACGCTCGAAAGAAAAAATAGTAGTGCGTTCTCTCTCTAACAGCGACGTGTGAGTCATACACTCCAGGTTCCAACGTTCGGTCGCGCTCGGCAGATCGACTGACTTGGGACTCGGTCGTCTTCGCGCAGAAAAGTGGTGGGGATAGCTTCCTATGTAAATGTGGCGGGTGTGGCGGCTCCAGCTCTCTCCTTTATTATCTACTACTATCTAGCAAAGAAGTCAAACGAAAGCTACACAGAATATAAAGAACAACGAAGAAAGGTGAAGGAAATAGTACAACAAGCAAAAAATAAGAACTGGGAAGAATTTGGAACAAAAATGGAAACAGACTACAGAGGTAATCAGAAGCTGTTTTATAAAGTTTTGAAGAATATTAGAAAGGGAAAAGAACGCAGAGTAATGCAAATTAAGGATAAGGAAGGAAAACTGCAAGTAGAGGAGAAGGACATAATGATGCGATGGAGAGAATATTTCCAAGAACTCCTGAATGCGAAGGATAATACAACCAGCGATGACCTTAACCCAAATAACGACACAGAGACTCAAGGAGAGAGCCAGGAAGAACATATAAGTATGGAGGAGATAAACAGTGCAATGAGTTCCATGAAAAGGCGAAAAGCCGCAGGACATGACATGATCACGACTGAAATGTTAGTAAATATGGGGGAAGGAGCCAAGGATATGCTCAAAGATATAATTAATAAAGCGTGGAAGGAAGGTGACGTGCCAAACGACTGGAGAATTGGTATCATTTTGCCAATATATAAGAAGGGAGACCGACAGGATTGCGGTAATTATAGAGGCATAACACTGGTGAGCTTCGTAGCCAAACTCTATGAAAGAATACTTGATAATAGACTGCGGCAGACGATCGAACAACAAATGGAAGAACAACAGAGCGGGTTTAGAACGGGAAGGAGCACACAGGACCATATCTTCTCAATAAAGCAACTAATAGAAAAATGCAATGCAAAGAACAGTGATATATACCTAGCATTTATAGATTTGGAGAAAGCATTTGATAGAGTACCAAGAAGGATTATCTGGGAAAGTCTACAGCAACGAGGAGTAGATACCACACTGAGGAAAGCAATACAAAGCTTACTACACAACACCCAGAACTATGTAAGAACAGCAAACCTAGAATCAGACAAATTCAGCATAAGTGATGGATTGAGACAAGGAGGTGTGCTAAGCCCAACTCTGTTCATAATGGTCATGGATGATATCATGAAAGAAATAAAACAAAAAATGCGTAAGCTGACCATAGGATACCGTAAACTGAAGCCAATTAGAATATCCGAATGCGCTTTTGCAGATGATATTATGGTATGTGCAAGAGGAGAGAGAGAGTTGGAGGAGAACTTAAGAACATGGAGGAATAGTCTGAAAGCCCGTAACTTGACAATAAACCTAGATAAAACAAAGGTAATGATCGTGAGTAAGGAGAAGAAGAGCATTAACATACAGCTGAATGGAGAAAAGTTGGAGCAGGTGGAGGTATTTAAATATTTGGGCGTGAACATAGACGGGAGCGGTAGTATGGAAGCTGAAATTAAGGACAGAGTAAACCAAGCGGCACGAGTGTATCACGTTCTGAGACAACCATTTATAGGCAAAAGGGAAATATCAGCCAAAACGAAAATGACGGTATACAAAACAATATTCAGACTAATATTAACATACGGAAGTGAAAGCTGGGTCCTAACAAAAGCAATGAAGAGCAGGTTACAGGCTATGGAAATGCTATACTTAAGAAAGGTCAAAGGAATAACTCGGAGGGACAGAATAAGGAACGAACATGTCAGGGCTGAATTGGACATAGAACCCATAATGGAAAGTATACAGAAACAACAACTTAAATGGTTCGGACATCTATGCAGAATGAATGAGCAAAGGCCTGCAAAGCAGATATGGGAGGCAAAAGTACAGGGTAAACGTGCAAAGGGAAGGCCAAAGAAAACTTGGAACGATGAGGTGATGCAAGAGCTGAAGAAAAGAGAAACTAACTGGGAAGAAGCAAAGAAATTGGCCATGGACAGAGAGAAGTGGGCGGAATGTGTACATGTGAAATGGTATAAATGAAGTACATGAAGTAGTTACCTATAATATTAGATGATATGTAGAATTGAAAAGCCTTACACCTAAATGGTATATAGGTTTCTGATTATATATACATTCCTGGCCTCTCTCCCTCTCTTAAGAACTTGGTCCGTGATTTTGATGGTATCTTATTGGCTACCTACCCTGCAAGAAAACTTAAATGGTTTTATTCTAAGCTTAAAGACAGTACTCCGACTAACCTTAGATCTAACGTCATATATAAACTTAATTGCACGTGGTGCAATGTTAGTTACGTGGGACAAACCTCACAGCTCCTTAAGACTAGGATGGCTGCTCATAGGGGTACTGTCCGTAGGGGTGAGAGCAACACCGCGCTTGCCAGGCACTCCATTGACACTGGCCATTCTTTCGATTATGAAGCCCCTTCTATTTTGCATTGTGAGCGTAACTGGGTCAAACGCAATTTCCTTGAGATGTGCTATATCTACGGCACTCCTAACACTGTCAACTTCAGGGAGGACACGCAACAATTAAATGGGATTTATGTGGGTCTCATCCAGACCTATTTTGATGAAAGACAGAGCTTTTGACTTTGTTTCCTCGTTGGCTTGTTGGTTTTTCATTTTACGCTTGGAATTGTCCCCTTCTGGGTGTTCCTTGCGTTTTTACCCCTCAGGACTTTTGACTGATTTTTGACTGATTACTGTTATTGTTTTAGATTAGTTTCTGTTTGTACTTTGCTGTTGTTGTTTCGATATCGCGGTTCTGTTTGAATTGTATTATGTAGAGATTTAGTGGAAAACTGTTTTGTGTTGTCGGTTTCTGCCTTGCCGATACTTGTAGTTTGCCTTCTTGCCACTGGATGGCGTTGGTGTTTGTTTCGCAACATGGCCGTGCCTTGTTTACCGCGTTCTCTTGGTCTCTTAGTTTTATATGTTTCATGTACTCATTGAAATTTTATTGACTGTCCCTTTGATGGATAACGTCGCTGGTCCCCTGTGTTATTTGTAGTTCCTGATTTGTGAGTATCTTTGAGTTGTTCTCGTCTAGATTTTACCCTTGTTATTATTCAGGTTGCCCTTGATGAAGCTAACGATTGGTTGGCGAAAATTTGGTTGTAATAAATAATTGGAAGACAATCCTTGTGCCTTTTTTACTACCTTGGCACACCTTGGGGAATTTTTGGCGAAAAATATCTCCCTTATCTGCACCGTAACCTCGAACAATTCATTGATTAAATTAAAAATATAGTATACTTTTGTTACTCCGAATAAACGTGTAATCCGAACGCCTCTAAACGTTGACCTAAAATTAGCGGGTACCTATGCTGTATTATTGAAACTACAGCAACAACAACAATATTGAAAATTTGTCTAATGTGAAAACGTACATGATCAATTTTGTTACATTTTGATCTTTTACAGATTTTGATGTGGGTTTCGGACGATCATCCCCGATCACTACGATACTTACGCGTTCGTAAAAATACCGGTTAAATACTGATAAAATACAAGGACATTCGACTTTGGGCTCCTTTGTTACTTTTGTAGTACAAAACCCTAAAACCCATTATACTTTTGATGCCACGTACACCTAGATTGGACAAACCTTAAGTGAAATAGAGAATCGTTTAATATTCCCCGTAACAAAGTTAAACACCCCGTCTATATTATTTTATAACTCAATATTTCGCTGAACTTAAACCCACAAAGAGCCGAGTTACAAAAGCGAAACAACTCAATTAACGCGCTCCTTTCCTGGGCAAGGCAAAGCAAGCCTCATTGCTCGCTCCCTGGCGATTACAATTTTATTAACACCAGGTCCGTGATCGGGCTAAACTGTTCTCTCCATTTGTAATAATAAAAAACCAATTTGGGTAGTCGTGAAATTCAGTTTAACACCCAAAGGTGCTAAAATATCGTAGTTGCCGTTGCGTCGCTGTGTTTCCCTGGCGGGTATAGAGGAAATAGGTGGGGCGAGTATAGAATAAATCGTGGTTAATGAGGGTCGGAAGTAGGCTACGGTTTAATCAAGATTAAAAGTTAAGCAATCCGGAGTAATCAGTCTAGTGGAGGGGACTAAATCTGGATAGCGCAGCAGCGCTGGAGACGGCAGCAGAAAGAATTAGAGGTAGGGGAAAACCGTCAAGATTTCGGAGGAAAGCGAGCGGCTGCCCTTGGGCCCCTAGAACCGCACGTTTGAATTATTGATAACCGATAATTGAAAACAATATACGTGTCAGTTTTATATCAGAGATTTTCTCTATAAGCTCACACTGTTGCTCACATCGGGCCGATTCTGGAATATACCTTATTTTCCCTAGCTCTAAAGGTATTTGTGTTCACCTCCCATATGCGAAACAAAGAAAATCAAATAAAATTGATACGTGATATATACAGGGTGCCACAAATAAGGGTGAAATATTGGAAGGGTGGGCATAGATGCGAAAATGCACTATTTGGAAACTGTAGGGAGTTAAAGAGAGCCGGAAGTTGGTACCAACTTTAGAAACAGAAACATGGCTGTAGGCAGTGTTAGTTATCATAGGAAAGTTTTTTAGAAGTTTTATCTGAAACCTTTTTAAAGTCACTCAGGAGAACAAACGAGAACCTAAAAATAATTATTATACGGGAATTATTTAAGTGTGTATTACTTAAATAGGTATGCATATTAGAATAAATACTTTTAGCCATTAAATCTAGTAATTTGAGCATTAAATTAATAAATAATGTGCATTAGATAAATATAAATATTTTAAATATAAATATCACATTTTGTAGTATTTTATTTATATTGTGCCTTAAAACTAATCTTTTGAGCATTAAAATAATCAATTAATAAAAAATGTTATGTAATATTTTATTTGTATTAAGCCCTAGTATGTAGTATGTAGTAAGTAATTCGTCAGTATGGAAACCTGACACAATATCTGGAAGAGCATCACCGAAATTCATAAAATTTTAGATTTATTTAAGTACATCTTCCGATCCTCAACGGTAATATAGGCGATTACACGATTTGCAAGGTGTTTGGTGTACAAATATACAATACAGGGTGTTCCATTTAAAATTGGAAAGTTAGTTGTTGTATCTCAGCCGAAAACCGTCAGTGAATCTTCTGCACAGTATTTCAAATGAGGCGGTGAGAATATCACAGTACGAATAAAGCGATTCGCTCTGGTCTAGAAGTAACTTTATTGTACTGATTTTCCATTGTGCCAGGAGCATCTTTACGATCCAATGGTGCTATATTGAATATTTCTGCTCAACTCAATGCATCTGTTACATTCGACACTTTGGCTTACTGTGTGTGGTAATTGGATAGTTATGAAATAATTTTTCAAATAGGTAACTGCCGGTGCGTTACACCGAAAATGTATAGCTTAGAGTCATGTCAAACGGGCTGCAAGCTCTATAACGCGCTCACTCTACCGGCAGGAAATGAAAAGTGGCCCATAGTCCACAGAATACGTTTCCAACAGAATATTCGCAAACGATATCTTCGTGTCTTCTCGCGTTCGTACTGCATCATGAGCATAATTTTATAAGGAGAAATATTGTGCAGGTGTTAAAATTCCTAAATCGTGACCGTTTTCCGGTAAAACGCAAGAAAACGCTAAAGTGCACGTTTGGGGTGGCTTTTAGGGGGTTAATGACCGGCGTAGTCCTGCCAGGTTATTGGCAGGTAGTTTGCACAGATAAAGATGTATTTGTGCAAGTTTTAAAACGGGATAAAGTCCGGTGGCTAATCGTTCACTATACTTTGTCTCAAAAGTAGAGGAACACCGGAACAAGACACGATTTACACTAGGGCAAAATGATTGCGGCGGGAAATTTAAATGCGTAAGTGTGACATGCCAGTGAAGTAGCAGAATGGCTATAAGTAGAGAACTTCAATTGTTTTAATCAAATTTTCTCGATTACAATACTCCCCTTTACACTTTGTGTGGGAAGGAAAATTAGTTGGCTTTACTTTCACATGCCCTTTTAATTTGTTTTCAATAGTCATATCACAAGAGAGTGAAAATAAATTGAAAATAATTTGCAGATTTTCCGAGAACAAGAGCCACTCAAGTAGGTACTATATATATATATATATATATATATATATATATACATAGGCAACAAGTTTTATAGAATCGTTTTCTACTATATTGATCATGCAATGGATATTTGAATATTTAATAATTAAAATTCAAATAAAAATACAACTTTTTAAAATGTTAAATTGAGATTAATATTTTTCTTTAATCTTTTATTCACTAGAAATATCATCACAATCACCACTGTAAAAATTGTCACTATCAGATTCACTATCATTCTCGAGGGAAATAATAAATGGCTCCATGGTTTCATCAATTAATTGATGCAATGTGCATATTCTTTCATCTTCTTTAATAATGTGTTCTACACATCTCTTCCACTTTTCGGGTCCGACATTTGTTCATAAGCATTTAATATGCCCTGCTTCTTGGTTAATTTCAACTGCCCTAATCCTAACCTCGAACGTTTTTCTGGTGCCGAAACTGGTTTAGTAACACTTATACCACTCGTACTCGGCACGGGATTGACGAGATTGCTCATTTTACACACACGATTATTTACAGAAACGATTTCAATAAAAAAAAATACTAATTTGAAATTGACAACACCAAACACGAGGCGGCTATATGATAATATGAATCAGCTGATGGCCGCAATCTTGGTGCGATTTTTGCTTTGTAAGCGCGTCTCTCCGTAAGCCAATCACATGCCTCTATTTTGACCATTATTTTCACTTCCGTTCCTCTACTTTTGAGACAAACTATAGCTTGTGTAATACCTTGCTGAGAGTATTGCAAATTACATCCTTAAACAGTTTTTTTTTGTTGGTAATCATATTTGACATGTAATGCCATGTGTCCAATAAACTAGATGCTGGATTTCGGCAGGATGTTTTACATATTATATTACATTATAGAGATTACAATTGAATCGGTGAGTTCTAAAACAGTACTAAGTGTTATTTGAGTGTTGTTATATCAGCGATATATGTAAACACCAAAGAGAATGAAATGCAAATATCCTGCGAATATCTGCGTACGCAATCAGGAGAAAAATCACTGTTTTACAATTATCTCGGAAAATACAACTTTTTCAAAAAATGGTTAATATCAAAATTATAGCTCGTAATTTTCCATAAATTGTTTTATGTCATTTGTTTCGTACAACTAACCGTTTAAAAAAATATACACTAAATTTGCTGAATCTGCCCTAATGTCATCAATTTTCTAACGTCACTCTAATTTGACGACGGTCTAAAGTATAGACAAGTATACAAATATTAGAAAATCTATCTTCTGTTTACGGTATTCATACTACTTATACTACTAATATACCACCAATAAGTTTATACATACTACAACTCCCAAATACCAGATCTGCATATAACACAAAAACATAAAACGTTTCTTTAATGTTCAAATGTTCAATGCTAGTTCAAGGTCTTGTCGTAATATTGTTAACTTGGTTATTTCATTCACATAAAAATATCACCCGTAACTCTCTAGTAATTTATATTTTCGGGATAGGGCCATCTGTATTTTGAGCTATAAATAACGCGTTCTTGGCGCAAGTCGTAAATTATTGCATGTGGCGCCAGCGCAGACTGACCAGTTACGATAAATTGATATAGGACCCCTATGAAAAAAGGGATTGAGGCGGAAATTTATTTTAGCGGGAACTGTTTTTAATCACTGGCCGTTAATTTTTAGACATACAATTGAAAATTTCAATTTTTGTTATTCAACAATATACAACATGCTTCATACACCATCTACTTTTCAAACATAGTGAGACAAACGTCGCTTCTGAGTTAGTTACTGAAGATCCGAATTGGACTTGTTCAGAAATAAACCTCGAACATGTTGTGCAAGAGGTAATATTTCCCGGTATGATGACCCGCATTTAACGGTAAACATATATCAAAGCAGACCAACATTTGCTGATAAAAAACATTCCGGAAACGCATCATTTGGAAGCTTAGTTAAAGTGAGGCTGAAGATGATACCAACTTTCTTCCAAACGATACGTCTCATGTTGTCCATACCAAATGTTTCCCTACTACGACCCGTCTGTATACTCTTACAATAGGGTCACTAATATACGGCACACCGTTACCTACATTTTAGGAATATCTCACCTTTTTTTCTTGAGTAGCATCCGTTCACAGGGGCAAAGACAGCCAAAACAACATGAGATCAAAGGAACATAACTCTACAAACGCGTTGAATATTCGGTAACGCTTACACCACCCCCTGAGAAGAGCGTGACTCCGAGGGTTTGTAAAAATGACTGAAATACCTCCTCCCCGTGCCGTGCCGAAGAACAAAGGATATCCAAAGACGGCTTTCCGACAATTAATTAGATAACACTTTGAAAATACAATCTCCTGAGATCTGGTTATATTCTTATGTTTCCTTTGGAGCTGAATCTCATTAATTTATTTACACAAAAAGGGGTAATATTCAGATATTTCATTAAAAAGGTATTTTAATTTTCTTAGGTCTTATCATTACAGACAATTTTATCATATTATAAGATGGTACCAAAATAATGACCTTAATTTAATTTCACGCTGCGACATTGCTGTTGCTATTGTGGCGATAGCAACAGTTCTAAGTAGATACCTAAAACGTCCTGTACATAGAAAGTATACTGAAGTGATAGTATATTGTGTGCCAAGCCGAGAAAGTGATGCTTTTCCGGGGCGAGTACGCAAAATTTAGATAAATTACAACGTCAATGTGATATGTGCTGGAGGCGTCACAAAAAGTTCTTGATTACGCGATTATTTCCTTGTAGAGATTAATTTATTTGAAATATTTATTTAAGTGAAATATAGTTACTTATGTACCAAGGGCATTAAAGGGATGTTTATGCCCCGAGGGTGACCGTTTAAAAAGCTCTCGGGCCTGTCGGCCCTCGAGCTTTTAGGTATAAGGGGTATAAACATCAAGTAATACCCGTGGTACATACACAATTTTATGTCCAACAATGGTTTTGTTACCTGGTTGAATGATATTAATAAATATTTCAACGTAATCAAGTGACATGCGTATCTACGGAGTTGAATTACAATAGGTACAAACAATTCGGAGTTGAGTGACAATTAAGACAATAAATTATCACACAGAATAACCTAATCGCCAATAATTGACATTGGCGATTTTAAATTTACAATTTGAATGTCAAATATTTGATGTATCCTACATATAAACCGCGGCAACGCTTAATGCCCGCGCGGGCGTTAAGAATCGTTAATGCCCTCGCGGGCGTATAGTAGCTGTTTTCGCCCCGGTATCTAAGATGTAAAATGTCACTTTATGATCATGTAGGACATAAATATATTTTATGTCGGGGCGAATGGCTATAGTGGTAGAGCGTTGGCCTACCAATCCGCCGTCTTTCGGAAGAGACGAAAAACCGTGGGTCCCGGAAACCAGTTGAACATCTCTGGTTGTCGATATTATATATAAATTAATAAATAAATTTTATTTCCTCTTCAAAAAACAACACAGGAAATTCAAAAAAGCAAAATTCAATGAAAGATACAAAATTACACTGATACTCCTCGATGGAATAAAAGGCATCTTCGACCAAGAACTTTCTGACAGCTACTTTAAAAATGTTATTACTGTAGAGTAGCGACGGGAAAGCTCAAAGACCCAATTGTGGCTCAGGAGCTGCGCGGAAAAAACGCACCCCTACCATACACACACACACACGTCTACTTTCATCAACGAAATCAAATTTTGATTCAAATAAAGTGTGAAAAATAATAGAAGATGTTTAACGACATATTGTGAAATTAATATTATAGGTAGTTTTTGATTTAATTAAAATTTACATCCCGCCTGTATGTCACCATATTATTAACCTATAAAGTGTGAAAACCTCATCCAACTGTATTGTTGTTGTTGAGCCTCAGTATATAATAGACTTATGAAAGCCCGCCACTCGGCTAACGTCGTGCATCGGCGAAATTCCTTCAATTGTTCAAGTTCCGATTCCGAATCTATGTACAATTTGCATCTACCCTGACAAGAGATAGTATAGTCCCCGTATAGTCCCCCATGTTGTATGGGAAGACTAACCACCGGTCGAGGATGCGCAAAATCCCAAAAGGCGGCGACATGTGGCGATTTTGCTAGATTAAAAATATATTTAAACGATAGTTTGTTTAAACCCAAAATCGTTTTCAAAATGTATTTGCTTTTTTTTTGCGGTTGAAGAATTATTTAGGTATTCCGATAATTTGGTCTAATTTTGATTAATTGCTTATAACTCAAAAATGATGCATTTATAAAAAAAATTATTCCTACAAAAGATTCTTAGAATGAATATTAGAATTAAAAAAAAAATAACATACGGACACATTGAAGCACCATTCACAGAACAATAAGCATCAACCAATAAATACTGGATAAGTCACGGGTGCCAATCTTGCTGCTGGCTTTTTCAATATTATATTTATTATTCTTTCTATTATAGTTGTTATTCTGTGGGTGTGATTTATGCTCGAATGTTTTTTTATGAATCCACTTTTACACACGTTTATCAACTGTTTGGTTTCGGGATTGGTTTCAGTCTTTTTACTAGCAGTTTGTGAAACAGCTTTGACTTAGTAAGCATTAGAGACTGTCTTGTTCGTTATTGTTTTTTAGAATTCCCATACTAATAAAAAAAACGGCATTTACGTATTTTTTATAAACGGCGAATGAGCCCAGGTACCTGGGCCCCTTCGCGCCTCCACCCAGCTGCCTGGTATAGCCGTGAGGCATTCCTCAGTGCAGCGGCATCTTCCTTCATTACCACAGCAACAATTTGAATATAAAAATCTGGGCCCGTTTGCCCGTATGCTTTAGTGACTCTATTAAAAAAAATACAACCAATCTCAGCCGGAGCTGGCACCTTCACAGGTTTACATAAATTACCCTTAAAAGTAAACATATAAACTACCTACTTAACTACCCTACAGTTCTAAGTGTCTATGCACTTTACCCTAACTACAGGCGTCCTCGCGCACTCACTGGAACACATTCTAACCTATTTCCCAAAGCAGCGGTTTTTTGGTCCGGTAGTTCCAGGACCCTTTTCTTTCATGCTCCGGTTCTCTGGGAGCATTCCCGCGCCGGTTTTCCGGTCGCTTTCATTCTTGTTTTCTTTTCTTTCCGTCTGTCCCGTAGACCGTCCCTTATAACTAAGGGGCGGGAGGTTCTCTCTCTTCTCGTCGCCTGTCTTCCTCGTCCTTTCGTCGGAGTATCGTTCCAATGGTACTGGTATAGGAATATAGGTATAGGATCTGCTCCCACGCTTCCGAGCTTTGCAGTATTCTCCGTACCATTCCTCCCACACTGAGGTCATCCCCGCATGAGCACTCCCTCCTATAGACCTCCCAGCAGAGACATGCAAATAGCGTGTGCTCCGGGGTGTCCCCTTCCTCTCCACTTCCTCTCGCCTTCCTCTCCACCGTCCCTCCTCTTAAATTTGTAGAGGTAGGCCCCAAAGCATCCGTGCCGTTAGGGCTTGGGTGAGCTCGTAGGTCACGCCACCGTGATTCCACTCGTCCACTCATCCAAATCCGGTATCAATCGGTGCGTCCACCGACCGTTGTTGTCCTCGTCCCATGGTTTCTGCCAGGCTTCCATCGTGCGTCGGCGATGTTCTTGTCTGGAGGTGCCATCCTGTCCGCGTCCGTCGTATATTCTCCTTCTTTCGTCTGCTTTCAGGTGCACCGGCAACATTGACGCTACCACCAAAGCAGCGCCCTTCGACACTGTTCTGTGTGCCGATGTGACACCGACCGCGGCTCTTTGCTCTACTCGCAGGAGCCTTTGTTTCTGGTTTTCCAGCTGCATGTCGTCAGTCCAGACGGGTGCTGCATATGGCATCACCGATTCCGCGACCAACGCCAATACTCTTCTCTTAGCCGCCGACGGGCATTTACGTATTAACATGTTCTGACTGCACAGGACAAAATATAGGACATGCCGGTAGAAATTTAGAATATAGGCATCAGGTATCTACAGTTAATAAATACTTACTAAGACACAATCGAGTTATACGAAATCAAAAAACATGTCAATCAGTGTTGCAATATAATCAACGAAATTACAGAATATGACGGCGTAAATCTTTTCGAAAAATCCTTTAAACCACGCGACACATTCATTGCGCAAGCCTTAAAAAAACGCTTGCCTGCCCCAAAAGTTATTCATCCACGATCACCTCAGTAGGCACCGTGAGCGACCAACTCCATTTTGTTACAAATTTTGTATTATCATTTTTGCCTATTTTTTACAACAGTTCCTTGCGTCTATGTTTTAACATATTGTTTACCTTTTCAGACAGCCTGATTATGGCTGTTAAATCGAAATCAACTTGATATTAAAATAAAACAACCTTACAAACAAAACGCTGCGTTTTTATTTTACACTATTGAGTTTGTAAGAAGCGATGGAAAACTTTATCAATTTAGTATAGGAGGGTGCTTTATTTGGTGATTTCTCGGGCTTGGAAATTATCACTATCTGCGAACTACTTTCCAAATAGTTGGCACATATTTAAGCTTTAAGCTCCGTCAGCGTGCTTAATCAGATCAACAGCAGGTGCATTTTTTGTTTTCATATTTTCTATTTCTCTGAGGTAGATTTTTCTACTCATAACTCATAACTTTCAGGGCTTTCAGTGCCGTTATGAATACACTAGATCATTAACTTTTAGTAAGTTTTAGTTTTCCAAGGTTGGAGCATTGATGTCAAGTGTCAAATGGTGCTGACATCTTAATTGCTATTGGCTCGCCTCAATCGTATTGGGCAGTTTTACCACAACTACCAACTGTTGAAGATAAAACTACTCTAGATTGTAAGATGACAGTCGCTAAGCTCGTCATGCTCAAAACAACTCATCCGCCAATTTTTGTCTTTTAAAACTTGTAGTATAATATACTAATCTTTGGAGTAACTGTGGGTATACTTTTTCCTTGGATTACTGTGGAATTGGCGATGGAAACCGCTACGAAAAACGTTTCAGCGATAGTTTTCTACATTCCAGTAATGAACTGGCTATTAGGAACGAAACTCTTACCTCGCCAGGCTTTATACATTTCTTTTAATCATGGCAAACGACGTTCGAATTTCCTTGGTAACTTGTTTTTGGATTTTAACGGCTAGCGCCTGACACTGACTGATCACTTTAAAAGTCGCTTTTTCCTCGGCTACAGTTCGGTTTTTGGTCGCCACGGGGAGCTGGTGTCGATCGCCCGCAACTCCCTCAGGGCATTACGATGAATTGCTAAAGCGGTGACCAACTGTACTACAAACAGTCTGACCTTTATCCCGGATCGATAACAAGCTGCTGGAAATATTTTTGTAAGCGGTCTAGAAGTCCCCCAAAACTAATAAATAATATGAATATTAATCGGGATGTTTATTTCGTTTTCCCGTTTCGGTGTCGCAATAAATGACGCGAATATCGTAAGCAGCATCGGCCGGTAAAAAAGGGCACCGACAATTTATGGTTTCCCCCCCCCGCAAATACATATTACAAAATTCAGTGGCACGGCGAGAGATAGTAGTTGAGAAATCGGGAAAACATGTACCGGCTATTATTAACTTCCTATTTTTCGTCCTTGTCAGACCTATTGTAACCCGATACCGATTCTCGTTTTGCTCGTTGCGCTTTCCTGCTACCGAGACCCTGCGGTAAGCGAATGCGGAAGAGAGGTATTATTTATGTAATAAAGGCCGCTTATTTCCATTATTCAACTAAAAAAAAACACCCGGTACTAAACTGACTTACCTATTTTATGTTGGTGAGCAGATATTTGCATTGACGAAATTTATCATTCAATTAGTCACATACGGTATATAAAAGTAACCTGTGCTAATAAGTAGTAATATAATCGATTAATAATTGCCTCACAATGCGAGACTACTAGATATCTACCTGCTTGTATAATTAAGTAAAAGTAGTACGTAAGCGTCAATGCGGATTTGTAAGCACCGTCGGTATCTTCGGAGTAGGCATCGTGACGATGATCTCATAACTATTCGGTAAAACTGCGTTCAACTTTTAAAATATTGTGTCAAAGTGGAACAGAGTTCTCTGTCTATCCTGGATAGCTCCTATATATAGTATGATCAACCCTGATTGGAGCGTATCTAGATTGTAGACTTCCGCGGTCTATGAGTCTATGATTATTGATTTCCGGGTGGAAGCCGCGTTGACGAAGGAAACCTCAGTCGATGTTTCGCACTCTGTTGCATCTTCAGGACTAAGCCTTAGTCCTGAAGATGAATCTTGCAACATAGTGCGGAACGTCAACTGCGTCAAAGTCATCAACGCGGTTTCCACCCGGAAATCAATATACAGTGTGTCTCACGGGACGTTGGATTGTATGGGTACTTTTGTTGTTATTAGAGATAAACGTGGGTTAAATGGACAAAGTACTGCATATTTATGTGCTCTTTCATAATCGGTTCCGAAAACAGTTGAATTCCAAGCTGTTCCTAAGCTATTTTGAAAAAACCAAAAAATATCATTTTTTAATTATGGTCATAACTTCTTTATTTGTGATCCAATCAAAAAAGTGTTTTGACTTCATGAAGGCACTTTTTTGTCTAGAATCTGATTGTCAGTTTAAAATTTTTTTCGCCAATGAATTCGCCAGAAACAAACGAAGCTTTTGTTTTTCTTATGGACGCCATATTGGTTTTATACATGTTTGGATTCATCATTTCGTTCTCAGTAATTTGGTATGCCACATGCCATGTTTCTAATACAATAAGATAATAGAATTGACTGAACATTGTACACTTCGAGAATTGCAGAACATCGCATGGTGCCATGGAAGACATTTTGTGAAACAATGTGATATCTACCCATCTGTTGAACAAAATTGGTGAAAACCCAGAATTTTATAAAAAACTGTTTATTGTCCAATGAAACATTTTCTAACTGTGGTATTTTTAACTGAAAGAAGATGGACTACTGGGTACTGGGCCAGCGAAAAACAGCACATTTTTGTACCGCGCCATAATCAGGTGCGGTTTAGTTTTAATGTATGGTGCGGTATAGTGGCCAACCGATTAATCGCACTAATTTTGTATAACAAAAATTTAACTTCGGAGAGGTATCGGCAATATTGCCTTCTGAGGGCGTGGAAGAAAGAAAAGACGATATACAGTTGGCCTTACGCTAAGGTATGTTGTTCCAACAAGACGGAGCACCTGCACATAATGCCCGAATTGTGAGGAACTATTTAGATATAAGACATAAACGGAGAGTAATTGCTACCTATTCAGAAGTATCAACCACCAAGATTGCCGGATCTTACCCCTTGTGATTTTTATCTATGGAGTTACTTAAAAAATAAGGTGTATGGTGTTTATTATTTTGGAAACGTTGGGAGTTACGTGACACCGTCATCGCCGCTTTCAATTCGATTGACATAAGAACCCTCGGTTAGGTCACCGTATTACGGATGTTGTGATAAATGCCTCCACGAAAATGACAACTGAAAATGATAACTTGAATCCTGTAAAAGATCCGTCCATGTATGCCCGCCCATTGGCATATTTGAGGTTTGTTGTAAACACTGTTATTAAACTGACCGATCGCTTTCTTGAAAAGAACGACTTGACTACTGTTTAACTGAATACGAAAATATACATAATAATAATAATGTTTAATAATGTTTATTACGCAACTAAGTATACATGATACATATTTTTGTCAGGTCAATACAGAGGTGTTAAATTATTGAATATATGTCATTTTCTCAGTGCGATCATTCGTGCGAAGTATTCTTCACTGGAGTAGAATTCGTTGTCCCGTAACATTTTCTTCGTGTGAAATTTGAATGGTTTGGTACCGAGGTGTTTAAAATTGGTTGGAAGTGCGTTATAAACCTTAACAGCTTGACAGTGAAACGTATTTTGCGATTTATTGATTCTGTGATACGGAACCAATATATCGTCACAATGACGGGGTTCGTAGGTATGTAAATCTGCATTTCTGGTTAAGGTGTCTCTTTGTGTATGAATATGCTGTGCACGGGTAAGTAGGAGATATCCAGGCAATATGAGAATCTTTAGTTTTCTGAAATACGTCCTGCAGCTGTCGTAATAGCCCAAGCCGGCTATTAACATCTCATCTTGACCTGATACAGATTATTTCGTTACTTCCAGGTGATTTCAATGAACGTTAACATTAAAATGAACACATTAACCCAGATAATCACAGAATGGCAGAAAATTAACTAAAGATTAACTTTAAACTAACTAAATTCCCAGATTTTTTCGCGAAAACGTTGGCCTTGCTCCATTTAATTCTAATTTCAATTTTACATTTAAAATTTAAATTTAAACTGTCGTAGTTAAACTATATTCTTGAACATATCAAACAAAATTTATTAATGAAATTTTGGAGAAAAATGGGGCTTCCGTGCCACTATCTCATTTTCTACCATATCTAAAACTTACACCACGTACTAATACTTGTCCTAATATTAATGGCCTTAATATCAAAATGTTAGTCTATTATTAGAAATATAAATTATTTCATTGGGATGATATTGTCAGTACTGACAGATCTATGACTAGCATGACTACTGATTCCCCGAACAACTCGAAACTAAAAACAGTACATACTAGCAGAGGGTTGTATCTAAACCCCTGGAGCAAGGAGCTCTGGACCGCAAAAGTTGCGTTGGGTTGAGGACCGGATGTAAATGGCCTAGAGCATGACAGCGAAGAGATTGAAACTGTGCTTCAGGCGTTAGATATTGTTTCCGGTGTGGGGGAAGCGGTTCACAAATCCTGTGAAGTGAGGGTGGATGAAAGGAAGTGAGAAATCATAGAAAGGGGGATATGAAAATAAATTGTAAAGCCTATATTAATGAGAAAGAAAAATAGGCAATTAGAACAAAGCCTTAAATTCAAAACAAGACTCAGAAAATTATCGCGCATTTAATGTACAAATTATATCTGCACATATAAAGCAAATGGTCCAGAGAAATATGTATTAAACACGCTTAAACGTGGTATAAACGGATAACATTCATCGAACTTATATTAGTACATTAACGTTTCATATCTAGCGAAAAAGCAATAAATCACTAGTTGTATAATACCATCATGATTGAAGGTTATATGATGACTGGCGCTAACGTTGTGAGACTGATGAATGTTTGAAAATCTTGTTTAAACTGGATAATCAGGTCGATTCTGTAAGGCAATTTGCTAACTAACCACTTGGAAAAGTGGTTAAATTTCTTAGCAACGATCTTAAAATATAAAATGGTGTTGTGTGGCATATCCAGTTGTAAAATAATTAGCCACCAGTGGAGTGGCTAACTGACTGCCTACATAGCAATAGTTAGGAGTATAATTAAGTTTGGTTGCCAAAGGTATCGCACATGAGTTGTTATTTCCATAGAACTCATTAGATCTTATAATTTGATGATAATTTCAATTTTCTTTTAAATTAAGTTTAAAATATTAATTAAATAAAAATAAATGACGAGAGGGTTAGGACATATTGCACCCAGGCACCCAAAGTGCACCTACTTTTTAATAAGTAACTGAAATGGCTGATTTCTCGTCATCAAGCAACGATGTGGTCACGATATGCCCCCACTCTATCAGTCTTTCACAGTATGTATACTTTCGATGCTCTCGGTCCGTACTGGCTGGCGCGCACGTTTAGCATCGTTTAGACAGGGCAAGTTTAGTGGAGGCAAGTGCTGTCAGCCACTAAACTTGCCATAAATCATACGAAAGTACTAGCCGTCAAGTAGAAAGTCTACTTTTCCATGGTTTAGACATCAGGTTTAGGCAAGTTTTTTGGCACAACATTTTCCGCTATTAAACCTGTTCCGTCTAAACGGTGTTTATAGGAAATATGGTTTGTTGTGGGGATGAGGGGAATATGACGTTTAATCTAAAAAGCGTATATCGTAAGAAAAAGGGTGATAAATAAAATCAAAGATTTACATGAGAACTGACCTCTGCTTTGACTGGTGGATTATATGCTGAGAGCAAAATAATAGTTTTAACTCTGATTGAGTACATGGAGGCTTTCGATACAATACACTACCAACTTCTGTTGGCCAAGCTCCAATATTTTGAATTTGATCTAGACGCATGTAAAAACCAGGTTTGCTCAGGTAAAATTTAGCGTATAGACCTAAAACCATGTTGGGTTGATTACATGCTCCGTCATGCTCGTGGTTTTATCTGTGCTATCATCATTAGCAAGAAGTATCGACCGACACTTGTTGGCTCTCAAAACAATGGATATTTCGGGAACGGTCTGAGTAAAATCTATGAAACACTTGGTTCATCCGTTAACGTTTCGCTTTTTATTGGTAAAGCTTCTTCAGAAAGGGTTAATTCTACAATGTCAAAGACAATAATCAATATAATAAAAATCGCAAAACACACAAAGAAAAAGTTGTCTATGTATAAGCGACTAAAATTACTTACACTGTTTTTGGAAACTATTAACGGAGAACATCAACGGTCAGTTGTCTCTTGAGCACATTCTAGCGACAGTCTTTTGTAGTAAAAAGTGCAATAATTAAAATTTAGCGAAGCAAAATAACGCGTGCGGCCTGTCTCATGGCAAATATATGATAAAAATTCAGAACAATTAACATAGTGTTCTACCATACCGACTTTCCATAATTGTTATGAATTATTACCATATATTTTAACTGTTGACCTAAAATACCATGTGACAGGCCGCACGCGTTATTTTATTTCATTAAATTTTAATTATTGTGCTTTTTACTACAAATGACTGTCGCTAGAGTGTGCTTAAGAGACAACTAACCGTTGATGTTCTCCCTTAATAGTTTATGTGTGCTAACCAGGTAAAACAGGTAAAACGTAGCGGCTTGTGCGAATGCAGATTTGCGTTGATTTTTACACGAAACAACGCGTTGTTATTTTGTTTTAACGTAGCGTGTAGATGGTTTAATGATTATTTGTTCAGTCATTTATGAATACTTGATAGTTTTGTCACTATAGGTGTTATCGCAATGTCTGATATTCGAAATTACACCAGGGAATTTCATTATGATGCAATTCAAATATATCGGAGTCAGCCTTACTTGTGGAAAATAAATAGTAAGGGCTACTCAAATAAGGACAAGAAACATACATCTTACGAAAATTCTACACGAGATTCGGTTATAAAAAAAACAAATTCTAACCGGCCATGCCGGTTAGGAAGAAAAAAGTTATAGATTTGACTCGATCTGGAGCAGGCGAAGATTATGTTTATATTGCTAAGTTGTGATCAAAACATTGGCAAAATATTGAATCATCATTTTTGGCTGACCAAGACACTCGAAGATCATCAGTATCAAATATTGATGATGATGATGATGATGAAGAGGTAATTAATTAAAATATATTACTTTATTAGTTAAACTGAACATTTTTAATTTAAAAAAAACATTCTCAAAAATCTTCTTCCTCTGCACAACCCTTAAATAAATATTCTATTCGCAACATTTCTATTAAATGGTGTTATCATTTTTCTACGCCAAGAAATTGCTTTATGATCAACAAACACATAATTTATTTCTCTTCAGACATTTGCCAATATCCGTCCATTAGCACCAACGTTACACATAATGATTTCATAATTTGCATTTACAATAGCAATTATTGACATTATTTAATAGTTCGCACAGAATTCACAACGGACACTTTCAAATAGTACGGCTACTATAGATGCCGAATTGAATTAGGATCGTGCAGCATGCTTTTTCTCCAAGCAATCATCTTCAATATTTGCAGTTACGCCATCTACATTGAGAACGTGTCTGTCTCAAAAACGATGAAAAGGTGGACCCAAGCGATCAAATAATTGCGGACATTAGAAGAAGAAAGAGAATTAACGAAATTGATTCTCAAAATGAAATTGATTATGCTAGTAAAGCTTGGGAACTGTCAATTAATTAACTCCCAAATACACAACAAATGCTAGCAACAAGAATAATCAATGAGATAATATCTCAAGGAAAAATATCGACCACAAATTTCATATTTCAAGACAAATTTTTGCAACACAATATTTTCAACACCATTCCCCTATTTCAACTAACAACACATAAGCAGCACAACAGAAGTAAAAATATTGATCTACGACATTCAAAATTACAGTCATCCCGACAGAAGCCAGAATTTAGCCAGAATTTGTACCATAAACCATTTTCCTAGTTTTTCTTTTTTTTTAATTAATAATTTATTGCTATATTGATGGTTCTTGTTTTTTTTTATTTGCTCTGACATCGGAAGTGGATTACCAGATGGTGCTCAAGCTATAGTCGAGTAGTATAAGCAAAATCGTACTGAAAATTACTTACAGACATCAGTAGCGTACGGGACGAGCTTCTTCAACTTACCTCCTATTTTTTTCTTAAATTAATATATCTTTATATTTAGAAACAAATACACCAATAAAAAAATAGAATTTAATGCTTACTCAAACGTATTTTTCTTATAATACCTTATATACAGGGTGTCCGGAAAGTAATGGGACCCAGCTTAACCGTATATTCTTGATGTCAAATGGGACCGATTAAACCAAAAATCCCATAGTAAAAAGTGCTTCCTTAAGAAGTTGTAAGGTGTTAAAGATAGAAAATATATTTCTTGTTTTGCGTGTATTTCAGAAAAGAAGCGGCCGATCAAGCTGAAAATTGGCACCCCTAGGCTTTTGGAGAAGCCAAACATGATAAGAGTATTAGGACATTTGCATATTATAGAGGGAGCTGTCGGCAGCTTTTCTGGGGTTGTATTATTATGATATTTTTATTATTATTATGACTTTGGGCGGTATGACTAAAAATTATGATACGGACGTTAATTTCACATAAAAAATGTTTACCTATTTTATGCCGATAAAATCCACCGTTTTCAAGAAAAACGCAATTAAACATTTTGTGTATTTGCTGAAAGCTATGTCATTATAAAAAATTAAACTTAATTTTTACTTATTCTTTATTTATAAATTTATAAGGTTATCAAAATGTCCACCGTTTAGTTCAACACATCTTTCACAACGTTTTCCTACGTTTTGTCGTACTCTAAAAAATGATTCAAAGTTATTTCTAATTTCATTTCCTGCGTCAATAATCGTTCTTTGCAAATCTTGCCTAGTATTAGTAGACCTGCCGGTATACAATAGATTTCATACAGCTCCATATAAAAAAATCTAATGGGTTGAGGTCTGGGCTTCTCGGTGGCCAAGGATAATCACTCCAGCGGTGCGGAAACTGGTTGTCTAAATAGTTTCGCACAGTTTGCAGGAAATGAGCGGGAGCACCATTGTGCATAAACCATACACTCCCACGCAGGTTTAAAGAGATGTCTTCTAATAAGATAGGTAGAACGTTGTCCAAAAAAGCTTTTTTTTTTTAAAAGCTTTCTACTAGATTGTCGACGATTTTGGTACTACTGCCTGTATCTTCCCGCTGCTGCTGCTCCATTAAATTGTTCTTGAGCATAAACAGCAACCATATCGGTCATTTCCGAGTTTGAAAAAAAATTGTACCGGGGCATATTTTTTTTGGATAAAATACCACAAATATGTAATGAACTGTGAAATAATCAATTAAATACAGTATCGCTAAGCAAATTGACACAAAGGCATTTACGTTTGACACATAGAATAACATTGCATAAACTACAGTTATTAAATACACAGCACCTTTAATTGCGTTTTTCTTGAAAACGGTGGATTTTATCGACATAAAATAGGTAAACATTTTTTATGTAAAATTAACGTCCGTACCATAATTTTTAGTCGTCCCGCCCAAAGTCATACTAGTAATAAAAGTATCATACTATTATTCCTCCAGAAAAGCTGCCGATAACTCCCTCTACAATATGCAAATGTCCTAATACTGTTATCATGTTTGGCATCTCCAAAAGCCTAACGGTACCACTTTTCAGCTTGATCGGCCGTTTGTTTTCTGAAATATACGCAAAACAAGAAATATATTTTCTATCTTTAACACCTTACAACTTCTTAAGGAAGCACTTTTTACTACAGAATTTTTGGTTTAATCGGTCCCATTTGACATCAAGAATATACGGTTAAGCTGGGTCCCATTACTTTCCGGACACCCTGTATAATAAAAAGTGGTTAGATTCCTTACTCTTGTTTTATTTTTTTAGCAATCGCTACATGTTTCGTGTCCTACTGGGCACTTCTTCAGGCGCTACAGGAAATCAGATACATATTACACAAATCAAACTCCAAAAAACATAATTGTAAAAACTTACATGTTGTCAAGCGTGGACCGTGGAGAACATAAAAACAATAAACAAAGGTCACAAACAAACATATATAAAACTGTATAACAAACTATTATTTATCAAATAAAATCCCGTGCTTTGAAAAATGTGCTGCACGTGAAGCAGTTAGGGTTGAATACCCGTCGTGCGTGTCGAGTATGAATGAAAATTTCTTACGTTCTTGAAAAAATGCGCACACGCATAAAATGTTTGAAAACTCGGTATAACATAAAATACAATATAACAATACAAATTCCTTGGTCTGCCAACTTCTAACTGTGTACTTTATTATTATATTAGTAATTTGCATAGAGGTCTATAAAATAAGTCGGTTTGTTTGTTGAGACATTGTAGGGTTGGGACTTTTTTGGATTTTTCAATTTCAAAAGCTTCGAGTAGTTTTAATGTTGATTTTTTCTTTGCATCTGTGAAGCAGTTTGGCTTGATGGTCTTGAATTTATGTCCGTTAAACGGCACAGTAAATATAGGCGCAGATCTACGAGCAACGCACGGACGGCTCGTAGCGCATTTAAATTCTCCTAATGTATTTAAGTATGAGTCGAGTACCTAGCGGCACGGAGTGCAGTGCAACGACGCAAATGCGCTTCGGATTTTAGTTCGAGAATACGTATGCGGTGCGCGCCGTGCGCTTCCCTAAAAGACGAGCAGTGTGCGATGGGGACGGACACTTCTACGAGCGTCGAGCCAGCAGTTTTGGGTATAAATCAATTAATTTGCCAATGAATTAATCAATTGATTAAAGATTATATTGCAACTAAAGTTTAATTAGTTAGTTAGTTGCCAGATATGGTGTTTAGAGACCAACAACCCATTATTTTGGTTATATTAATTGAAATTGTAAAATTTTACAATTTAAGTAATTAGTTATAATTGTAATTAACTACAATGATGTAACGGTTAATTGCAATTAGATTTTGCCGAACGCTGCTAGACAGTAACATAATAAGATTACATGTAAAAATCCGTATATAGACAAACGAAACGACGCGACGTGGTTATTATCTTAACCATGTAGGACATAATAGTTTATTATGTACCAAGGGCATTAAACGGATGTCTATGCCCCGAAAGTGACCGTTAAAAATGCTCGAAGGCCTATCGTCCGTCGAGCTTTTTAACTCGCTCGAGGATATAAACATCAAGTAATGCCCGTGGTACATACAAAATTTTATGTCCTACAATAGGTTTGTTCCTCCGTTTGAATAATATTAATAAATATTTTACCATAACCAAATGACATGCGTATCTACGCAGGTGAGGTGAATAAAAATACAAACAATTCGGAGTTGAGTGACAATGCAGACAATTAATTGTCAAACAGAATAACCTTAATCGCCAATAATTGACATTGACGATTTAAAATTTACAATTTGAATGTCACATATTTGATGTATCTGACATACAAACCATGGCAACGCTTAATGCCCGCGCGGGCGTTAAGAATCCTTTATGCCCTCGCGGGCATAAAGTAGCTGTTTTCGCCCCGGTATCTAAGATGTAAAATGTCACTTTATGATCATGTAGGACATAAACATATTTTTTTAGTTTTATAAATTGTTATAATTTAAGTTTTGCGTTATGTACGTCACATAAATTTTACTAGTTGGAGAATGTAATTTTATATGTCGTTTTTCCAGTCTCTGTTTTGGCAGTTTAATAGTTCAGCAAATTTTGCCTGTGTCATACAAAAGTAATCAAAACATTTTCTTTCGTCTTTTTCATATTCCTCTTTGTCTTACGTTCTTGCTGATATTCTCAACTGCAGCATTATACACAACTCATCAGACGACTACATTGCTAATATATCCCGCGATAAAATGCCGCGGTAAAATAAATAAATAAATAAATAAAGTTTTGTGTATACTAAGGTACAAAACGTGAGTATAACACTCAAACAGTGATTTAAAATACTACCCTTCATGAAATTGAAATTAAATTAAAATATAACTTCTTGATGCAAAGATTGATTGTGGAGATCACGTTTGAGTGTACTCATGATTACTAAATGACTATGCGCGCAAGTGCGCGATAGAAATGCTCTAATGCGCTGCGTGTCCTCCGTGTGCTCCCATGATGTAAGGATTAACTTGGTGTGTGCAAAACTTTTCCCCTTCCCCACAAATATGCCTCAAATTCGCTCGAAACTCCCTCCGTACCAACACGAAAACGTAAAATATTGCCCCCTTCGTTGGAATGAATAAATTAACAGTTTGGTTTGCGTTTGGGGTTGTTTGTTCATAGGATGATGTAATTATAGATAATGTGCTTAAAACTCGCATTCCATACTTACTTTTCCTGGAATACCAACCCAAAAAAGTAACAATTTAGTGAGGAATGTGTCTCTACATAACTTCCCGAAAGACCTAATAGTGCGGGAAGCGGGAAGCCTAGCTACGTAACATTGGATGCACCGATTTACTTCAGAAGTCTGGTAAGTTACGCTGACGTTTATTATAATGTATTATTACTATAATATTATTTAATTTAAATTGTATTTCAGTAATAGTTACTATATGTATTTTATTATATTATATTCTTACAGCACGTTCAGTGCATTTTTGGGAACAATCTTTTCAACAACCACGGAGAAAAAAATGCACAAAGTGGAAGTGTTGGCAAATTACGAAGACTTGTATAATAATACAGCACCATTGCAACCTTTGAAGTGAACCTTTGGCCCATGAACGAACGAGTTACCTTTCAAAAAGGGAATTGATTACCGCATAAAATTATTGTGCGACGAACGACCGCCAGCAGAAGTAGACATCACACATTCCATGTACTGAATCACACGTTTAGATTAAAAAGATAAAAACTGAGAAACCTCTACCATTTAAGTCAGAATATAAATATGAGAGGTCATGATCACAAGCTCTCCAAAGAAAAATGCAACAAACTACTGCAGAGAAATTACCTTATCAACAGAGTAGTCTACCATTCGAACCGCTTAAGTACTGATACCATTAATTCTTCTTCCAGAAATCAATTCAAAAATTGTCTTGATCAGCAAATGAAAAGTTGGACCATGGTCGTTTTTGTGCACTATTCTGAATAGACTCGGAAACTTATGCCTGTGATAACACAAAGCAAAAAACCACTGGGATGTCAATATTGAACTGTGATAGCTCGGCAGTCTCATCGGATTCATCCGCCTACTGCTAATAATAATAATAATAAACCAAAGCATAGTCCGTCGTGAAAAGTGATAGTTTTGAAGGGATGGTTGTGTGTGTTCTCAAAAAATAACACAAATAGTGTTAAGCTTGTTGATTTGTACCTTATTAATTATAGTGTTTAATAAACATTATTTCCTTAAAGTAATCTATCTCTTCTGAATATAAATTTTATATCTTTCTTCGTAATTTTTTCAGATATTCGAAAACTTCAGTTAGCTCCGAAGAAGCGAGCAACATAGTTCGCGAAACGTCAACATTTACAAATAGTTTCTTATTTGAATAACGTGAAATGTGCTAGCAAATCGTTGTTTGGCTTTTTCATACTTTGTAAAAAGTTTCAAGCTCTATTCCATAATATATGTATACAAGATTACCTTTTGTCATAATTATGTTTTAAGTTTTGCCGTTGAAATATTACACTTAGATAAAGCGACATACAAAACAAGATGTAGGAATTTTAAAATAAAAGAAAAAACAAAACTGTTACTAAAGTGTGTATTTGTGACAAGCATAGACATTTAACAGATCATATAGTATGCAGGAACATTGAATATGGTTCGTTTTCAACATAATAAGTAAGTATACGCCTTTGTATCTTTTTGAATATACTTTTGTTGCTGGTATAAGAACCTTAAAAAATACTATAGACATATTCGTCTATAAGAGGCAATTAAATGCCATCATAAGCCTAACCAACTGAAACTCTTATGCAATTTTTGGGTACTTGATCTGCAAATAAATAAGTTTAGAAATAAATAAGTAATATGTATAATAATATAAAATAAGTTTTATTTTTACTACTCTCTCAATTGTAGGGTCTGTTTGGTCTACTACGAAATTATCAACATTTGAATACCTTATATTATGTTCAAATTTCGGATAAACGTATTGTAATCCTAGAATTATGTTTTGTTTAAAAAATTGTGGGTGATAACGTTGTTGTACTAAAACGTCTCAGTAATCTTTGCACCCTGGAATTGTACATACTAAAGTTGGGATGCCCAATTTTTTTATACGTTCTAGTAGTTCATATGTTTGTACTCTGTATGCATCTTTTGTACGGATTTTCTTTTGAAGCCCCGCGGGATAATTTGGCACGAAGGACTGCGTTGGTTCTACAAATTGGAGCACGAATTTGTTATCCACCAACGCTACAGCAAATTTTCTTGTGACTATTGTCAAATGGTTTCACATCTACGAATAAAATAATTTTAATTAAATGTATAATGTTAATTTTTTTTCAAATACGTGCCGGCGTTTGTGGGCGGGGAACGCAACATTGCGCAACATCGTCACAACGTTTTGCATTTTCAACGTGCTTACGCAAGAAAACACGACAATGACAACGCTTGGAAACCAGACTGTAGTTTGCATTTGAAAATTTTACTTTTTGGGTTGGTATTCCAGGAAAAGTAAGTATGGAATGCGAGTTTTAAGCACATTATCTATAATTACATCATCCTATGAACAAACAACCCCAAACACAAACCAAGAACAAACCAAACTGTTAATTTATTCATTTTAGACATTCCAACGAAGGGGGCCAATATTTTAAGTTTTCGTGTTGGTACGAAGGGAGTTTCGAGTGAATTTGAGAGGAAGGGGTAAAGTTTTGCACACACCAAGTTAATCCTTACATCATGTGTGCTCCTCGTCGATCTGCGCTACCTTAAAGGGGCGTTCGGTTTGCTCCGTCATACTCGGGGTTGCCTGTGAAGACCTGCAAAGACCTGCAGGTCTGCACAGGTAAAACGTAGCTTGTAGGAACAAAACAAACATATAAAACTGTATAACAAACTATTATTAAAAGACCATTGTTTTAGTAATTCTTTATTTATCATTTAAAATATAGGTACGCGGAATTAAGGTCGTACCACCGCAAAAATGTGGCTTGCGCATGTAAAATATAAAAGACGGAGCATGTAAACGTGGCTTGTGGCTTGTGCGAATTTAGATGTGCTTTCATTTCAAAGATGGGACAACTCAGTTGTTTTGACGTGGTGTTTTGCCGTCTAATACCTATTGTAAATTATTAGAAATACAAAGATGTCTCTCTGAAGTAATATGTTCGAAATATATTGGTGTGAGCCTTGTTTATCAAGAGTAAGGATACTCAGATAGAAATAAGAAAAACGTACTATACATATGTATCTAAATCCAACCTAAGGTAGTTAACCCTCAGCGAATATAATTAGCGCAGTAAATTGACGTGTGGATACTGGTTTCTTTTCAAGAACCAATATTTTATACCAAACAGTCCGTTTTTCTGTAATCTTCTTTCTTATCCTTAATGAAAAAAACACGTAGCTATAAATGATAGAATTTTAATATTTTTTCTCATGTAACAACAATATCGTTAAGAAATACATACGGATTTCGAGTGCAATACCGCAAAAGATTAGTGTGCAAAGGTAAAATGATCCAAAAGACGGCACCGTATAAACACATGGAAATCGGTACGTTTTGTCCGCGCAAACTAATAGTAGTAAAAAGACGGAGCATGTTAACGGGCACTTAGACGTTTGCCCAGGCATTGAATAAACCAAATTATAATTTAATAATATTTATTATTAATTGAATGGTTGATTGAAACAACGCTGCATATCAATATGCTGTGTACTCAAAATTGAACAAAAGAAATCTCTAACTACACGAAAATCGTTAGTTTATCAACAAACATTATACTTAGCAAAACATCCTGGAGGAACTGTAGTAATGTATGAAACAAGCACAACATCTATACAGTGGTTATCAAGTTGTGTTTGTAGAACTGATTGTACTAAACTTTTTAAGTTCTTAGCTCTTATTTCCGTGGCATTCAGAGCGGTGCCAGTATGAAAATGATTCTTTATTTGCATTTATCACAGTGCCTGCTGCGGCTAATGAGAGCAATTTATGTTGCTGTGATTTCTGTGGGTCCGCTAAAGGGCGCTGTGATCGATTCGCTTGCTTAGACTTGCTCGGACTTGCTTGGCACTACATAATGTGTATATCCTAATTATTCGGTGTCTCTAAGACGACCCTGAAATGACAACCATTATAGCTGGAACCGCCAAAGCAAAGCAAACTTGGAGCACGTTAATGTCCTACTTTTTGTTGTTGTTGAAAGGATTGTGCAGCAAACTGCGAGAGTTTATGGCATGGAGCTATATTGATCGTGGAGATAGATCTTCTTTTGTGTTAAAGTAAAGCAAATAAAAATTCCAACTATTTATTCTTTTGGATTCGTGGTTACATGTTTCGAGACATCAACGTCTCGTCATCAGACCACACTGGAAAAAATAGAAAAAATATCACAATATATCTCTAAACGAACGTTACAATTCAAATACACAAAAAACATAGAAACAATAATAGGTATTTACCGTCATGGAATACTATGCTGGTATGTCACGTGTCATAGGTTATGTTGCAGTAGTTTACAAATCGTAAAAGACATAGAATTCAAACAGTACAATATAGGAGTCACAACATATACACATATAAAACCAATAAGTTAACTGCGTTAATTAAATACGCCTCGTGGTGCAGGTAGCGTGGTGACAAGCGGTGTTTTTGGCTTCGGTGTGAAGTGTGTCAATGTTTCACTCACAGTGGCGCACTCTGCATGGCGGGAGTTTTCAAAAGTTTAGTAAACATTCGATATTGATTTGTTTCCACAATCTGGTTCAGTAGCAAATCTGGTGCTCTTACACAATGTCTATGTATTTCCCACTCCTCATACAAATCAAGTCTCTTGGACTTACTGATATTATGCAAAAGTCGTAGGTTATCTATTTCTATTTTGTGAGTTGTTTCAAGGGCATGTTTAAATACACACGAGTTGCAATCTTTAAGGTGTTCTTTAAAGCGAGTCGATATGTTTCTTCCCGTTTGTCCTATATAGATACTATCACATTCAGAGCATTTTATACTATACACACCACTACTTAACAGGGAGTCTATTTTAGGTTTATTGTTGACAATTAAGTTGCCTACCTTACCGTTACATTTGAAAGAAGTTTGTATGTTAAATTTATGCAGAAGCGTCTTTAATTTGTATGAAATGTTTCCCTGAAAACTTAATGAAATGAATCTATTGGGTGCATGGTAGTTAGGGTAAATGGTGTTAATAATATGACTTTGGTGGCTGTTATTGAAGATGTTCTGGATGTATCCCATATTGTAACCATTATTCTTACTAATTTGAATAATGGTACGGAGCTCTTTGGTGTATTTATCTTGGGTAAGGGGGATGTTGAAAAGTCTATGAAAGTAATATCGAAAGGCAGCACATTTATTAAGGGAGGAGTTGTAGGATGAATATGGGATTACAGTATCTGTCGCAGTGGGTTTTCTATATATTTCAAACTCCAAACATTTTTTATTTAAATTTTTAATAATATTGACGTCCAAAAATTGAAGGCTATTGTCTTTTTCATGTTCAAGTGTGAATTGTAGGGTTCCAAGATTATTTAGGATTGTGTGCAGAGCTGTAATATTTGCATGGCTACCATTGTATACTATGAGGATGTCATCTACGTATCTGCCATAGAACAAAATGTCTCTTGTAATGATGTCATATTTGTTAGAGAAAAGTTCTCGTTCCATGGCATCAACGTAGAATTCAGCCATAAGACCAGATATTGGGGACCCCATGGGTAAGCCATTTAACATTTGGTAGTATTTATTATTGAATTTCATGAAGTTCTGTTTAGTTACTGTGTGCAACAGCTCAATTATATTAACTATGTCAAAGAAGTCAAGTTCTGGGTACTTATGCAGGTTATCCAAAAGAAAATTATCAACAATTTTGATGGTATCCTGAACGGGTATGTTGGTATAGAGATTCTTTATATCAAATGATATGAGTTTACTGCTCTTTGTGATATCTAGTTTCTTAATGCTGTTAATGAGAGTGGTTGTGTTAGTTATACTATAGTTAGGATGAAAATTAAATTTGTGTTGTATGATTTGTTGCAGGCATCTAGCCAGTTGTTGTGACTCCTATATTGTACTGTTTGAATTCTATGTCTTTTACGATTTGTAAACTACTGCAACATAACCTATGACACGTGACATACCAGCATTGTATTCCATGACGGTAAATACCTATTATTGTTTCTATGTTTTTTGTGTATTTGAATTGTAACGTTCGTTTAGAGATATATTGTGATATTTTTTCTATTTTTTCCAGTGTGGTCTGATGACGAGACGTTGATGTATCGAAACATGTAACCACGAATCCAAAAGAATAAATACGTTGGAATTTTTATTTGCTTTACTTTAACATATTTCACATTCCAATGACCATGGAGACATTCATCCCATTAATCTTCTTTTGTGTTCATTCGTTGTAATATGATAGCTCAGCGGTACATCGATGAATTCGTAGAGCCCTATGTTATTCCCTTTTCCAGTCACCCATATCGCAATGGTTTCTTAAAACCTCTTTCAAGAAACCTGTGTTAAGCTTTTGTCATTCCTACCAATATTTCCTGTTTTCCCAATCAAACATGTATTTCCATGAACTCGCGGTACACTACACTACAATTAATGAACATAATGGAAAAATTAATTCATATTTTGAATGTCGTACACTACAATATTAATGCGAAAACAATACACGAGAAAATAGGTACTCACTCCAAATTCTAAGCAACTGGACTCTTTCTGACTTTTCCTTACCTGAAATGAAACAAATAAAAATATATCAAATGTATAGAAAAAATAGAGTTAGGCGCATAGACAAATAAATCGAAGTTATTTCTAAATGAAATAATGTTACAGTTACAGTTGATTACAGTTTGAACCTACAAATGCAGACATGCGCATACGGACACGGACATGAATTTTTTAAAACCATAATAATTTAGTGCAAAGATTTCGGTGTAGGCGTACGACACAAAAAGCTCATCAATGTTTGCCGATCAAAATAAGTGGACCGAGGATCAGTTTGATCAGAGAGATACAAGGGCACTAAATGTTATTTCAATAAATTGTCTCCCAATGTTTGTCTCCTTCCTTTTAAAAACTGTGCAATTATTTGTGCATTTTCAAATTCCTTCACATTTTTTTTGTTTTTTATTTTGTGTAGTCAACACTTTTACCTACTATCCTAATGGACAACAAAACTATCTGTTCCTCTACTACTTCACACTGGAATGTACTACTAATAATTATTGGTTGGGCCAATCTATTCATATTTTGAACGTCGCATACATATGAGTATTAAAATTTGTAATTTACATATTTAATGCCAACAAATATCAACCAATACAGTGGTCTCTATCTCTAGTTGAAAAAGTGCAAATGGCGAAGTTAACGAAGTAGTTTGCATTCGCCGAAACGAAACTTTTCAATACCTATTTCGTCTGATTGGAAATTTTGTCTATTATCCCGGTTGCGAGTGGAAAAAGTACAGAATCCATAGTAATCAAAATGCATGCATAAAATGAAGCGGCAGCGAGGCGCAGCGGGTGGGCTTGAATGGGGAGGAATGCAAAATAGGTAAAGGCAGCTGAAAATGCTCAAGAAACAACTTTGTTTAATTAAACAAGTACGGGCCGCTTCCGCTAGTCCCTCCCACGTCCGTTCACTTCCGGAATGTACAAAACAAACAGTGTAATTGATTTTGGGGAGTCCGCCGAGGATTTGCATCGGGAATTGAGTTAGCCGGTACCAGCCCGGACTTTATATTTCTACCATGTTTTCGATTAAGTTTTATATTTATGCTAATTCCTTTTTCGGGTATATCAATTCCGGATGGATAAGAATTTGCCTCGTTGTAACTTGATATTATATTGTCTTCACTAACTACAGTACAGAAAATTCGCGCAGCGTAAATTTCTCTACAGGGAGAGAAGAATTGTTTGCTAGCTATAATTCAGAATACGTATTTAAGTTACAACTACGTTAAACATTTCCCATGAAAGATTTTATGATTTTATTTTATGAGCACAATAGAACGACACAATCTCTTCTTTACCTATACAGTGTGATTGAAATGTCATAGCCAACAGGAATTCATTTGATTAAATTAGATTGTTTCATATCTTTTAAATTTTACGTAAACCATAACACACAGTTAACGCAATTAAACTCGTTGGGTCACTGCAGCGTACCTGACTGATCACATGGGTAACATACGTCAAGCCCGCCGATATATGAAATTGGTTATTTGTAGGATGACAGTACGGTGACAGTTGTATCGGTTCAGTCATACTTTAGTTTTGCGTTATTGATGTACTCTTGTGGTGAGGAAGAAATATATAAATAATCAATGTGTTAGTATTTGTTTTGACATGTATTCTGTCTCGTTTATATGTTCGTTTGACATGTACTCTATCTCATTTCTATGGTCGTTTATTTTCGGCTATTGCCGCTTCCCGATCGTTTCCGACACGACCGACCAAACGTATGTAAAAATTCAGTGTGTTTCCAGACCAATTACATGCAGGTTGTGTCCACATTTTCGTAGTTTTATTACCCCTTTTGGTTACACATTCGAAGGTGAAATTATGCAAAAACACAATGATATCAATAAAACAAACACCTTTTAGGAACAGAAGAGTTTCTCAAATACCATCGAAGTCACCCATCGGAAGACCAACAACTCAGAAGGCAAATGCTATTAATCATGTTCTTGAGCTACGGCTTTCAGATAAATACAATAATTTGAATAAGGTGATGCCGCACTTACTTCGTACCATGCTCTTTTTTTGCATAGCAGTATGACCTATAGATGGTCTATAGCCATAAGAATAATTCAGCAAGCCGACCAAAAACCACACTGCAGACCGCTGTTTAAAAAGTAGAAATCCTTACTTTAATGGGAGCAGATATTTAGTAATATCTTCTACAAGCTACAGAAGAGAGTTAACTACTACAAGCTAGAGAAGAGCATCCAGCTCAGAGCTCATAGAATGCGTCACAAAAAAATCAATAATACTTGTAATAGCAAGTGTACATGCAAACGAGCTATTGTAATTATGGAGCCTTCAGGGATATTCGAATTGCTGAGTGAGATCCTCATCCACCGAATAGAACGCCTTGCCGGTAAGGTAGTCTTTCAATTTTCTGCGGAAAGAGCGAAGAGTTTCCATTCTGTACCTGTTCGGAAGGTGGACATATGTTTTGATTAGTTGACATATCGGTGCCTGGTGTACCCGGGCGAAGGTTGTTTGTGGTGTAATCAGTAGTCCGGCACAGCGCCTCGTATTGTGTGGATGGAAATGCTCATGTCTGGAAAGCAGATCAGTATAGTGTTTTTGATGAATCAAGATGTTTCAAGACGGTACAAGGACGGAAGGGTAAGTATGTTATTGTTGGTGAAGATGTTGGTGCAAGAGTCTCTTCTTTTCAGGTGACATATCTTTCTGACACAAAATCTAGACGAAAGCGTAGTAAGATGCGATTGTAGCTTCTCGATTTACTATGGTCGAGAGAGTTTCTAGTGCGAACCCATACGAGCTTAGCTTGCCAGCCAATTTTGATATATACCCTTTCAGTGCAGCTGCAGACCCACGCGCAATCCAAAAAAGGCCACGTAATCACATGAGCCAAGCGTACCGCCATTACACGGTACTTCAATCCTGGTAGTTTTTGATAGGCTGAACCTTATTATATTTGCTTTCTCAACATTTACTGTCATGCCATTAGAATTGTACCAGGTCTAAAGCGTCTCCAACAATAACACCACATGCCCCTACAAGCTTCTATTATTCTCACCGCTAACGATTATAGAAGTATCGTCGGCGGACAATCCAAGCAATGATATGTCACTTTAGGTATGTCATTGGCATATAATAAGTACATGAGTGGACCCGGAATAGATCCCTGTGGGATTCCTTTTTTGATCTGCACCCAGCTGCAGTTTACTTATTTCCATTTGCAGGGTCTTCACCAACAACCCGCTGTTTTCGCAGCTAGAGATATGACCGCAGTATATCTTGTACGAGACCTCCAGATCCCATGGTTGCAAGTTTCTCCAGTAGGGTGTCATAGTCCACGCTGTCAAATGCCTTGGATAAGTCCATGAAGACTCCAGCCAGCTTCTGTCTTCAAGTTAGTCCATCTAATACTTGTTGAAGAGCTATAAATATGGCTATGCTTGTAGACCTACCTTCAATGTAGGCATTTTGAACCTTGGAAATCAGGTTGCATTTGTCGTTCAAATCCAGCATACGGGAGAGTAGGACTCGTTAGAATACTTTGGCTATGGTGGAGATAGGCGCAATGGGTCTATAGTTGGAGACATCGGCAGTATCACCTGTCTTGAAAATGGACCTGATATTAGATAGTTTGAACTGGCTTGGAAATATACCTTTCTGAAACCATCCATTGACTATACCAGCAGATGTAACCTGCGCAATGATTTAGGAGTCTGGTGGATACATCATCTGGTCCAGTGGTAGTTGTGTTCTTTAGATCGTGCATTATATTAAATATCTCCGTTGAGTTTGCCTCCGTCAGGAACATTGTTGATGGATTAAACTTAACATGCTGAGCACAGACATTTGTTTTAAAAAGACATTTACGTGGTCAAGGACGTCGACGAATCATCACTCTGAGGATGCTGAATAGCTGCCAGTGTAGAAGGTGGTGTCAACCTGTTTGTTATAGTTTTAACAATTTCCCTTGTTGTCTTACCTTTATTTGTTGAATTCTCGATTCGTAATGAGTAATGCTGTTTTGGTACGGTTTATCTCCTCTCTAAAGTTGTTTGTAAATTTCTCTGGGTATGGCTACCGAAATAGTTCCTTCGTAAACTTGTCTTTCTAACCTACTTATTGTTTTTATGTGTGCACTAATCCAAAATGCGTTGCATCGAGATTTTGCCTTACTGTATTTTTTTTTTGGTATGGGTGTAGAGTGCATTTTGTAGATTTAAATAAGTGATTCCAGGCAGCGTTCTGGCCTGTCGAACTCAAAGATGCTATTCCAATTTATTCCGCTGAACTGTAAAGTAATGTTAGTTAAATTTTCTTCTGTTAGACGTCTTACGGTGTTATTTTGAGAGGCCTGTTCGTAAACAGTATTCTGTTGAGTTTGATTTCTTGATCGTGAAGATCGGACAACCCATATGCAAGAAGCTTGATCTCATAAGCGCATTTTTTTCGTTAGCACAATATTTTTAATCTGTGAGCATGTCGCAACGCCGATGTTAATAAATTTTATTAAAATTAAGAAGTATATAGTATATTTTCAAGGCTGGCACCAAAAAGTAAAGTTGGCAACAAATCCTATTTCCTGCATAGAGCACAAGAGCATATTATGTCTGTTGTCAAAGTCAGCTTCCAACCCTTGCAACCAGCGAACCCGGGGATATAGGAACACGGTAAATTATTGATAGAAATATATTTAATCACTATTATAGATTTTTTAGGTGACAATAAAAGCTAAGGTTTCAGTAAATTTATGCTATAGTGAAAAGACAATACAAGCAATCACAGCATTCAAAACATAACTATACCGTACGTTATACCTATATTTTTGGCAGTGTGTGAAGGAAGCACGATTTTCCTACAGATAGTCACCAAATACTAACAACTCAAATGCATAGGGATTCTAGCAGATGTTCGGATGTACCAAGCTTTCGAGGTTATAAGTATGCTACAGGCAATCCAGAGAATATATTTATATATCATATAATATATCAAATATGTATAAGCATTCGTCATTAAAATGAATCTACATATCACAACATTCAAAACAGTAACCATATCGTTATACCTACATTTTTGGTGTTTCAAGGAGATATGATATTCTTACAGAAAACACTAAATACTAACAACTTCAATTCGTGGACATCGTAACAGAAGTGGATGGTAGCAACGAAAGTATTTTCTTCTGTTTTTCATGCACAGAAAATGTCTACGGTAGCGAACATTTTATTACGCTGTGTTTAACATTCATGGTGCGATATGCAGCTAAAATATTTGCATACGGCAGCAGGACAACACACGCAAATCTTTTGAATAGAGTACAAGACTAAATTTTATTCTGCACTTTAATTAACAAATGCACATTTATAATATAAGATTATGGTATAATATAACGTATTTATTCTTTTGTATTTTAGTAATTGTCCAAATACTATTAGCTAAGGTAGGTTATATTGTATTGAATTTATAAGGATAACAAACAGGTAAGCATAAACAAAGTAATTATTATTATGATTGCAAAATAGCAGCCAAATATTTAAAATGTCAATGCCATAATGTTGGAAAATTTTGTATCGATTTTAGTAATAATGGTAAGGAAAGAATGAGATTGCCCAGTGGTGTCTGTAATTCTAACTTTATTTAAAATTTACATCCTCCCTGTTTATCACCATCTTTCTATATTTTTCAATTAAATACATGCCTGATCTGCGAATAATTTTGGATATATCATACATTACATTATTACTACTGTTAGCTTTATGCAGTTAATATTTACAATAGGTAATTGCATTAAGCAGGTAATTGCATAGATGGCGCTGAGAGCGTCTGTTTTTGTTGCAGTTTCCTGTATTTTAGCTTTGCTGCGATTTTCATGGACCGCAGCACCACCAGCGTGGCTAGCCTGCAGGTGATAAATTTTCTCTTTTAATAGAGCATTATTTTCCAAAAAGATATTGTGTTGTTGTTCCTTTTCCTTGATTACGCGCGTCAGCAGCAATACGTCCAGACTGAGCAGTCGCGCCTCATGGTTCACTGGTCCATCATTAACCTCACTTTCCCTTTCACGATACTTCTCCTCACATTCCTTGGAATGCCTTATGAGGCAACTTGGATGAAACTAGACATTGCAGATCTCACACTCGACTTTGCTGTGACCGAATTTTTACAACGGCCACAAAAAACTGAAGGTGGCATCAGTTCCTAGAACACTTTTGGCTTCCGCCATGTTGAACCGTGAATGGTGGCCTTAAGTCTCAATTGGACCCTGTACGTTCATACATGCCACAGAAGCATCATTTAATTTGATACATCTCTGCAGGCATGTATCTATTTTGCGTGCTAGAGCGAGGTTGTCGTAACCGCCCGTTGCTCTTAATCAGAAAATCTGTAATTAGAGACCTTTTATGCGCGACCTTAATTCGCAACCGCTCTTTTTGCTGCAGCCTGGATAGGAGAAGGGCGGGATGCAGGATGAAAATCGTACGCCATTTCATAAAAGCCAACACCGCTGCGCTAACGTTAAACCCGTACCCAGCCGGGTACCAGCTACAGCAGATTAATGAGTTAAAGGGACCTCAGAACATACTCCGATGCTCCGTTTCGGGCTTCGCCCGGAAATGCCTGTGGCTTTCAGGCCGGCACGAGGACTTCTCTTGCAACTGAACTGCGTTTTGAGAGGCTTAGCGATAGAGGTATAAATATGCGTAAATAATATGATTTGAAGGCGTAATGAGTGGGATGTAATAAAGAAACATATGGGTTTATAGCGCCATAAATCCCGTTAAAAACAAAAACAAATAATACATAATTATAGTATTTTAATAACTTGAATATCAATATATAATTATTTTTAGTTTTTCTTTTAAACCCTTATTTTTTATCGGTGTCATCGTTTTTGACTATCGCTGTTTTGTTCCGTATGAGTGCGGCGTCGTGTTTTCTCTAGAAAGCAAAAACACGTTTAGACAAAAGACTTTTCGTCTAAACGTGTTTCGTTCCAACATGACTGATATGTGTGCGCCCACCCTTAGACCGATCAACTTATCTGAAACGGACAGTACCACATTTTGACATCTAAAGCTAGTCTTGCAGATTTTTCGAAACACTTTCTCTCTGACCGTCATCTTCCTTTTTAATTTCTTATGTTTCGGCTACACTAACGCCTAACGTCTAACGCCTGAAGGACCAAGTATAGTGCCGCAAAAACGCAATCCGTAACGTGCCGTACCGCATGCCGCTCCGGACGACGAAATTAGTATTTATAGTGCCGCAAGGATCTCCAACAAATTGAGCGCCATCTAGCGGAGAAGTATATACACAACAGCACATAACCTCACATGTCAGTGTTGTTGATTGTATTAAGCAGTGGTAGATCGTGGTAGATATAATAAATTATCGACGAAGGCCTTGTTGCAGCAACAATTCATTCTGAAGTCGTTTTCGTTCTGTGTTCTCGTTGCCACAAACTATCAAAATGCTATCAGTTAACCTACAACTTACTGGAAACTGCTATTCACTCGCCGGTACACGTACAGAAGACGTAACACGCAGGAGATTAAATTCGTTGCGGTCGAGGACGAACTTTACGGTTTACGGAGCGTCACTATAATCGCGGAGTGGAGATTGTGTAGATTGATCTTTTTACGCTACGTTATTACGGTGCGGTCACGTCATGTTAATGCGTTAAATCGTGGTCACACGCAATTTTAACGCATTAATTTGAACATTACGCGTTAAGCATTAAACGTTAGACGTTAGTGTGGCCCGGACTTTATAAATTGTTTCATATAGAATTCTTAACTACCGTAAATGATATTTTGCTTACTGACTGCGACTGGAGTAGGATATACCCTGTAACATAGGCCATAGATACGCCAGTTTATATTTTTTATTTATGACGCTGGACGAAAAAAAAAATTTAATAATCATAGACAAAAAATGCCATTTTTGTATATACCCTGGAGGTTAGTATGAATTTGTTTCCGGAAATGACGTCATCATTGAAGATTTAAATTGCTCTCTATATTATATGTGTGACATTTTCAGTCAGGAGGACATTCTGAATACAAAAACATATCGATCGTCAATGTTATCTACCGAATAATCAGGATGCACCTATAAGTGCACCGGAAAAAATACTCATTGGCCAAAAAAACATTGAAATCACACTGGAGCGCGCTATATAACAATAATACTATATTATTGATTTCATTTATGTGCTTGGCATGGATATTTAATTTTTTTTTTGTAAATTTTTTTTTATTTGTGTTCTTTATGTAGGCATTCAGCTGTTATACATTCTGTTAATTTTAAGGTTTCAGTGGAAGAGCAGGGAAAGATTTATCCTTTCATCTGAACTGCACCTTATGATTCCTGCTGTTTAACATATTATGTTTATATTTTATATTATATTACTTTATTTTTGTTTACTATGATGGGAATAAAAGCGATATTTATTTATTTATTTATATCGAGCAACATCAATCTAGTCAGTGTTTATTCGAACAACTTCATTTTCACTATTTTCATAAACTCATAGCCACTACCTTTCTGCCTTAGTGATGAAAATTGAAGATTGATATGTTTTTGTATGCCCAAGGTCATCCTGATTGCAAATGTCACACAAATGATATAGGATGCCATTTAAAATTTCAATGATGACGTCATTTCCGGAAAAACCAAAAGTCATACTAACGTTAAGCGTATCCCAAAAAGGTGCTTTTTGTCTATTAACACTTCAAAATATCATTCGTCCAGCACCATAAATAAAAAAATATAAACGGGCCTACCTATATCGTGGGTCACCCGGTAAAATAGCGACTTTTTCCAGGATTATGTATTGCTTATATATTACTCCTCATATAATACGCTATTTGGCAAATCATCAATACTTTTAGTGTACAAAGACTTTTATACATGCCACAAGACGTATTTGAAATGGAAAATCATTGATATTTTTCTAAAAACATTTAAAAGTAGTACCTTTCACTATTTCTGTCTCCAGATTCGCATTCTGTGGAAAAATTCTATAAGAATTATTCATTTTTTGGCAACAAAAGGTAGAGCAACGTTGGTCATGGTATATTTTTTCCCGGCACCTTCACCAATATTCAAATGATTCTGTTTATTTTTGTCTCTTTTTACAGAGAAGCACTGGCATAACAAAATAGGTAAGAGGTGAAAGGGAGAATCACTAATAAAATCCTCACATATCAATAATCGTTCAAAAGCTTCAAAGGAAGTTCACGCATCGTCTATGAATTATCGGCCAGTTGCTGTTAATCTATTCTTAATATTTGGCTTATTTCAAAATGAAATTGTTTTTTCTTTAAAGATACGAAAATTACCGCGTCGTTAAATTGATCTAGGTCTATGGATCATATTTTTTCCACTAGCCACATACCGAAACTTACTTGCACTTTCGGCGAGAACTAAATTCATACGCTAGTTTATGGGTTAGTTGTTTATCCAAGCTCAGCCGGTAAGTGGCGCGCGGGGCGTCATTCCAAAGCTAATGCTGTCGTCACACTGCCATGTTTTATCAGCCGCTGGTTACTGCCGTCTAGCAGCCCTCAGAAGCCGATTGAATAAGCCGCTGCTTCCACCACTAGCTGCTGCGAAAAAAGCTTAACTTAATAAACTCTAGCTTCTTAAATGGAAGTAATAGTATTGGAATATGGTTAACGGAAACCAGTATTTTTTAAAGACGCTCCAATTTTATGACCTGGTAGCGTCTACGCAACTACGACTAAAGGGCTCCAGTTCAAAACAAAAATAATGCAAATCAGGCCGGCGCGGCGCGGCGCGGTGGGAGCTAAGATCTGATATAGAAACTAGTTTGAAATTACTGATATAAATATTTATTAAAATTGTGAGAAAACGCCGTTGGAATATATATTTAACATTCCATGGCAATGACAGTAACAACATTTACAGTGATGGCACGACGTTTGAACGATTGTCGAGGTTTATTTTCTGATATAAATCGGGCGGAGCGGCAGTGATTGGTGGAACTTGGAGGTTAGAATAGCGAACAAAACGTAAGTAGGTAATAAAAATTATCGGTTTTGTTCCCTTACGCCGACCGTTGTAAATCTACGGTAGTTGGTATTCATACACTGTCATGGATCACTGTCGGCAAACTGGAAATGTTTCGATTTTTACTACGCTTATCTTAACTTCAATTGTTTGTTTGTTACGTTTGTTTCTGTTCAAATACTGAAACCGATATTTTACGATACTTGCGTTCAATAGCGTTGAAATTTTGCAAGTGAACAGATGTCCTGTGACAATGCATGAAATAATGAAACAAGTAGGAAAACTTTTGGAAAATTTTCTACAAATTTTTTTTATAAGGCGTAGTTTCTAAAACATATAATATTAATAATATGCCTTTATTGACTCTCTGCACAAAATTACAATAAAATAAATCTATCTAAACCTTGCCCACATTACAAAATATAAAATACCTTGATTGCCCCCAATATTTACCGTGGTTTGGGTATATTGAGTTTGTCACTACATTTGTAGCACCCTTAAGGAAGCGTGGCAGGTATAGACTTGTATACCTTGTACAGCATTGAAAACTTAATCGATTTAGCCTATGTCCGTCTGCCTGTCCGTCTATGTACACGATAACTGCCGTAATTTTGAAGTAATTGATCTAAATTTTGGTATACAGGTTATCTCTTAAAAAGTAAGGACAAGTTCGTGAAAAATCGGTTCCTCGGTTTTTTTTAATATTCTACGGTGGGGGGATTTTAACTTCTGCATGGCTGAAGATAATTTTTTTACATAAATTTATTTAAGGATAATATTTGTAGACCAGGAAACATGTAGGTACTGTGACAATCTGAAATGGACAACCGAAGAAACTTAATCCCGGAGAAGAAAGAGAGGAGAAATCAAGGAAAATGTGCTATAATAAAAGTAGACACATTTTATGTGGATAGAAAACCGTGGACAGTGGATATGATTCGACAAAGTAAAAAAACTCAGTACTGGTACTAGTATACTAGTGTACTAGTATACTCAGAGCTACAAAATAACAGAAGGCTTCAGTAACTGTAACGTTAAAATACATTTTAGATATGTTTATAAGAACATATAAAAATAGCACGAAAATTTTTGTTTACATTAACCAAACAATATTTGCTACGGTGGACACGTTACCCCGAAATTCCGGAGGTATCAATTACTGAAACACTAAAAGCACCTTTATTTTGGGTTATATAATAGCTAGCAGAACACTGTATGTTGTCATTATCAGATATAAACCACATTCGCATGTACTCGCTACGAATAACTAAAGTAATCGTTATTAATAAAGAATGGCAACATATAACGAATTATTGAAATTAAATGATTAAAAACTAAATATCGGATTGGGTGTCCTTCTGGGACATCGTCAGAGAATACGTGGCATCATTGGGAGCAACCGGTATCAGGGGCGTACGTGAAACTTCTTGGGGGCACTTATATCATGGCTATAATTCACTTGGAGGCCTGCAGAGGTCTTCCTGTCTCTTAAAAATCATTTAGATCGCCGAATGCGGCTCTCGATGCTGGAGCAGTCTGCACAGTGCGACGGCTGAGGAATTTTAATATCCACATTCCGTGCTCAGGCCATCGAAACGTGGAAACCGTGCCAGTGGCGCCACCGAATGCTCGCCGCTGGTGTATAACGCACCATTTTCGCTACGCCATGCCATGTCCGTCGACACTTCATTTGTAAACGCCTCCTGCAAAGATGTCCGACTGTACACGAAAATATGACCACTCAAGTATTCCTCAGATGACTATATTTTGATCTAGTCTTAACTGTTTAACATACAGGGTCCCTTAATTAAATGAACATGGTTTAACAGCAGATTCTTGAGACGAATGCAGGACGATTTAACCTAACTGATCTAAATGCAATTACTGTTCATTTCGACGTCATACGACTTCTAAGTTCGGCTGACTTTTCAAAAACGATTTATTGTTCCAATTCCAATTATTGTGTTTCAGAGCTGATTGTAGTGCATTTCGAACAATATTGGAAGTTAGAAAACATTGTTTATGATATTTATTGTATTTTGTCTTTGTATCTATAGTGCGCAAAGCTCTAGTGCCTTATAATAGACACGGGGCTGGTATTTTCACCTACCTATAAAGTATCTGCCAGATTTGTTGCCCCATTGAGTGTAACAATAGGGCAACAAATCTGACAGATATGTCAAATAGTTATTCAGGACTTCAGGATTGGTAGGTGATAGTACAAGTCATAAAACTTATTATATATCTAAAAAATATCCAGCTATACATGCTGCCCCACGGAACAGTTCCATTAGAAGTTTTTGATGTTACAGAACGTCAAACATACACTTCATGCACTTCATAACCCTTCTAATGCTCTACTGCGCGATACAACATAAATAACACCATACAATAAATGCACAACTTACCTCAATCAAAGAAAACTTTATCTAGATTGTAGACTTCCGCGGTCTGAGTCAATGATGAATTGATTTCCGGGTGGAAACCACGTTGATGACTTAAAAGTAGTCGACGTTTCACACTCTGTTGGAAGAGGCATCTTCAGGACTAAGTATGAAACCAAGTGCGTGCGTGTGTGCGTGCGTGCGTGCGTGCGTGCGTGCGTGCGTGCGTGCGTGCATGCGTGCGTGCGTGCAAAATCGTTTGCAACGACTTTGCAAATGAGCTGCCATTTCTGTAATTTCGTCAAAATAGTTAAATAATAAATTAAAGTCGAGTACCTATATTTTGTATAATTTATGTCTATGACATTTATTGGTATAAGTAGTAGTTTAGCGGCATAAGCAAATTCTATTTTATCAAGTTCGCTCGTACTGCATTAAAACTAGTTAGCCAGGATTTGACAGATATTTTGCTACTATTGACAGCATTGTCATAACATCAGCGTTTGAGTTGGGAAACACTACTAAATAGTATGATAAAGTCATGTGCCTAGCCAGATCAGATTTTTAGTTTTGGTACCGTTCCATTTTTTTTTGCATAAGCCCTTGTCCGATCCTTGCGCGTGTTACCAGTGTCCGATCGACTTAAAATTCAAGAGTAGCTAAGGTCCAAGGGTAGCACCCTAGTGGCTATCTCGCCGCATTTAACATTATCCGTGGTTATCTCTTAAGCTGCATGCCGGGAGCTGGTCCCTTATCTATCGAGACACATATTATTATATACTCAATAGGGTATTTGACTATTATTGGAAAACCATCTTAGTGAGTTTATTCCGTCACTCTACTCTGTAAGTGCATTTTTTCGTCATTATTTCCTGAATTTTTCATAAAAATCAGCGTTAAAAATTTTATCACAAGAGTCCCACCAAAACGATACTTTCTGTTGTACGTAGATCACGTGATTCTTGTGACGTCACACTATACTAGATATCCAATCGGCCCATATGGTCTGTAATCGTCGGCATCGTCACTGGTTGGTAATTGTGTTATATGATGTGTTGTTTTCACCACTTATACATAAAAATGGATTTTAAATGGTGTATAGTTCCACAATGCACAAATACGTCAATAAAAACTCCGGATAAACTATTTGTAGTTGTTCCAGAAGATGTGAAACGGCGCAGAAAGTGGTTGAGACTAGCTCGTCGAAACCCAAATAAAATAAATAGCGGCCAATACAAGTGTTTTTAGTTGTGAAGGTTACTGTGACATTAGTAAAACTAAAAAATAATAAAAAACTAAAAAATAAAATCAAGGTATGATCTGACAGTTTGAGGTTAGGGCTAACCTAACTTACAAAGTTACGTATACACTGCACTTTTTACAGGTTACGGAGAGTAATAATAAGGATTATTTTTAAGGAAGATTCCCACCATCAAAGCGTTAACCTTCGGTAAGTTACCACTACCGCTTTAACAAAGTTTTTTCCGTTGTTTAATTTAAAGTAGTAAAGGCAAGCGGCAGAAGCACACGGTTAATATGTTGTTACGTCACGGGAGACTGATCCCATTTCAATCGCGAGATAGAACATGAATAAAATTCAATTTTCATTTTGGTTTTTAAAAGAAATAATGCATATTTTTTTGGATAAGTAATAACAAATAGTTTCCTCATACCATAATCTATTAGGACAGCATAATACAAATTATATTTTTAATACAGTCAAATCGTATTACTACTTTATAGTCAATTTGTAATATAAGTAGCTATACATATAAACTTTTTTATGAATTATGAATAAACCGACATAGAACAACAAATATAGAACAACATACGTTCTTTCATAAATAAAGGCACATTGAGAAGAAAATATTGAGAGCAGTTGTTGGAAAATCGTTCAATCTTGTTCAGCTTGCCATTCCGCAGGTTTACCTTTTCTCCGTAATTCACTGAATAGATGTGTAAATTGGAAATAGACATTGAGTGATGGGAAAAGGGTTACAAAAAGAATTCTCCCCGAGCCGGCTGGTCGAAATCAATATTTTCCGACATTGTTACCGAACGTCACACTACAAAAGTTCCGAACTTTACACTATTCACGCCAACAGGTTATGTTCCCAGCTTTATCCATTTTTGCATATGTTTCCACATTCTGTTTGGAAAACACATTTGGGATAAAGTCACACAAACCTTCGTAATACTACTAATGCTGCCACTGTTGCATAATTGGTCAATGGTTTTATGATATTTATAAATTTCTACGATTGCGGCTATACAAAAAGGTACGATGGTTGAGATGGAAAAAAGGTGTTATTCTTCAATTATATCAGTTTTTTTTTTAATTTCGACATGCTCCTAATTATATCTGGTTAATTAGTTTTATTATTATTACACTAGAATTTGAATCGGTTGTGTTACGAAGAGACTTGAAATTTCCATCTCCATTTAGTTTGATGCCATTTTTTGAGTTGCTGACTTACGGATTATTAAAAGAGCCAGAACATTTCTGCCACATTTGATAAAATCCCAATCTTCTTGGTGATGAAATTTTGATAGATAGCAGTAGCAGATCGATAGCAATATTCGTAGAATATTGCTATGAAATATTCTCATATTCTCTCTCTGAGTTTAACTATTACAGAGAGTGGGCAATAAGCACCCACATCATCGACCGATACGAAATCTGGCAAGCACCGACATAGTACAATACTATTGAAGAAACCCTCAAATCATACACCAGCTGAGGCGATTACATTTAGTAGGAACAACCCCGGATGGTGATTGAACTCATTAGCGGACATTGCAGCCTCAGCAAGTACCTCCACAACATAAAACTTCTGGGGTGCGTTTACATTGGGTAGGCGTTTGTCGGGTAAACGCCGGCTGATGGAACGTCGGGCGTTTGTCCCTGTGAGCTTTGTTTGAGTTTGTATAGTATTTTAATCGACCACTAGATGTCGCGACGAATACTAACTTGTATATGTGATGTTATAATTCGCCACTAGATGGCGTTAGTCAATACGCATGCGTCTAGAAAACATACTACTGTAACAGCAACACACTGTATCACAAGTTGAACATAAGTCTTCGAATATACGAGTTGTACACATCAAGTCGTTTTTCTTAATCGTCGTCGTCGCAAACTCCAGCGACAGTTGGGGCACAACGAATACACAACAACAAGCTTCATAACCTCAACCATACCCCAACAACATAAAAGTGATAAGTATCTATTCCCGTGTTTGTATTGTATAGGCTTGAAGTATTAAAATAAAATTCGTCAGTAAAAATCGTAAGTACTTGTAACAGGGTAAAAATTTGCGGTCAATTTTATGTGTTAAGATGTGTTTTAGCTATTCCTACATTCTTAAAAGAAAAGAATAACTGAACATGGAGCTTTATGACGATTCGTCCAATTCAAGTGATGAATAAATCGAAATAAATCTGCAGGCAAATCAAATAATTAGAAGTAATCCTATTCAAATTTTTCTCCGACAAAGAATTTCAACACTTTTTCCGAATTAAGAGACAAGCATATACACAATTGTTGGTGAAATTAACCTCACCTTTGGTCTGTTATTTGGTCGATTCCGAAGACTACAATACCTTGATATGGACAGGCCCGATTTGGTCCCAGCCACAATTATTACAGCAAAACGTTTGTCTAACATTTGTTCACCCAGATGAGCTGACAAATGAGTGTGTTAACGAAGTTATACTTGCAATAAACAATGATGAGGAAAATGCAAGAAGATGGTCATAACCGTAGAAATAATTTAGCTGATGCCATATAAAAATGTATTGTAAAAATAGTATTATTACTTTGTCACATTTGGAATGAATTAGTTTTATATCTTACAATTAAACATATGATTATTTATTACTCATTTATTTATTACTACAAATAAATATTATTGTAAAAAATCTGATGTGATCTGATGTGTCAAACGCTGATGTTTTGACAATACTATCTGTTTAGTGTGTTTCCATGTAAATATTTCATATAGCTTGTAAATATTTCATATAGCTTATTAAGAAAAAGAATAACTAGCTTTAGAGCAAATCCAACTCTCATGGTTCAACAAATGGGGGAGTTGCCAAGCACAAGGTTAACCCCAGATCGTGTTTTTTCTTCTGTTGGTTTAGATTAAGCTGGACCTTTTGATTTATTTATAGGATGGTAAATTCAAAAATAGAAAAATTATTAAATCCATATTTGCATTTTTGTTTGTTTTAGCACAAAACCTGTACAAAAGGAATTAGTTTCGGACCTTTCTTCAAATTCATTTTTAAATGCGTTAAAAAGGTTTACCTCTAGAAGAAGGAATTTGTAAAACAATAATTCCAGATAATGCAAAAACATTTGTCGTAGCAAATAATCAACTACGTGAAATTATGTCGAAAACTTTTATACATTCATTTTTACTTCAGAACAAAATAATTTGGAAATTTATACCAGCAAGATCATCTCACTTTGGAGGAATTTGGGAAGCCTCGGTTAAAAGCACGAAATATATTCTGAAAAGACATACACCATACATACTTAACATATGAAGAATTTTACGCATTCATTCATACATTAAATACATTAAATTCTCGACCAATTTCACCACTTTCAAATGATCCCAACGACTTGGAGCCTCTAACGCCTGGGCACTTTGGTTGTCCTATAAATGCCATACCGCTAGAAGATGTAAATATTTCTTATAGCCTTTATATTATAGTATCCATTTTTAGTTCATACTATAGAAACATGATAATGTTATTTTTTGTAAAACATTATTCAAATAAATAAATTCTTATGAGAGGTCGCGTTTCATTTACGGTCCGGCGAGTATATATTAAGGAGAATATTTCTTGATTCAAACGCAACATATATGGTTCGTCGAGCCGGATAAGCAAGCAGCGCATTCGGATAGCAATCTACATTTCGCAGGACACATTGTCCAAAGCAGTCCAAAGCAGCCCAGGACGTAGAACCGGAATAGGAGAAACAATCCAAAGTATCCCAGGACGTAGGACAGGAATAGGAGAAACAATCCAAGCAAGCAGTTATCATAAACCACAACAAGGCCCCATACCTGGTAGTCTCCAAGTTGTGGACATTACATTACATTATATTACATTCGTTTACATTACATTACATTTGTTACTAATTTCTTTACCTTTTACCTCTCACTCGTGATCTTTGGACATTCCACACATGGACATTTATCGGTCGACGTAGTATTTTGAAACGTCAATAATTAACAAATTTCGTTACTTTTATAACCAATTTACAAAACCACCCAACCAAATTAAGTGAGTTGGTTGTGCGTTTAGAATACATTGAAATAATTTATAACACCTTTCATGGTGTGCAAAATAGCTTGAAAAGTTAGATGACTCAGAAGCACAAATTGAGGAACTCGACTTGTTTGAGAACAAGTATTTCGATATAATCTCACGAGCAAATAACTTGGTTCCTACAAATACAAATTTAAATATAATAAGTTTAACCACAAATTCAAATCATAACGTCCACGTAAATTTATCTAAAATTAATTTGCCAACATTTTCATGTAACTATAGCGATTTCGTAACCTTTTTCGATATTTTTAACTCTTTAATTCTTAATAACAAGTTTTTAAATAACACGCAAAAATTTCACTACTTATCATCGTCATTGGAAGGTGATGCCGAAAGAATCACTTGCAGTCTGTGATGGTAACGATGAAATAGCAGGGCAACTTAAAGGAAAGATACCAAACAAAAGGATCATTACACAAAATCATATTAAGCAAATTTTCGAACTACCGTCAATAAATAAAGAAACTAGAAATGAATATACGGACATACCGTATCATACGGACTTACTACCGTAATGAAATAATCAATTAAAAAACGCAAAGGTCCCTGGTTCAAATCCAGGTTGTGGCTGTAATTTTTGATTTATTTAAAATTTGCATCCCGCCTGGATATCACCATCTTCTATACATTGATTAATAAATAAAGAATCATATCACGATTTAAGACTATTTTTAGACTTTTTGAAACATTTAGAGCTCTTAAAACTTCTGATGTACCTACCTGTTGATTTATGGGATCATATGCTCATTCATCTGTTAATAAAGAAGCTAGATTATAATTGTTCAGTAGTAAGCCATGGTATTTAGAAATTTGTGATCTCCTTAACAACATACCAGTTGGCATCACAATGTTATTTTTTTATACAATTAGTCAGTTTAGACACAACGCTCCTACGGAGCACATGTCTTACTAAAGCTGCGTTCGGATATTGTACTCCGTTGACACCGGATACATCGTCCAAATGACACTTACGTGTTATTGGGTGTAAAAAGTGTAACGGTGTACAATATCCGACCGCAGCTATTATATAGAAAGTAATAAAATTTTGTTTAACAAAACCTGGTCCGTCAAACTCATTCAAGAATGGGAAATCACATCGAAAAAGATGATGATCCAACAATTACACAAATTACAAGATTTTTAAGGGATATATGTATGTTGTTGGACAACATACATTTGTCAAGTGTCAAAATACCAACAACAATTATGCATATAAAACCCATAACAATAATTCATTTAACAAACCAGGCACATATAATCGTTCATTAACATATATAGCAACACAAGTCGGCGACTGCAGATTTTGTAGTGAAGCCCATAACGTATTTTCGTGCACAAAATTTCTAGCGCTCTCTGCAAAAAATAGATTGCAAGAAATAAGAAAACTAAAATTATGCACGAATTGTTTTAGACGCGGTCATTTAAAAAATGATTGTAGATCAGCGGGTTGTAAAACATGCAATGGGCGGCATAACACATTATTACATTTTAATTTCAAGGATTTGCAAAATCAAGTTCAGGCATAAAGCACACAAAGTCAGTTAAATTCAACAGGCATTGCGATAATGAATACAACAGTTGTACATTGTAGTAATTCGTATTCGATTATCATATTAACTACAGCAATTATTAATGTTTTCGATATAAATGGAAAGGCAATTGAATGTAATGCTTTAACTGAGTGGCAGCATAGCAAATTTTATGACAAAATCATTATTTAATCAATTAAAACTGAATGGTCAGAAAATAAATATACCAGTAGCTGGCGTCAATGAAAAAGTAACAAATATTTCATGTACGACATCAACAAGGATTCAATCATGATTTACAAACTACGAAGTAATACTTTAATTTTTGATTATTGATAAAATTACTAATAATTTACCACAAATTACTTTTAGTCAATCAAACTGAAAAATTCCTGATAATATTAAATTATCTGACGACACATTCAACATTTCTTGGGTGAATTGATTTCCGGGTGGAAACCGCGTTGATGACTTTAAAGCAGTCAAAACATTTTCAATTAAACACTGTTACTTATGGTACAGCATCAGCAAGTTTCTTATGAACGCGATGTTTAAAGTAAGCGGGTATAGATTGTGAAAGAGAATTTCCATTGGAAGGTAAAGTCATTATTAAAGATTTTTATGTTGATAATTTAATAATAGAACAACTGATGATGAGAGCGCTAAAAGATTAATAGAAAACTTACAACACATTTTAGGAAGTGCTGGTTTCGAACTCAGGCAATGGATGTCGAATTATCCAGAACTTTTAAGTAATTTTTTTTAAATTGCCAGATTTAACATATCCTAGTAACTGATCCAAAACAAGGTAACGCCCTAAGCATAGCATGGATTCACATCATGATAGTTTTGTATATGTCCATATGTCCATTTAAGGTTGAATTTTCCAAAGTAACAAAACGAAAAATTCTATCAAATATCGCAAATATATACCTATGACCGATATTTTTATTATTAACAAACTCTAAAAGTATAAATACCTATTTACTATGTAGACTTTAAATTTTTTTAAGCACCGTTTAGAATTGGCGGGTCCAGTAATTATAACAGCAAAAAAAATATTTTACAGCAGATTTGGAAATTGAATCTTGATTGGGATGAATAATTACCATTTGATTTGAAAAATAAATTTATTCAATTTGCATCTCAATTAAATGATTTAAATAAAATACGAATTCATCGACGTATTTTACTGCCGAAACCTATATAGATTGAATTACACGGTTTTAGTGATGCATCGTTAGTAGCATACGGAGCATGTGTTTATTTAAAATCGAAATATTAAAAAGGCGATGTTACCATACGCTAATTTGTGCAAAATCTCCAGTGTCTCCAATTAAAACTGTAACGATCCCTCGTTAGGAATTATATAGTGCAGTACTCCTATGTAAGCTTATGAATCAAACTATTTCAGCATTAGATATCAATATAAACAAAATATATTATTGGTCTGATTCAACAATAGTTTTAGCATGGATACAAACTGAACCTTCAATGTGGAAAACGTTAGTTGGCAATTGGTCGCAAAAATACAAGAATTAACTAAAGGAACTTGGCAACATGTAGATTCAAAAAACAATCCCGCCGATCTCATTTCTCGAAGTGTTACACCAAATGAGTTAATACAATCTAATTTGTGGTGGGAGCGCTCTGTTGATTGATAAATTCAAATTACGACTTATCATCCAATGAACATTTTGAAATAAAAGGTTTAACTGAATTAAAGGACATGAAAACCGTTACTTTAACTACCATTCTTAGAAATGACTTTATATTTAATAGATATTCATATTCATGCTTATCTAAATTATTTAGAATAACTGCTTATATACTTAGATTCATTGATAACTGCAAGAACAATGAAAATAAAACCACTAGTGAACTCACAAAAACAGAGCAAGATAAACTTACTACTAACTACAGTTATTAAGTTAGTTCAACGGGCACATTTTGCAAACGAATTAACGGCACTTTCAAAGGGAAAACATTAACATCGACAAAGTAAATTATTTGCATTGAATCCATTTATAGACAGTTCAGGTATACTCCGAGTGGGAGGAGGTTTTCAAAAATCTCTATTAACATTTGACCAGAAACATCCAATTGTTATTCCTTCTAGACATCAATTCCCAACTTGCACAACAAAGCAATGAAAAACAAAATACATGTAAAACAATGCGAACAACAAGTAAAACAATTAAAAATAATAAAAAAAAGTATGTTTTTATGATTTTTTAAATATTACTATTAGGTTATAGTAAGTAAATTTTTTTAATTTTTTTTTGAAAATTGAGAATTCGAAAACCGTTTTTGTTTCAAAAGTCGGGGATTGTATAAACCCTAGTGCTAGGGCGTTACCAATCGTCAGCTGGCGCTGACGACCCACAAAAAATTTAGTATTTAGTATGTAGACTTTAAATTTTTTTAAGCACCGTTTAGAACTGGCGGGTCGTGTAATTAGAACGGCCAAAAATATTTTACAGCAGATTTGGAAATTGAATCTTGATTGGGATGAATAATTACCATTTGATTTGAAAAATAAATTTATTCAATTTGCATCTCAATTAAATGATTTAAATAAAATACGAATTCATAGACGTATTTTACTGCCGAAACCTATATAGATTGAATTACACGGTTTTAGTGATGCATCATTAGTAGCATACGGAGCATGTGTTTATTTAAAATCGAAACATTAACAAGGCGATGTTACTATACGCTAATTTGTGCAAAATCTCCAGTGTCTCCAATTAAAACTGTAACGATCGCTCGTTAGGAAGTATGTAGTGCAGTACTCCTATGTAAGCTTATGAATCAAACTATTTCAGCATTAGGTATCAATATAAACAAAATATATTATTGGTCTGATTCAACAATAGTTTTAGCATGGATACAAACTGAACCTTCAAGATGGAAAACGTTAGTTGGCAATAGGTCGCAAAAATACAAGAATTAACTAAACGAACTTGGCAACATGTAGATTCAAAAAAACAATGGTGCCGATCTAATTTCCCGAAGTGTTACACCAAATGAGTTAATACAATCTAATTTGTAATGGCAGCGCTCTGTTGATTGATAAATTCAAATTGCGACTTATCATCAAATGAACATTTTGAAAGAAAAGATTTAACTGAATTAAAGGACACGAAAACCGTTACTTTAACTACCATTCTTAGAAATGACTTTATATTTAATAGATATTCATGCTTATCTAAATTATTTAGAATAACTGCTTATATACTTAGATTCATTGATAACTGCAAGAACAAAGAAAATAAAACCATTAGTGACCTCACAAAAACAGAGCAAGATAGAGCTACTACTAACTAGTTATTAAGTTAGTTCAACGGGCACATTTTGCAAACGAATTAACGGCACTTTCAAGGGGAAAACATTAACATCGACAAAGTAAATTATTTGCATTGAATCTATTTATAGACAGTTCAGGTATACTCCTAGTGGGAGGAGGTTTTCAAAAATCTCTATTAACATTTGACCAGAAACATCCAATTGTTATTCCTTCTAGACATCCATTCCCAACTTGCACAACAAAGCAACGAAAAACAAAATACATGTGAAACAATGCGAACAACAAGTAAAACCATTAAAAATAATAAAAAAAAGTATGTTTTTATGATTTTTTTTAATATTATTATTAGGTCATAGTAAATAAATTTTTTTAGTTTTTTTTTTTAAATTGGGAGTTTGAAAACCGTTTTTGTTTCAAAAGTCGGGGATTGTATAAACCCTAGTGTCAGGGCGTTACCAATCGTCAGCTGGCGCTGACGATCCACAAAAAAACCTATAACCGCCGGCCGTCCAACTATTCCAAAATGTTTTTGCAGTCTCTCATATTCCGATACATCCAATCAATTTATTGGTGCCATCTATTACAAGCGATGACTCAGCGGGGGATAACAAAAAGCAACCATTAATTAATATAATGGCGGTATAAATCCGCGTTACAAGTTACACGTGAATGTAAATATTTTGGTTACGCACAAACGACCCCGCGTTGGCGGTGTCGAGGCCAGACTCGTGATTATTTTTTCAATTACGTCCCCGTTGGGTAAAAAAACGCGGAACCCACACCTATTTTTACGGTGTTATAAAACATTATCAAATTAGTTAAATGACGAGATCGGCACTCCTTTAATTACAAACAATGTAACCGACCCACTCACAATCGTAAACCTTCCCTGGATCTGGTTTTATCGCGCCAGCTATACACATGCCGGTAAAACTCGAATTTCGTACTGCCAACGAGATTAAATGTACTTTGTAGCGACCATCCCCACAGAATTGTGGTAATCGCTACAGTATAGCTAAACTGATTTTACGCAGTAACTTGTGCTTACACGTCAAAATAAAAATACTTTTAAACGATCCGAAATGTTTCAGTTTTTGGCATACTTATATGAGTAATAACTTGGTCTGTCAAATATTGCTTTGTGTTTTATTTTATTATTGTTTGGTAACTTTAAAACCTTTGGTCTTTTTTGATTTGCTATACAACTGTCAGTGGCGTTGCTAAAGCAGCGTTTAGAGAGGACAAATTTACTGGCGGAAACTAGGCGTCTGTTGGTGACCAAAGAAAATTTCTAAGAAAACCGTAATAGATACTCGTAAATTATTGACAATTCTGGGCAATAAGGATTTGGCGAAGGGAAAGTAACTAGATTTTATTAGACTTATTTGCGCTGCATACGACGCCATACTCACATGTTTCTTCTCACGTAACTTTTCAAATTGTGAGATAAAAATGTAAGAAAAGAAATTTTATCATTTTTGTTTGTGACTTTAATGTGTCTAAACCCCCAGCGGTTTAGAAAAATCAAAAGAGTTTCAAGGTAAACTTTTTCTGAAACAAAAATAATACTACTTTCTGACAGCATGTCGTTAAAACTTCAGTAACAAAAAGTACAAAGTTGTACGCCGGCGTCTGAACAAAGAAAAAACGCAAAAATCTGACACTATAGAAAGCGTTTTCAGATTCGTATTCAGCATACGAAAATCTATCAAACCACTTATTTACTTTCCTTATTCATTTCTAGTTATTTCCTCGAAAATTGTCTGACTTGAGGAGACATTGCGTAACCATCGCTTACTATCAAAAGAACGATTATCTAAATGAAGAAATAAACATTTAGAAAATATAAAACAAATGTTTTGCTGAAACTTTTGTTCAGTGTTCATATAAAGTTAAGTAGGTAACAAAATACTTATGGGTCTGCTTTATCCCAGTTAAAGCGAGACACACTGTATGTATTTAATTTTAAAACAGTATTTTGCAATCAAAAAGTACGGTCCTTGCGAGAACCTTCTCGAAACCATTTTGAGTTATTTAGTAAATTTTCCGTCGTCGTCGTTTCGGTCGATGTAAACATTCTTTCGAGAAGTACAACTTTTAAGTGTCAGGAATGGTCTCTATGCTATTGAGTTGTTTCAAGATCAGTTAATTCGCTTCTATTTCTAATTGAGCCGAGATCTTGATTTATGATGTATGCATAATATGATTGGAATTATCGCTTATATACCCACATGTTTGATTATTCAGTGAGCTTTATGATTTTCAAACAGTTCAATAAAATTCAAGAGCGAGGAATAAAGTTGACTGCGTTCGAGTCCTGATGACGTCTGCTCGGAAAAGTCAGAACAACTTGGTTTTATTTGGGTTATTAATTGTCACTGAATTATGCATGTCTACTTATAGCCGAATGCTTTTTGTGACCACAGAGGCAATAAATTACTGCATTAACTACTATTTTAAACTGGTGGCGTTTGTTAGTAATTAAAATGCATTGGGGCAACAAAAGTTTTTGGATAATATTTAAGCAGAGCTGGGTACAAAAACGTGAACGTAAATCGCTTATTAACAAGGTTACATTTTTCGTTAAAGATTTATGTTAACTTAATTGATGTTACTTTTGAAAATCATCAACGAATATTACATTCCGGTGTCGTTAAATCTAGTCTGTTAAAACGTTAAAACGAAACTTTATTTATTTTATTTATAACAAAGTAAAGCAAATTCAACAATCCCGGAATAGCTTTATTTCACAAAACGGCATGCACGAAACGGCGACTTGAATTGCTTAGGAACAATTTGGATAGTATTATTTAGGACTACACGCCATAAATCATCTATTCGCATCGTGCTACGTCATGTAAGCTTTTGAGATCGCCCCAAAACGGTTTTGAAGACATAATTTTCCGAAAGTATGACAGTTCTCCTTTAAAATCCGTCTGGCCTTATTTTGACTTCTGCTGAGCTGTGGTGACTAATTTAACGAATAAGGTGCTGCGGTAGAGCGTTGCCGTGGCGCTCAGCTGTTCGAATCAATGAACCGTCCATTTTCTCGTGGAAGTTCCCAAATCCTTTTGATGGTAAATTTTGGCCGCGATAATGTGGTATTTTTATTTGTACGATTAAGTAAGTGAGATTGGAGAAATGGAGTATTAAAGATCGTCACTGCAATTTTTCGATTTTTTTTTAATTTTCCGTTAATTTCATATTTCAGGTTAATTATGTTACAAACATTGCAATATGTTACTTTAGGAACCATAATCTATCGATTGAAATCAGTTTCATCTATTTCATTTGATCTTAATAGGTTACAATACACAATAGTCACATTCTAGAAAGACTGGAGTAATTTACAAGTTAGAAAGATGTTACCACACAAATAAGTAACGTTATTTATAAGCAAAGGGTTTCATTGATGAGTTTTTCACAGAATTTACCCACCGATATTATGTAAATAACTCTACAGGTGTCTAATTTAAGCAAATTGCAAACATTTTAATTTGAGATATTTCCGCGTAAGATCTGCGCCTCTATACAAAACAAGGAAATTGACACACTTACCAACATGTATAAAAAATTATCCAGATAAACCGTAGTTGGCGAGGGAGGGTTGAAGGTACAATTTATGCGGTGCATATATTTCAATTAAATCATACCGGGAAGTTTTTACAGTCGGGTAAATGTATTAATATTAATGAGGGGGCCCGAAACTTGTAAACATTGCGACCCTTCTTGATGGCCTAAACAATTAATGCGAAAGGGGGACTGCCGCAAGTTTCCAGCGAAGTTTCCTTTTTTTAATTGTTTCTTCATTAAATTTCTCCTCCGAGCAAAATCTCAAATTAGCAATTTTATATTTGCATTCTTGGGCTAAATTCGTAAGTTATTCGCCAAGAATCGTTCGCAGGAGTCGTTGGAAAGAATCTCATCTAATAGGGTTAATCTCAATAACAGAACCTCGGGTACTGAAACTAGTTCTAGAATTTCTCTAGAGGCCGCAACATCACGAGCAAGGAGTGGTTATAATTACGTCAAACGCTTACCTTAGCTGCGTTCGGATATTGTACTCCGTTGACACCGGGTGCACCGTCCAAATGACACTTACGTGCGATTGGGTGTAAAAAGTGTAATGGTGTACAATATCCGAACGCAGCCCTTGATCACTGTTTGTCTTCTATGTATGAACCAATTCAACAAATGTGGTTATTTATTTCAGCAGATTATACAGACCGACAAAACATCACAGGTGAAAATATCTTCGACCATCACTTGAAACCAGAAGTTAGAAAAGAAACATGATTTATGTACAGCCTCTGTGGAAAGTATCGTAAGTAAGCGAAGTAAGTACGGCGAAAGTATTCCGTGAATTTGGTTATCACGAGGGTATGCCATCTCTCGACAGCGGCTGTCCAGGTCGTTGCCTCACTCAAACCGATACACGAGGCGGATGGGCGTCATCAGAAGTACCTTGAGCACCCGAAGACCGAGTGCCCAAAAGGGAATACTGAAACATGACGCTCCAATGATAGCAGACGGAGTGAGACAATGTGTTAGTGTATCGTTGGGCCCATCGGCTGATACACAGAGTGACAGACTGGGTAAACAGAAAGCATGACAAAGTCACCTATGAGTTGACACAGGCGCCCTCCAGACATGGTTGCTTCTAGACCTACCTTTACAAATATAAGAGGAGAGGTGGACCGAAGTGTGCGTATGGTGGAGGAGTGGACACACCAGCTCATACGCTCTTTGAGTGCAACCGATCGAAAGAACTAAGAAGAGCGTGCACGCTCACAGAAGCACTGGACAAAGAAAAGATAGCGGTAGAAGTGCTCAAAGGTCTAATTCAATGTAAACAAATCTCCCAAACCATAACAAGAACTCTCCAAGAGAAGGACAAGGATGATAGACGTTGAAAAGAATCAGGACTTCCCGGCCCTTAGTGCATAAGGAACAGAGTCAGAACCGGAACGAAAGAAGGCAAAGTGTTGATGACATACGGACCATAAAGACTTGAGGAAGGCCAAAGTCAGGGAGCGACAGCTGGAGTACCGCAGTCCCAGCAAAATAAAAGAAACGAGTGTGTCCCCGAAAATAGTGAACGCAAATCAGCCAAGTCCTAGTGGGGACAAGTGAGCGCGTGTGTCATGCAGTGCAGAGCAAGGGACGTCGTGAAAGTGTTCCCTGCGCGGCGCTGTACGCGTTTGTTTTCGCGACAGGTGCGCGATCGGTTGGTGGGTGGCGCGTGTTCATTTTTTGTCGCAGATTTAATAATTTGCATTTTCCTTGGTACCACATTTTCCATGGTTCTCAGTTTCTCAAAGAATACTAATTGTTCCTAAATTTAAGAAACGTTTCATTTATTTTCAGTGAATTCTTTGGGGAAAAAAGTTTAAACTGACGTAATCTAACTGCCAATAAAAACGAATCTCTAAGACGCCCAATAAACCCCATAGAAAATGTTGAAAAACAACATAGGATTTAAATAACATAGTCCACTTTTATAATTCATTTGAGTGAGTTAAAGTCGCAGTTTAATAATATATTAGTATATAGTTTGCACGATTCATAAAATTTAGTATGTTCCTTTAGCTACGTATATAAACACAACAAATATCAACTATTTTGATCAAAATCAAAGCTGGTGAGGTAAAATTTCTGTGTTGATTTGGCATGGAATTAAAAAGAAACCTCTGAAACATGCAACGACCATGGTATGCGATGTAGTTGTTAGCGATGGACCATATCTGATCAATAGTATTTTTTCAGTTTGTTGATAGCGGGTAATATAAATAAGAATAATGTAGAATGGAAGAATTTCCATTTTCCGATAAAATGCTTTACAGTTTTTGGTGCAGAGGTAACTATTCTGTAGACGTTGTAGAGTACGTTTCTTTTTCGGATTTTTTTTACCACACGCCATTGGGCTGTGTTGTAAGACAGGAAGTTGGTTAGTTAACTACCTGACATGCGCTCAAGTACTAAAATCCAAACTAAACATGCAGCGTACAGGCTACCATGCGACCTCGACTTTGCGTTCACGCGCGCAGACGAAGATATCCGAAGTGTGTTTTTTTTTTATGGCGAGGAAGAAATCAATCAGGACTCCTATAACATTGCTCGTGTTTTTTTTGTGATGTTTTCGTTGTATTTTATTTTTAATATTAAGTATCCCAAAAACGTCTCAGGTAATACAGACTTATTTTTTTAAAATACATCGAGAAACTGGGCCGAAAAGTCCAGACAACATAACCACCAAGAGGAGAGTTTTAAATTTGCTAAGTAAACTTAGAAATATAGAGCTTTCATCGCTCATTATTGTTATGTCTTAAATAGTTTTAGAAGCGACATTTTTTTCCATTCTCTATCATTTTTTTTGTTTATTTTATTTTACTTATGAATAATATATTTTTGAGTTTAGAGAAGGCTGTTTCTAAAAGCGTAAAATGTTTATGTATCAAATATTTCAATAAATATGTATTTAAAAAAATGTGTTGTTTCAATTCTTAACATTAGCATATACATGGCGTTGTACAATATAGATATATCAGCACAGAAAGACAAAAAATTGCCCTATAAACATCGATCCATAGCTTTCATAATCAAGGAACACCTACCGACATTTGGTATGACATTTACGTGATTTTAAAAGACAGTTGATTTTCAGTCCCATGTTTATAGGAACTTTTTTATACGGTTCCAAAATATCGAAAACATCCTGTACAATACAATCAAATGTAAAATAACTGTAAATATTATGTAAAAGATTACGTAAATTAGTAAGGAATACTAGTTTTCTATTGGAAAATTACTGTAAATGTATGGTTAAATAATAAGCACTTTTGTAGTAATAATACGTTTTATTACAAAAAATTTCTGTAAATATATATTAACTGTTTTTACATACCGATCGTATTTTTTCAAATGCGAATGTAATTTACACTTGGAGTGTAATCATACTCTGAAACATAGGAGTTATCAGTTTACCGCAACTTTTATGGTAATATTACATAATTTATTTTTACAGTGAAGTGTGTATTTTTAGATTTGCTATCGTAAAATTACAGTAAATATTTTATAAAATTAAGCCACAACAAATTTACCGTAATAACACACCTATTTTGTATGGAAAATGAGTGGAAAATTACACATACTTTATAGAGTGTGCACGCTCTGCACGTATGGACCGCACGCCACTGCATAAAATGGCATATTACGTATTTTGATAAATTAAGCACATAATTGGAAATATGTGAAATGCTTTGTATGTTATCTACATCCAAAAGCTTATTGATGTATTTTTATTTTGGTTTGCAAGATGATCGCAAAAAGGATTAAACTTTTACCCCATTTTTTGAAAAGTGCACATTCATAATTTTAGAATAAACAAACAATGTAATTTTTAAATTAAAAATCTTATAGTTATGCTGCATCAAACCAAGATTATTTTACATAATATATCAAAAAAACCTAAACTAAGAGTATATTTTTGTTATCGAAGCTTTAGAATAGCTGAAATCGTTACTATGTAGTTGGAAACACCCGTGGACGTTTGATACTTGAATTAAGTATTTGTTTTGAAGTTTGCGGGACAGTGTTAGCACATTCCGAAGTGATCCTGGCATCTGGCCATGAGCTTGATGTAAAGTGCCGGACAATGTGCTATATGTTGCAGCGGAAGCCAAATAAATTTTATTTGCACTATTGCGAATGAGTTATGATATGAGAATTTGCAGCACTCCATGTGATGTCGTTCTATTTATTACTGTTCCAAAATATAAACATTTAATGAACATTCCTCGTTCAAATATAAATTTAATTAATAATATGGTGACATACAGGAGGGATGTAAATCGTTAATACATTTAATTATTGTAAATTAATCAATTAAGCTAGAAATGGTTTTATGTAGACTGTTGTCGTTGCCGGTACCTTGTTCACTCAATCAACGCAAGTTTGAAGTTTCCTTTGATGAAGAATAACTCAATATTTCTTTATTAATTTATCTGATTTATTCCGTATATATATATATATATATATATATATATATATATATATATATATATATATATATATCGGACTTTTGTCGTCCGATCTTGTTCGCCGTCCAGTCAGGATGTAACTGCCAACGGTTATACATGAGCTTGTGGTGTGCTATCAATGTTGTGTGTTACATGGTTGTGCCTATTTCCATTGTCTAATGGCTTTATTTAACTCAGTTGTGAGTATTGACTGTCTACCTTTAGTATTTTGTTTTGTAATGATTTTTTTGATGTGTTGTAGTAATTTGCTTGAAGAGGAAACAAATATAGTTTCGAAATATTGCAAAATAAGAATAGAGTTTTCTTTCTTTCTGCCCTTGGATCGTACACCCGACGAACAATTTTTTCCCAGTGATTAATTACCGATCGACAAAATTTTTCTCATTTTTCTCAATTTTATATATATATATATATATATATATATATATATATATATATATAGGGTAAGAGCCGGATAGTTGCCTCGGTCGGATACATGCCCCGGTTTTTACTACACTATATTAGGGATGTTGGTCACGTTAGCGCTTTACTATAGTTAGAAGTGCCCCTCCCACAGGCCTCAGTGCGTGTAAGCCATCGTAGTAGGCGCACGCGTTTTGTCCGTGTGAGCAAAAATCTTCCTCGGCGACACTTCGACGGGCGTCGAAATTATATTGGTGAGTAATTTCTATTGAATATTTTTATTACTGATTGTGGCCTCAGTCAACTTTTCGTTTCTTTGCATGCATTAAAGTTTAAAAAAACACTATTTATTACGTTTTATTGTAGAATAGTTTTATTAGTTTTGCAAATAAAAAGGGCAAGCATCCGTATCAAAAAGGATAGTCGCCCTATTTACTTCTACGGATAGTCGCTCTAGGGGCAACTATCCGCAACTATAAATTCTTTAACGAGTAAAGACAGATTTTTTTCTTATTGTGACTATAATTTGTTTAAAATAAAATAAATTCTTAACTGTTTCATCATAACGCGAGAAAAATGCCTCGCAAGTATAAACGAAAACCAGGCGTGTTGCCGCGCCACATTAGCTGGACAGAAGATAGTTTAGCACTTGCGTTCAAATAACTGGATCAAAACCAAAAAGGAATCAACGAAATATCCCGAATTTACGGAATATCCTCTCGAACCTTAAGAAGACGCTACGAAAAGAAAAACCAGCAACTGCTAACCCAAGGTATGTCTTCGATTTAAAGTTGTATACTTAGCAGTATAAATAAAAAATTCTATCTAAATTCCTACTTATCTGACCTAATTGTATTTATTTATCACTTCTAGGAAAATATCCTGTCCTTGGCTTTGAGAATGAAAAAAGACTGGTAGCTCATATATTAAAGCTCGGAGACGCAGGATTTCCTCCTGAAAGAAGTACAATTCGTCAATTAGCTTACCAGTTTGCAGAAAAGATGGGGTTGAAGCACAACTTTAACAATGAAACTAAAACAGCTGGACCGCAATGGTTAAAAAGCTTTCTTGAAAGAAATTCCGAAATAGTTTTGAGACAAGCTGAGGGTTTATCAATTGAAAGAGCGAAGGGTCCGCAGAAATTTTAAACTCCAACGATAAAATTGTTCAGAAGAAGCTTAAAGAAGAGAAAGTAACGAAAACAAAAAAAATAACGGAAACTAAAACTAAGACAGCGAAAAAAAAAGATTTTAAGACAGTAAAAAACATACCAGCTGGTAGCAAGAAAAGCAGTGTGAAGAAAAGAGAGCAACCGCAAAAAAGAAAAAGACCAAAAAAATATGTCGATATTTCCAGCAGTGAAACTGAATCCGATAGCACAGATTTTATTGAACTGAACAAAGAGAGAGCTTTAAGGAAGAGAACAATAGAAATGTACAGTTCTGACATCGAAGATGAAGAAAATTTTATAACATCTAAAGGAAAAGCCACCGAAGGACAACCAATCAAAAGGAAAAGAGACGAAAAATTGTTTAGAGACACTGAAAAGATATTAAAAGTGAAAAATGCTAATTCAAAAACAGAAAATACGCATAAAAAAGTTTAAGTTACTGATTATTGCGCAGAATGTTTTGAGAATTACAATTTTACTAAATCAGATTGGATTCAATGTGAGATATGTCGAATGTGGTTGCATGAAACTTGTACAACATTCAAAAACCATTGCATGAGATGTGGAAAGTTGAAAAGCCTGGCTTCTGGTGATAATTAATGCTAATACCAAAGTTGATTGCCATATTATCCTATCTTTAATATAAATAATAATATTTTACTAATTACCCAACACAAAGTTTGAAGGCTATTTTTGTTGTAATTTTATAGTTTAAAACGTTAAAACTTAATACTATTTTATAATGTTGATTAGTATTTTGATTAGTACTTAATAAAGGATCTCAGTAAATAATAAAGACTGATTACTTAAATACATATACATTTGTTTCTAAAAAAATTATTTTGAGTCGTCTATCCCCGTACGAGGCAAGTATTCCCTGAAGCATTTTTAACTTTATGCTACTATCCGCTACAGTAGGCAACTATCCCTTTTTTGAGAGGTCAAATAAAACAGGATTTACTCAAAACCAATATTAATTATGTTTACAAAAAACGGCTACTATAAAAGATCAAAGACCTATACTTTTATATGCATGTTGCATTAATCTTAAAAAGTACATAGTTTTTAATAATAGAGTTTTTTTGAAAAGTGGGGCAACTATCCGGCATTTACCCTACAGGATGTTCCTAATTATCATGTAAATACGAAAAGGGGTAATTCTTTGGCTTATTTAATGACTAAAAATTCATATAAACATAGGTCCGCAAACGCTTCGTTGCCGATCTACAGGGTGTTGAAATTTCAAGATTTTTTAGTTTTTTCGATATAGCTCTTGTAGTTTTTGAGATATATAGCTCTAATTAAGAATATGGGTTACGCTGTAGGACTTACATCATTGGGCATACCAAATGGTTTTAAGAATCTACAGGGAGATATTTTTTCAGGGGTCATGCCCCCTTTTCTCCCCATGAACTTTTTTTCGGTGCGCCGCTGGTGGATTCTAAAATACAAAATGCATTTTTTGTTTTGTTCTAATATATTGTAATCGTTTGTAGTTTTTTCGTATTTAATACCGTTATCGAGAAAAAAAATAAAAGCTTTTCTGTGTTTCGCTAGATGAAATAAATTTTTTTTAAATAATTGGTCTAGTATGCCTTAGCTTGATTTAGATAACCTTTTGTTTGTATTTATTTTGACATTTTATTCGCCACCAACTGTTAAAAATTAAAACTAGGATACAAGAGCTACAAATAAAAAACTAAAAAAATCTTGAAATTTCAACACCCTGTAGATCGGCAACGAAGCGTTTGCGGACCTATGTTTATATGAATTTTCAGTCATTAAATAAGACAAAGAATTACCCCTTTTCGTATTTACATGATATTTAGGAACAGCCTGTATATATATATATATATATATATATATATATATATATATATATATATAGGGTGAGTTATTAGTATCCCGGCGGTCGATAGTTAATAAGTAGTTTGAGAAAGAAAACAATATTTTATACAAAAGTTGTTTGACTTGCCATTTTCTATAACGTAAAATTATTTTCATTTATACAGGTTGTTGCATTCAGCTGTGACGGAAAGTATGTACATTTTTTTAAATGGAACGTCCTGTATATTTTGTTGTATTATGAATACTACTAAATTTGTGTATCCAACCGTGTATATTGCTAAGTCACAGCGTTAATAGTTCCGGAGATATTCAACTGTTTTTCAAAAATATGCCCGTTGCAGGATCTTTTTAAAAACTATGTAAAAACGACATTTTTGCCGATTTTGCCTTTAAACTACGTGAGACAATAGACAAAGCCAGTAGGTAGATGATAGTATCCAAAAATATTAGATATACTATACAGGGTGTTCATTAAACTTAGTAAATTTTGATGTTTTTCAAGTAGCTTTTTCTCGAGTTTTTAAAATGGAACACCCTGTATAATATGTGTTGGCTGTAATAGCCCTTTATTTTGCTCGAATTTACATCTGTATATCATACACCAAATGTTACTATTTTTTGTGATATTAGCAATTTAACGAAAATGTAATGCAATTGTAAATTTTAATATTGCTGTGAATAAGGTATTTGGTAGTTTGATGTAAAGTCTTCAAGTGGCGATAGAAGAGATAATTTAGAAACGATTTAACCAGCTTGATCCTTATACAAAGTATTACCGTTATCAACATATTAACAATTTTATATGAAATTTTGTAAGTATATTTTGCCGTCTATCGTATGGCAACCGAACACGCGATTTAAAAATTTCAAATTCCTGCTAAAGTAAGCCCTAAACCCTGTTAACTATCGTGAAAATTTGTTGACTTCTAAGTGCTGAAAATCAGATTTTCTTTGATGTGATTTATGTACTCACACACAAAAACCAAATATGCAACAAAAACAAACTGATAGGCATCTTTAGATTCAGATTTTCATTCATAGCAAAAGAAAATCTATAAAACACTTCCAAATAACCCACTTTCCATTCACATTACCAATATTACTCATACTATCATTCATATTATCCCAATTTTAAATTGTCTCTCCAGAAAAATAACCTATTTTAAACCAATTAACAATAGTAAGCAGATATTTTTGGTTGTTTTTTGTACTGAATTCCAATCCGTTCTCAACCGTAGCTCATCAAGATAGGTTTTAGCGGTTCTGTTTGCTTTTGTGTATGAGCGCACATACCATTACAATGAAACATCTCCGCACAATTTTCACACAAGTGAACAATTTTTCATGATAGTCCTCCTAAAATTACACTGTTGCTGGTTTACTTCGGAGCCCAACTGAAGTTACTAGGTGTTCGGGTTCGCTTTCTGTACGTTTGTAAAAATTGTAAAACATACTTATAAGATTGTGTATTACCTTGATAACCGTAATACATTTTATTTGAATAAATTCAGTTAAATAGGTTCTAAATGGCTTTTTCTAAAACCCTTTAAATATTTTACATCATGCTACCCAGCACACAGTATACAGAGCAATATTAAGATACTAAATAGCATACTACTCTTTAAATTGCAAATATCACAAAAAGTAGTAAAAATAGATATGCGATATAGTGAATATAAATTAAAAAGAACTTAAGAAACATTTCAATTAGCAAATAATATACAGGCTGTTCCATTTAAAAATCTCAAGAAAAAATCATTTAAAAATGTTTAAAAACTAGTGCATGCTACGATCACCCTGTATAGCGCATCTAATTTTTCATGACATCAGCATCTAGCTATGGGCTTAGTTATAATGTGACAAAATTTTTAGGACCATATCTGCAAAAATGTAGTATTAACGTAGTTTTTAAGAAAGGCCTGCAATTGTCAATTTTTTGACAAACAATTGAATATCTCAGGAACTCTTTACTTTACACAGGTACAGCTTACACAGGTGGAAAGACAACTTACTTAGTATTCATAATATGGTATGACATACAGGTGGTTCTATTTAAAAAAATTTACTGACTTTCCGTCACGCCTAAATGGAACACTCTGTATAAATGAAAATAATTTTACGTTATGGAAACTAATGAGTCAAACAACTCCAGTATAAAACATTTTTTTCTTTCTCAAACGATTTGATGACTATCGACCGCCGGGATACTAATAACTCACCCTGTATATATATATATATATATATATATATATATATATATAAAGTAACTGTCGTAACGTATTAATAAAAGGATATGTAAGAGGAATTCGACTGTAACACTTAAATTAAAACTCTTCTTTTATCTTGTCAAGCTTTCGGTGCATTTATTATTCCACCACCTTCATCAGGACAGATATTTTAGAGGTTATGTTAGGCGCTCCTAAATCAATCTCTAGAACATAACTCATCACAACATGCCCCCAACACTCCACAACCAGTAGTGAGCTAAAACAGCAAATTAGGCCTTTTTCGTATCACATGCACCATGGACCGCCATTTCATACCATGATATGTCACTTTGAGGTTATTCTAGTAGGCGACGGTATGACATAGGGGATGTGACGTCATTTCTGAGCATACCTATTTCTCGAGATATTTAGGTATCTTAAGTTAAAACGACCACTCTGTATTATATGAAATTATACGGCATCATTGTTTTGCAATTATTTGATAATAAAGCCACAATTCCACTGACGCAACAGTGACACGAATGGAAATAAAAATACCAATCACCAGATATGACCCACCACAAGAGAAAGAATTATGCTACATGCCTACCAGGGTGGAACGAAAAATACTGTTTGTGTATTTGTATGTCTGTATTGTATTCGGTGTGTGTCCGTTTGGGTGTGTATGGGTGTATGTCCGTTTGTGAGTACAAATTTTCGGAAAAATCGCTGCATAAAATTTTGTACTGAGGTTTCTAACATACTTCGTATGAACTGATTCACTTGATCAAAATGTATTAAAAATGCAAAAATATTCGTTAATACCTAGTTTCCGATAAAAAGCCACATACACATTATTAATCATCACAATATAACAAACGACATTTATTTTAACTATTGGTCTCTAAATTAACTTGAAATTAAAATTAGGTCATAAAAGGTTGAAGTAGTGCCCGACAGAGACCAAGAAAAGCATAAGAATGAAAAATACTGAAAGGCCTCAATTTCCATGGGAAAAAAGGGATGAAAAGGACAAAGGAATTAAATTTGAAACTTTTCTAAAAATAATAACGCACGAAGTGTAATGGACGAAAATGATAAAAAGGCCAAAAGGATGAACACGGCGTAATGGAGAAAAGGCCGTAAAGGACGGAAGAAACGTAGCGTACACACATGATAAGAATAACAAACAGAATATAGAATAGCATATGATTAAAGCGACCCAAAGGACACAATTGATGAAACTAAAACAAACGTTCTGAAATTTGATAAATCTTCGGAAAGGACATGCAACTCATTATAAAAATGTGGGTAAATGATCTATTAAAATAAAGAAAAACGGAATTGATATTATACTATAAATCATGTGGTATAAAAATATATATTTTTTGTTTTCCGATGTTTTTTTTTTAAATAATACTTTTCAATACAGCCAATAAATGTGTTCCATTCTTTAGCATAGGACATGGAACCGTATAATTCATTATGCCGATAATTTGAAGGCTGTGAATAAATTGCCTCTAACACCCGTTATTTAAATCCGTTTCGAAAAAAGTTTTCCACTAAAAGATCGTTATCGCCGTACTCGTTCATTAGGGGAATTCTTAAGCGCAGGGATTGTCTCAAGATGGCCGAAGAAAAACGAGCGCGAAAGAGCAAACCGCAAGATCGCGCGCCTTCCCCGCTTTCCTTCTCTTTATCAGGCATTATCGCGGCGACTTCCGCCACCGTTTAGAACCAGAGTAAAAGTACCCCAAAAAGAAGAAAAAATGTCCACCCAAACAGAAGTGGGTCGTAACTTTTTAATTAATCTAAATTTGCATTTCAAAGAGACGATTTACGATTAATAAAAGCACGTTATCTGTCGTCTTTTGTTTGGATACCAATCTGGGGGCGGTGTGGGGATGGGTAGTTCGGTTAGACCATACGTTTCGTATCCCCCTTTTTATTTTTTCAGGAATGGCGATGGCAAGGAGCAGTTTACGTAGGGCCATGACGACGACGGAAAACGTATTTTCTGTCTGTTTTTATCTTCCGATGTAAATTTCGCTTTTTATCGCATGATTTCTATCCTAAGAAATCATGCCCTCGCAGAGACGGAACGTAAAATCTTGTGGTAACTTATCGCTGAGAGGTCAGAACTGTTCTTTTATGTAAGGTTTTATTAACTAAACCTCATTTTAAATTTTACGTTTTTTTTCGGTTTTTTAGGTCTTCGTGAATTGAATATTATTTATGTCTTAGGGTGGAATGCAACGTTAAATCTTGTAGTTAACACACTAGTAATTTATGTTAACTCCTAGTTACGCAAATGTCGGGTCTATCAAAGCAGTCTAAACTTCTTGTTAGGCAACTCCTGGTTTAGGTGGGGTTGGCAATAAAAAACCAATGTAGCCGACCAGAGAAAAATAAGATCTTAGTATTTCTGTAGATATATTTAGTTATTGGTTACCGGCTTTCTGTTTGAATTTCAAAGGTTCCCCATTGTCTTTGTTTATGAATTTACATTTAGATTTCTATACATTTTATTTGTGTTCCATATTTTATTACGCAATTGTATTATATATATATATATATATATATATATATATATATATATATATATATATATATATATATATTTATGATTATCTTATGGTCATTTGTTTTATGTTAAAAATATTATGTTAATGATAATAATACACAAAGATCAAAATGTAACAAAATTGATCATTTACGTTTTCATGTTGATTATTTACGTTATCACGGATTACGAGAGACTACTAGATTTGCAATTAACACTCACCGTTACTCATGCGTGTTCAATCCTGTTGGATATTAATTAAAAGTGACAGATAAGAGCACATTGTCTACCAAATACTTACCAGAGAAACTTACATATTTTCGTTTCCACACTTTGAAAAATAAAAGAGCACAAGAACTTATTTATAACAGGCAGTTTATTTATTGTATAATGTGAGAAAATGTTCAACCAGTATCTATGCCCTAGCATTACAACAATTATTTTGTATAGATACTATAAGATACCATTCCGCTTCACTTGGTATAACGGCAACATCCAGATCTCGCGGAGATCTTGTCGGAGGCAATTTTGTGTCCAACCGATGTTACAAGAGTTATTACAAGTTTGTAGTATCAGGCGTAATCCCACTGACAATACAGGAAATCTATGTTTTACATAGACTATATTGTTGGGGTATTATATTGTCCTTCGACGCAAACTCATGTTTCGTAATAATTTCGTTCGGATAAGTGGAGTGATTATGTGCATTGTGGGCGTAACCACCTTATAACCTTTCCTTCAACCTTGAATTGTTGAAAATAGTCTGATCCAAACCAACAAGTACTTTATCCAACACTTTTACGTTAGGCGTTACACAGTCTGGCCGTTTCCAGAGTAGAAGCCCTTATCGTTTCTAAAAATCTCCGCTTTGTCAGTTCCTATAAGAAATGTAGTTTGATTAAAGTAAGAGATTGTGTACGTATGTGCCTATGGTCTACGGCCCCTATAGCACGTAGATTTGCTATTTAAAGCTCACTGTAGCATATCGGAGAGTTAGCAGCAGTTTATCAATAGGAGAAACAGAATGATTTCTAAAAAAGAAATACCATTTAACACACAAAAACATACAAATAAAAGCTGCACTTACTTATCGGATCGATATTGTATACTCTCATCAACGGGGATAACGGCAAGCAAAGTTTCTTCTGGTAGCCGAAACCGCTGATTTATTCACCGTTGTCGAATCGACAAGGATCATCCAAAAGGTTGATGTCTATAGTAAAGTGAGGTACTTGTCTCTCACGTGCAAAAATTACAGTGAACATAACAGACCATCTCACAACAAAACGTTACGACTGGTCAGGTAAGAATATTGACATCATCTTCCCACACGCACCACTGTATGCGCGCGCCGACGTAAACTAGGAGTTAGCGCATTAACTATCCAAAATTCTGCCGGGTAAAATTAACCACGATTTAAGTGGTAGTTAGGCGTAACCCGGCCATTCATGAACCGGTAAACCCATAGTTAGCAGTTAACCTAAATAATCTGGTATAGCAGATTTACTGGACTTCAAATGTAAAAAAAAAACAGGGCAAATGGCTATAATGGTAGAGCTTTGGCCTACTGACTAGGAGGCAACCAGTTGAACATCTCTGGTTGTCGATATGACTGTATAGTAGTGAGGGGAAAGCTCTAAGGCTCAATTGTGGCCTAGGAGTAGCGCGGAAAAAGCCGCGCCCCTACCATACATTTTGTATCGTTGTGATAATCATGTCTGAACATAAAGAAAAGGGAACACGGTGCCCCAATTTCAGCAGCGAGGAAATTCATACCCTCATTGAATTGGTTGAGAAAAATAAGAGTAGGCTTGGTACGTATTTTAGTTGTGACATAGTATTACGTTTGTATTTATTTGAACATTTACTTTAATTTTATATTTGAATGTAAAAAAAATGACACGAATAAACAATGAGAAAAATGATGAGTAGCTGAAGTTGGCCAATACATTCAATGCGATTAAGGGCACGGGCAGGAGTGGTTTCATACTGGCGCTAGTGGGAATCTTTAAAAAAGTCGACAAAAAAGGATTTTGCACAGAATTAATTTCTACAAAACAGGTGGTGGGACACCTCCCCCACCTGTTAATTACATTTGTAGCTAAGTTATTAGTGTAATTGGTGTTGGTGGGACCGGTTATCAAAATCAATTACGATAACTTTTGTAAGTTATGTTGCTGAATTTTTACTTATATACGAACATTTGTAACAATTATTAAACCCACATCCAAGTAACTTTTTTTGATTTTTAATTATGGGTAATTTCAAGAGAAAGTTAAGAGGAATCAAATTCTGAAGAATATGCAACTCTATCAGCCGCTGTGAAGCAGATTAAATCGGTTTTTAAAAATTATTTTAAATAATACATAAATTAAACTCATACCTTCATTGATCAGAGTCCTGAAAAATTGGACGCCAATGAAGATCAACATTAAGTGCATGTTGAAGCCAGCTGGGAGAAATGGGCACCATCGAAGCTATGGCAACTAGTTACTGCTCCTTTGAAAAAGGAAATTAGCAATACTGGTATATTTGGTATAAATTTACTTTACCAATAATAACAGTGCTTTACTAATTTAGGTGATGAAACATCTGTTGGCTAAAACTACTCGTGCGCCAATTTTTGTCTTATAAAACTTGTATTATAATATACTATTAAAATAAAGTTTATTTCATTTCAGAACTACTGTCAATGTTAATACATATTGCAATAAGAAACAAGAAAATACTCTTTATTGTGCTAAATTAGTAAAATGAGTATGAAGTAAATAATAATAATATTGTAAATAATATTGTATTCATTTTCTGCAGAAACAACATCATCTTCAAGTTTAAAGATATTGTTATTTTCTGGTTCGGGAGGATCAACGTCATTGTTCTCAATAGCAATATTATGTAATATGGCATTTGCAACAATTATTGCTTAAGATCGTTCCAAAGAAATTCCCATGCCATTTGAGAAAATTGGAAATCGTTATGTCCAAACACCGTAGCTACTCGTACGTTCCACTGCATTTCTGGTTCTTATATGAGACTCATTAAATAAGTTTTCTACAAGATTTTGTGGGTTATTTAAGGGTGTAACTAAAATTCGTGTTTCTGTAGCCATTATCCCGGAGTAATAGAGTTTCCCAAATCTCCTGCCTCAAACTTTGCCTTTAGACAACTATTATTAAAAATTGTTTGGTCGTGACTGAACCCTGGCCATCTAGCCACAATATCTCGAATTATTAACCTGCTATCCGATACGGTTTGGACATTCAACGAAAAGTAGTCTCTTCTGTTACGAAAATATTCAGGGTTATCACTGCCTGGCGACTGTAGCCGTACATGTGTACAGTCAATGGCTCCAATAACGTGTGGAAAAGAAGCCACATTATAAAATTCTGTCTTCACAGTTTGCACTTCTTCACCTCTCGGTAAAAAAATAAATTGAGATCTTAATGCAGCAATAGCATCAGTTACCTGCTTAACTGCAATACATGCAGATGCAGTGCTGACTCCAACGAAGTCACCAACAGCAATTAGCATGGTACCAGTTGCACAAAATCGTAGTGTTAATAACAGCTTTATTGTCGGCGAAAGAGCATTGTTTCTTTCACACAACTTGAGTAGATTTCATAAGTTTGAGTATTGAGTACGTGACTACTGAGTAAAAGTAATACTCTTGAGTACTCTGCTCAAACCGATTTGAGTAGTTTACTCCGAGTACGCATCTACTCAAAACGATTTAAGTATTATACTCAGAGTGATGCGTACTTTGAGTAAAATACTCAAAACGATTTGAGTGTTTTCCTGAGTACTACATCTAATCAAACCGTTGTGTGTACTGCGTACTGTGTTTTGGCTTATTTCGTGCATACTTTCTTGTGACCTTGTGAGCAGAGATGTTTTCTGACGGGCGTGTTTTCGATGGTCGGGAATTTACAAATTTGTCGCGAGCGACAAAAAATAATAACTAGTAGTCGTGTAGGAATAAATCAATGTTGAATCTAGGCGACACACTTTAAATCGCTCATCTAATAAGCGTGTCATTATGGATTCAACGTTGTTTGATTTCTACACTTTTTCTTATTATTATTATTATTATTCTTTTGTCACAAATCGGTCGCCAGCGTGCCCGCACCCTTAGGGTTGTTCTTAAAGCGTGTGTTTTATGACGCGCGTATTTTATTATGTATATTTTCCGACGCGCGTGTTATCTGAAGCCTTTTGACACGTTTTCTGACACGCGGTTTCTATAGACCATGTTTCTAAAGTGCGTGGTTTCTGGCGCGCGTTTTCTGAAGGGTGTTTTTTGACGCGCGTGTATTTTGCCGAGCATTATCTGAAGCGCGTGTTTTTTTATGAACATTTCACAAAGCGCGTGTTTTTTCACGCGCGTGTTTTTCTCACTTACGTTTTCTGACGCGTGTTTTCTACAGCGTTTACTAAAACTCGTGTTTTCTGAAGCGCGTGTTTTTTCACGCGGGATGTGTTGACGCGCATTTTCTGAAGCGCGTCATAAAACACGCCCTTCAAAAAATACGCCTGTCAAAAAAAAACACGTTAAAACACACGTAAAACGTCAAAAGCTAGTTTATAGTAATCTTAGCAGCAGGATCAATTCATTACTACGGTTGGTTTCGCGGCGACCCGTCCAGTCCATTGGGATGGGAATAAGATGCCTGTCGGCACCCCGGTCGGTGCTGCTACAGAAATATTTTCACGTCGCTGCAGACCCGGCAGACACGGTAAATGCACTCCGCACGCATCAACTCTGACACGCTAGAACCTCGTTGCTTCAATACAATAGTACTCATTTCATACCGAGTACTCTGTACTCAGTTTTCGGTGAGTATTGAGTACTCTGCTCTACTCTAAAAATATTTAATTTGAATATTCAGTAGATAATACTCAATTCTTTTCGGTGAGTATTAAGTACTCTAAGCTAAAAAAACTTAATTTGAGTATTGAATACATATATATTGAGTGGATTCTCAATACTCACCGAAAAAAAAAATGAATAAAACATCTGTATACACGCAGCTGTAAGTTGGTTAGATAACTAGATTTTCGCACCAGCATAAATCAACCCCACAAAACGTTACTAGCATTTCTCCCTAAACGACCGCTATACGAAGCATACGTATTCCACTGACAAATGACAAAGTAAAACACACGAGCTGCTATACTCGGGTATATTGTAAAAATGGCCCTAAATCGCTCTAGATATATTCCACACTCATCAGTGCTCACCAGTAATTAGTTGCAACATATTTGGCGGGTTTACAAGACATGATAAAGACAGACAAAGGCAAAGACATATAAAATGTTGGAACTTGATAAGATTTGTAACAGAGTACCTATCAGTGCCTTAGTTACTCCACATGGTGTCTCGACCATTATACTACAAACTGCTCGTTGGTTGCCCCAGTATAACCAGCTGTTAGCTACTGGTTTGCCAACTTTTAAAAGAATTGTACGCATTCTGTAAACTATCTGTAAGCATTTCTTTACAACAGGCCAAAATAATTATTAAAATCAACAAAATATTAAGAAAAATATGGAACAAAGTTTAGCAAAATTTTTTTTTTGGTAACTATAATTAAGCTTAAACTAAATAAAAAAGAAAAAATGTAGAGTTGCTGCAGCCCTGAACATGAGATTTAGAGATATAGAGCACCAGGTAAGATCAAGGATCTTTTGCAAAACCCACAATATATCACTATCCTAAAGACCGACGGGGTATATAACATAACCTGCGAGTGTGAAAAACATGGGACAGACAGGAAGACACATCGAATGCCGAGTCTAAGAACATTGTAGGTGCATGCGGTTAGGTAAGTTTTGAGTGAGTCCGCTGTTGCTAATATACATTTAATCGGACCACTTATACACTACAGATACACTACAACTCGTGGACATACTACCGCCTACCCCTGTAGAGGCGCTTGCATCGCGCATCCGGCCAATAGAAAACGATACTCTGCGTACACTATTATTCGATCGCTCAGTTGACTATTGCCCAGTAGTTCGACGCCCTACGATTACGTGCAATTAATTACAGCTAGCAGTACTAGCTATAAATCTAATGATATTGCGGTATATGCTGGTATTACAAAAGAAAAAAGACAATGATGTGAAGTTAACCGTAGTCTTTTTGTCGTATCAAGTGTCGCCAACATAGCTGGAGACATTACTCTGGATCGTATTCGGATCACAAACTTGACAAATTCAATACGGGGACATTTGTAACTGTAAAAGCTTTTTTCAGATACACGAGCGCAAGCGGACGGCCGAGGACGTAGAAGCGGCGGTGGAGAGAATGGCGGGGAGCAAAGAAATCTCTACTGTCGTAGTGGCGGAGGGCCTCTGGTAATACTACACCATTCACTCCTCATCCCTTTTATACATACAATTCGCACAATAAAAATTCCAAACGCCTGTCGAATTTCAAATCCACCGGGGAACATCTCCTGCCCACTCCACGCCTTCGACAATGAGTGACAATACCTTACAGAACCACGAACAAGCGCGCAACCCAATTCAAATTCTTAACGCGCACACCGACATTTTGTAAATCGTTCCTGAATGAAGATTACGTTAATGAAATAAGCGGTTCCTTAGGACAGCTAAATGTCGTTAAAAACAGTTATGTATATCCCGTAGCCGATTACCCATACGGCAATGAGGCACTGGGCTTTAGCGGGGGCCCCGACCAAGATATTTTCCCATAATATGTAGAAGATTGTTTTTAATAAGTATAAAATTTTGATTATTTTAAGCAAAAAGGTTTTCAAAATGTTGTTTACGTTGATACTTTTTTTAGTTTTAGTTTTTTAGTTTACATTTACTTGATACGTCAAGTATTTTTAGGAAAGTACGCACTAAAACAAGTTAAAGAAGTAAAATACTTTGGCATCATAGTACTTTTCATCCGAATTTGCAACATTATCGATCACCAGACTACCACGAGGGTTTTCGGAAACTGTTGTCTATTTGAAGTCACACAGGCACAATGCAGTGCCCACACAATGCAGTGCCCATTCCCTAAATCTTGCGGGACAAACTGCATGAGTGTTGTGTGATGTTTTTAAAAAACTATATACTTTCTCAAGACATTTTACAATTTATTCAAGATTGTGACCTCAATATAAGAGACTGCCGTTTACAATGTTACAACAACGCAGCAAATACGTCACGGAAATACAATGGCGTGCTTAATCAAATAATTGTGCAGTGCCCATTCCCTAAATCTTGCGGGACAAACTGCATGAGTGTTGTGTGATGTTTTTAAAAAAGTATATATTTTTTGTCCGCATCTACCTATAAATATTAAAATCGCATTATATTTCCATCATTAAATTTTAAAAAATGTCGGCCGAAATACGCACTCTAGAAACATGGTGAATAACAATGAATTCCAAAAAGAAGCAATAATATTGAGAGACGTTAGAGATTATTTAACATGCTCAATCGGATACCTTAACAAATACGAGAAAATGTTGATGAATATGAATCAGAAGGAATACACATTTTGGAGTCCATCAAGAGTTGAATGAATTTGATCTGTTCGACACTTGAACAGAATCATCGACAAGAAGCGTAAAGCAAAACCGAAGCTTGCGGCTAAATATCGGCTTAAAATTAAACGTATTTAACTATACTATCTACAGGCTAATCGCAGAAATGGTAAAGCACTTGCTTTCATGCAAACTTTCCTTTCTGTTTTAATATTACGATTTGAATTTACAACGCATACAACAGCCTCGCTAAACAACTAGTTGCAAAATATTCACGCAGTATGGAAGATCTTTTGGAAAAGTTGATTATCATGTTCACATTAAGGAAGATGGATTATAACGAAGAAACTGTCATATACATGTTAATTATTTATAAACCGTTATAAATTATTATTATAGAAAGAATTACCATTATTATAATGCTGTATATGAACGATTAAAAGTAAAAGAAATCTTTTATTTTACTTTGTGAGTGGGAGTTGGCTGCACCCCCCCCCCCCCCCAGAAGATAATTTGCCTAGGATCAGATATCGATAAGGAGTGCAATTGGTAGCCGTTGTTTATTAACTTTTTGGCACTACGTACTATGTACTATAATATGTTTTCCCTACAATTTTTATACACCATAAAATCTATCCAGGAATATTCTCATCATGTGAAAAAGTTCTTGATGATCCATTGGTCATAAAAAAGTTTGTTCCTAAAAGTTGGCAGCGGATCTAAAAGACAGAAATGTATCCTAACCATGAGATCTAAAAATGTATGTTTCATATACCGAGCCCTTCGGAATATCTGAATTTAACATGATTGTTTAGAATTTAATTAAAGGAATAGACGGTCAATCACCGCCTTGTATTAGTTATTCCTTTCGTTTAATTATGTACAGAGTGATATATGAAATCTGCATAAACAAAATGAGTGAAAATGAAATTTTTCGATTTTGAACATTGGTAAGTAAGCTAGCATATCCAAATCGCATGTATAATTTAATTAAAATAGATACATCACAACATAACTACAACTTAATGACAATTTACTTTAATTAACTACACTTAAGATCACTAGAGGTAGTACTATAAAGCAGCACTACATAAAAGCATCCATACTGAGCTTATTTATGTAAGAATACTCACGTGTTTTTTGGAAACTATTAAGGGAGAACATTAACGGTCAGTTATCTCTTAAGCACACTCTAGCGACAGTCATTTGTAGTAAAAGCACCGCAATTAAAATTTAACGAAACAAAATAACGCGTGCAGCCTGTCACATGGCATTGCAGGTTAACAGCAAAAATATATGGTGAAAATTCAGAACAATTATGGAAAGTCGGTATGGTAAAACACTATGTACCAGGTCGGCAAGAAAGAACTCGGTTCAGTATAATATCAATTGCAGCAATTAACTACCTTAATTGTGAATTTGATCTGTTTGCTGTTCACTAGACTGTCTATACAACTCAATGACGTTGGCGTACACGCCGCTCATGCCCTCAATGTCTGTACGGTGATTTATGGTGCTTTGATATGAAATATTTCAAGGAACAATCTTCCATAATAACTTTCTTCTGACGTTAGAATTTTTATGTTTTCGAAATCAAAATTGTGGTTCATATTTAGAGCATGAGCAGCTATTGCACATGAGCTAATGCAATAACATATTTTAACATCGTACGGTGCAGCCATCTGCTGGACAAACACCACACCACTCCGATAAAAAATTCTTCGACCAATCACATTAAAATGGTACAGCCCCAAGCATGAATTGTTACGAGATTGTATGTTAGCAGTTTGAATCACAAATACTAAGCACAAAGTTCGGGCCAAACAAAATATTATTACTGTACGGTAGTCCATAGATATAGAAGACTCAACCTCAAAATTACGATCGCATGTTGACACGGGAGGTGTGTAGTGCTGCCTGGCAAAGCAATACGAAAAACAAATTTTTACCGTGCTAGTGGGTGGTATATTCGTAGATAGCGACGACCGGCTCATAAATTAGGAGCGCATGTTTTTGCGGAAGTGTATGTGATCAGATCCCCGCAGGACAACAATTACCTAAGTTAACTGGAGTAATATAAATAAATAATAAGTAAATACAATAAACTGTATTGAGGTTAATAGAAATGCAGTGTTTTAAATAGAATGGTGTTGTATTTAGACAAATATACAGAAAATCAATAGTTCCAATTCCATAGTTACATACATATATATTTCATGACCAACTATAAAATATATTGCAATAGACAGCAGACTTGTAAATCCACAACACTCCCCTTCAACCTGATGTCTATTACTGCTATCCATTCCATAATCCTGATAAAAAAACTAGGTAAAAGAGAACATTCCTAGTTTCTCACGTAATAAATTAAATTGATCAATATGACGTACATGCTTAGTTAAGATATCTGCTACTTGGCGTTTTGTATCAACGTAAAGTATCTTCAGCTTACCATTTGCAAGCGCGTCCCGGATAAATGATATCTTATGTTAATGTGTTTAGTCCGTTTGTGAAAAGTTGGATTTTCGGCCAAAGCTTGGCACTTTAATTATCGCAATATAAAGATGGGCACTTTTTGAAATTCACAAACTCCTTAAACAGCTTAGTTAACCAGATTATGTCCTTGGTTCCCTCACTTGCAGCTATATACTCCGCTTCAGTAGATGACAGTGCAACTATATTTTGCTGACAACTTGACCACACTATGGCTCCTGGTCAGCCTCCTCCATGGTCAGCATCACTCTACGTCGCAAACTGTTCTTTACAATTCGACCTATACAGAATTCTATGTTTCTTTCAGGTACCTGTATATTCGCTGCACTCAATTCCAATCTGCTTGAGTTGGTTTTGAGACCGCTCTTGCTGTAACTCCAACAGCAAACGCTATGTCTGGGTGTGTTACAATTGCCAAATACTGCAAGCAGCCGACAGCTTCGCGATACGTGTTCTGATTGAGTTCGATACTTTCTTGATTTTTCTCCAATGGCATTGTTGGTGTAGAAGTTGGTTTTGCGTTCTCCATACCATACCTTTGAACTATTATCTTAGTGTAGGCAGATTGGCTTATAAATATTCCACCATCTACATATCGAATTTGTATACCATGAAATGAATCCAATGACCCCTCCGTAATTTGGAATTCACTCTTCAATTCAGAAATTAGTTCGTTAATTTCACTGCTGTCACTTCCAGCCACTAATCTATCATCTACGTAGATAGCGATAAAAAGTTGTTTATTCCCTCTATAACGAATAAGTAAGCATGGATCTACATTGCTTTCACGAAATTCGTGTGCAAACATAAACGCCTTGAAGCGACTGTTCCAGCATCGCGAGCCACTTTTAGTCCGTATAACGACTTTTGTAGGTGACAGACAAGGTCAGTTCCATCTTCAAACCCTTCAGGTTGGTTCATATACAATTCTTCCTCATTTTCCCCATATAAAAAAAAACGCAGTTCTTACATCAAATTGGTGTATTTCTAAGTTTTGAGTTGCCGCATTCAATTTCGAATTGAGCAACGCAATACAACAGTAAAAGCAAGAAGTTTGGGAGAAAATAAAGCTAAATAGAAACATGAAGTAAACACGCACCTTATCTGCTATTATCTGATATAGAGATAACAAAAAGAAAGGTCAGATCAAAAGAACATTTGGTTAGCCAAGCTGCAGACAACTTTCGTTTTTTTTTATATTGATTGTCTGTTGCAGAAGCATGAACATTAGAGACCCGCCACATATTATTGATGCACAAGGAAAAAGTAAAATGGTAATTAAATAAATAAAGAAGACTTTTATGACCAGAATCATTTTTGAAAGTAAATAGTGTCTGGGTTAGGCCGTGAGTCAATTTTCATAATTTCTGGCTTTTAGCAAACCATCGATTTTAAATAATTGAACGTCGGAAATACAATGACATAAATATGTGAACTCTGATAATTCAAAATTCGTGTATACGAGGAGTTTTTGAAAGCGCATTGTTTCGGAGATTTTTTCATGTTTCGATACTTTACGCTTGCACAGTATATAATCTGCCGGCACATATCGGTGTTTTAAAAGGACTAATAGAAATAATCAAATATTCTTCTTAAATTATAAACCTACAATTGTTCGTAATTCATCTGAAGTCCGATCTGATTATTATTATACGAATCTAATATATCTAGCGAATCTTCTTGCAAGTGCGTTACTACTAACGACTGGTCAGGAGCAGTTGTTCACAATTCACTGTTATCGTCATGTAAGCAGAGCAAATAAAACAATCACGATGCCTGTGTTATAACTTATAACTATTAACCATTAACCATTAACACAAATATATTAAGTTAAGAATATATACATTATGAATGAACACAATTTCAAATATAAGACATACGGTGCCTTGCGCCGTGGGCGCTTATCCGAAGGTATATTTACAAACTGAAATCTGAAACGATTTACCCGCCAGTGAGTGAACAGCTTGGCGGGTAAATTTTTAAAAGCAAACGACGACAAAACGATAAAAATGCTTTACATAAATATTTAAAAGGATGTAAAACGTTTTGATCTAAAAATTATTGATTAAAACACTAACACGCTCAGCACACACACGCAGCTACCGCCACCGCCTTCGACGTCTCCTCCGTTGCTCCGGCTCAAACTCATCGTCCTCGGTGGCATCCAGCTCAGCATCGTGTTGCTGAGCTCCTGCGTCCGCGTCGTCTTCTTGCTCATCCCTAGGCTGCTCAGGTGGTTCCGGCGCTGCAACCTCTGGCAGTGGTGGCAGAAGATAACTTATAACCGTTACACAAACGATACAGTTAAGCTTGAAGCACATCTGGCCGGCTCGTATCGGCACGCAAAAAATCGTATACGGAACAGAGTGCGCACACTTGAACGGCTATATCGGATCGCATCGGGCCAGAAAACATCAAAACTGACATGACGCATCGAATTTCATAGGTTATAAGTTGAACTTAGATTCATGACAACTGATTCCGATAGGTTCTTTTCCCAGGAATCCGAATCTGAACACACAATAGTGAATTGGCTCTAGTTTTCGCGAAAAACAGTGTTAAAGGTGCAGAGAAACGCGTTGTTTGCTACTTTTGAATACATGCAAAACAGTAACGTTATGTAGTATAGTAGATGTTAATACATATATGTAGGATCAAATAAAACTTTGAAGTTTCCCCTTTAAGACCATATAGCGAGAAGTCAGATGGCATACACTTTGAACATTTTACACCACTTTTTGGTTTGGCAATTTGCCATACTTGAATAGAATATTTCTTTTTAATTTTATCTACGATTCTATTTTATCTATAATGTAATATGACTACCATAATGCCTACCATAATAAACGCTGATGATTATGATGACAGCAGCTCTGTAGAATAATGACAGTTCGTTCGAGTAATGACTTCATTATTCAAACGAACTGCCTTGATTATATGAACATACTGTCAAAGTCTGTCAAAACTTACGTGGATGACAGTTATTTGACAGTTCGCCTCGCCACCATTGACAAATACATTTAAAATATTTGATATAAAATGGAATTAATGAGTCGTAGATAAAACGTCGTATTGGACTCGCACACAACAAATATAAATCGCTCCCATGTTTACACCCTCGCCTACGGCTCGGGGGTAAACTTCATGCTCTCGATTTATATCCTTAATTATGTGCTCGTCAAATAATATTCTATTGTACCAGAATTATTAGTTTTTTGTCCTTGCTTGATAACAAATCAAATTAAATCTAAAAGGAATTGACAGTTGCAGCAATATTATTTCACCGATATATTCCGATCCTAAACGAACAATACAAATCCCAAGCCTGCTCATTAAGCGGGTTGACTATACTGCGCACACTTGTCCGGCCGGGATCGGCTCGGAACGAAAAATTGCCGATGATTGCTCGCCATAGCAATCCCATCGGAATTTCCGATACGCGCGGATTGCAATCCTATGCCGGTCGGACAAGTGTGCGCGCTTACTATAAAATACATAGATACCATTCATCGGGATTTTTGCGAGCCGATACGAGCCGGACAGATGTGCTTCAAGCTTTAATCAGCAGGCTTGGGATTTGTATTGTTCGTTTAGGTTCAGAATATATCGGTGAAATAATATTGATGTAACTGTCAATTCCTTTTACAATTAATTTCATTTATTATCAAGCATGGACGAAAAACTAATAATTTTGGTACAATAGTATATTATTTGACGAGCACATAATTAAGGATACAAATCTAGAGCATGAAGTTTATAGGTAAAAAAAAGTTTATAGGGTGTAAACATGCTAGCGATTTATATCCGTTGTGTGACGACGTTTTATCTATGACTCATTAATTCCATTTTATATCAAATATTTTAAATGTATTTGTCAATGCTGGCGAGGTGGCGAACTGTCAAATAACTGTCATCCACGTATGTTTTGACAGACTTTGACAGTACGTGGATTATTATTATTATTATTATATAATCATGGCAGTTCATTTGAATAATGAAATCATTACTCGAACGAACTGTCATTATTATGCAGAGCTGCTGTCATCATAATCATCAGCGTTTATTATGGTAGGGATTATATAGTCATATTATTACATTATAGATAAAATAGAGTCGTAGATAAAATTAAAATGAAATATTCTATCCAAGTATTACCAAACCAAGTTCGTATATAAAAAAGTGGTGTAAAGTGATCAAAGTGGTTCAAAGTGTATGCCATCTGATTTCTCGCTATATGGTCTTAAAGGGGAAGGTTCAAAGTTTTATTTGATCCTATATATTAACATCTACTATATAACGTTACTGTTTTGCATGTATTCAAAAGTAGCAAAAACCACGTTTTTCTGCACCTTTAACACTGTTTTTCGCGAAAACTAGAGCCAAGTCATTATTTCTGTGGTCAGATTCGGATTCCTGGGAAAAAACCTATCCGAATCAGTTGTCATGAATCTAAGTTCAATTTATAACCTATGAAATTTGATGGGTCATGTCAGTTTTGACGTTTTCTGGCCCGATGCGATCCGATATAAGCCGTTCAAGTGTGCGCACTCTGATCCGTTTGCGATTCTTTCCGTGCCGATACGAGCCGGCCAGATGTGCTTCAAGATTTATCGATTCTATAACTAAAAAGTCAGTCAAATGTGAAGCTTCTTACGACGTTCCATACAATAACTTTGTTTGTTGCCGTGGTGATCCACCGGTAACTATCCGCTTAACCTGAACAGATTTGTAAATTGCTACTGAGGTAGGTTTGAAGTAACCAAACAGACCGTTTATATTTATCATTTTGATACGGGGTTGGCCCCGTTGTCATTGCTACTGGCTAACGGTAACGAGTCTGTTTAGTCAATGACAATGGTTTTCGTACAAAAAGCATTACCACTACGGAGATTTTGCGTTTTCTGATTTCCGTGGAGGAGCCGGGCACTAATTTGCAATCTACTTAGAGCAAATTATTTGTTGTTGACTGTTGTTATTTTGTTGATTACTGTTAATAAATGTAAAAGCAATTTGATTTTTTTTATTACTCATAAATATTATTATTAGAAACACTTGACCTACTTAATATAATTCAAATGGAAATCGGAAACTGATGGCCGATCAGTTTCTAACTGCCGTTGACGTTTTGCAAAGGAAGCAAAGAGGTCGGCGGAAGAGGTGAGGCGAAAACAAAGTTAATTTACGAAAATCAGAATGACGCGAACTTTCTAGTGACAAGGGGTCCTGCGCTAGATTCCTCGTTCAGTTTTCCTCCGGTGGCTAATGCACTTAGGAGGGACGGACGCGTTTTTTTGAAATGTCGCACCGAATAAAATTTTCGTTAATTAGGAACGGTCTCGAAAGGAAGCCCAAACAGAAAAGGAAGTGGGAGGCGGCCACGTGAAATGTCACCCTTGAAATAAAGGAGAAAATAAATTGGCCAGGGCGAACCAATACCCGATTACAATAGGGCAATTTTCTTAAGGGTTAAGTCAAACAACTTTGCACTCCATCATCAACTTACCGTACGTACCTGCTTCAGAAAATAATATATATATATATATATATATATACAGGGTGTTTACGGTCTTGTGATTTTATTTTTAAGGGATGAATATACATCTTAAAAGAAGGTCATTAACGTAAAAATGTCACAACAAAAGTTGCACAATAAGAGAGATATTGCTGCTATTTTTGTTTTTATTTTTAAGTGGTGATTAAGCATATTAAACGGAACATATTTTTTTGTTTTTTTATGGAATCCATTTCACTCTAGTTGTTCAAAATTATCGCCGTGCTATTGAACACAACGTCTCGCTCTACGTATTCATGAATTACCATAATTTACTAGGCCTTGGTCTTGCCGTCGAATTGTCGCCGCAGCTGCCTCAACGCGGTTACGAAGATCATCTAGATCAATTATTTCGTTGGTGTATACCATGGTCTTCATAACGCCCCATAAATAGAAATCCAGGGGATTAAGGTCGGGTAACCGAGGAGGCCATGGAACAGGTCCACCTCGACCAATCCACTTATTGTCAAACACGTTACCTAAATGTTGGCGAACTAAACGATTAAAATGCGGCGGTGCGCCATCTTGAAGAAACCACATTTGTCGACGTACATTCAAATGAACTTCCTCCAATAGTTCCATCAAATGATTTTGCAAAAAATAGAGATAATCATTTCCAGTCAATCGATTTGGCAACACAAATGGCCCAATGAGTTGTCCGTTGACCAGTCCGGCCCCAACGTTTATCGAAAATCTGTGCTGGAAATGATTTCGACGAACAGCATGTGGATTTACGACAGCCCAGATATGAGTATTATGACAGTTATTTAGGCCGTTACGTGTAAACGTTGCTTCATCAGTAGCCAATACAATGGAAGAAAAGTCTGGCATTTCAGCATGTTATTGTAGAAACCATCGGCAAAATTGTAAACGTAAAGGATGATCTTCAGGTTGCAAAGCCTGTACTTTTTGTAGTTGGCAATTCGATTTGAGACATCTACTTGGCGAGATATTTGTCGAGTAGGTACTAGTAGAAGAATCTTCTACAACAAGATTTTAGATTTGTTCTTCGGAATCCAAAATTCGTCGGGGTCGGCCAGGTCCACCATCCCGACCTTGACGTGTTTGCAGTACACCAGGTTCTCGTGCACGGATTACTAGAGCGGTAAATTTTTGTGGAATAGGTGTTGATCTGCTAGGAAACCGCACAGCATACAATCGACTGGCAGCAGCAGAATTCTGGCGTACTTCCCCATAAATTAACATGTCAACGTATTCACTATTGGTGCGAAGGACCATTTTTTACTTTCCTTATTAGAAGTTATTCGGGAGAATTTATGTCAAACCAACCGAGCAGTAACAACTGATGAAACAGCTTGACAGATGGGAAAAGTTAGTGACATCACCCTACTTAGTAAAAAATTCAATGATAACTTTTAATCGTTCGAATTTAGATTTACTTTGTACAAGTGATTGATCAATTGTTTTAGCTTTAATAACTTTTTTCATGGTGTTTAATTACCCTCTAATAAATAAAACAAAAAAAAATAATATCTCTCTTATTATGCAACTTTTCTTAAGACATTTTTACGTTAATGGCTTTCTCGATTTTGAATAATCGTATGTTAATAATCGATTTTTAATAATCGATTATGGATAGGGAGAGTCAATGTAAAAGATGTAAAAGCATATTTTGGGTTGGGTTGAGCGACGAAGTTGGTGACAGGGGGGGGGGGGTATAAAACTGATGTAAATGTATGTAACACCGACTATTAATAATCGATTATTAAAAATCGATTATTAACATACGATTATTAAAAATCGATTATTAACATACGATTATTAAAAATCGATTATTCAAAATCGATTATTCAAAATCGATTATTCAAAATCGATTATTCAAAATCGATTATTCAAAATCGATTATTCAAAATCGATTATTAAAATCGATTATTAAAATCGATTTAAAAAATAATAATCGAGATATCTCGATTATTTCAAGAATCGATTATAATCGATTTTGTAATCCGAATGCGCCCATCACTAGCTAAATCTATAGGTAGCCACCCGCAAAATGGGTCACCTAACAAATCAGCTATACTTTAGTGTTCTAGATCTTGTGTAACTTTTCACAATTACCTATTTTTTCAAAGTACGGAACACTAGTTACTTAAGAGTTAGACAGAAGAACTGAAAGGCACTGCAAACGGCATCCAGGCATGTCCGTGTATATCATGGGCAATACAACATCGTTTAGCGCTTAAACAATGCTAAAAAATCGTTGATTTTAAAGCAAAATGGAGAAATTATAGTTTAGCTTAAGACCACCTTAAGGACACCTTCTGTGGATGTTTGAAGAGTCCAACACGTATATTTATATGTAGGATATTCTTATGTTTGTTTGCGAATAATTACGTAATAAGTGGACCGGATATTTGGATATTCTTATCTGTCAACAATAACTTTGTATGAGTGTAGTATACGTAAACTTAAATTTCTAATATGTGGTGGTTGACACTGCTGTGCCATCTGTTTTATTAGGAACATTCATACAAGATTTACGTTTCCAATATCATTAATTCAAAACGCCTTCACATGATTATATGTTCTAAAGCTATTTATAACTAAAAAGATAATAATGTTTAATATGCCCGATAATTTTTAATATGTCTTGACAAGACATAATCAATCACGTTATAACACCCACAAAAAGATGTGACGTGGAGTGTCAAAATGATTACCAATTCTGATAAAAGACGGCTGTGCACGAGCAAGGGCGTAGGACCAAATCCATCTCTACCCTCGTAACGGGATCGAGGCTGGCTTTCAATAAAAATATAATATGTGTACGCCTTCGGTTCATCAGATAGCCCGTGTAGCGTTGCATAAATATATTTTCGGCCGTATCTGACATAAAAGTAATTTATGGAAAAAGTGAGCCCACAACATTTACAGCTTCCCTTACCGCTCTATCGTTCTGGATTCTAATCCCGTAAGAGTTGGAAGGAACCGCTTTGGGGAAACGAGGGGGATTTTTATCCAAAAATATATTTCGGCCCCGTCAAGATAACCGTTTTGAAAAATAATAATCAAGCTTAATATGGACACGAACAGCAGCCCTGTGGCCTTATTGTGGATAAATGTGAAGATTAGTGTAGAATGGTTCGTGTTCGTTTCATGTATTAATTTTCTTTAAGGCTCCCGTACCCTACCACCAAAACGCACCAATACACCACTAAAGCAACTATTCGATTGAATAGGTCATTACGCAACTGCGACCACGAAGAATTTCAATATTTATGCAAGTTATATTTGTAAATTATGGTAAACTACAAATATAGAAACGCTTTTTGGACTGACTGGTTGGTGTACACCAGTCAGACAGTATCATACTACGTATGATAAAGTAAAAAAATATACAATATGGAAAATGCGTCCGTAAATAAGCATTTTTTCAGTAAGATACTTTGCAAATACATGATTTATAATAAATAAATACACTGTGGGCCAAAAAAAAAACGGTAGAAATTTTCAATTGCTCATATTTCCAAAGATATTAAGTAAATTCAAGCATTTTTTTGATAAACTAATTGCTTATATTGTGAAGATTGAAAACATACCTGCAATAATTCAACGTTTTAATCCAATGTAATGTTGCTTTATGTTTGGCTATACAACATTTCAATTTACTGTGAAATGCAAGGTGTAATGAAATTAGTAGGTAATGACATTTGTATTCTTTTGGTCGAAAGGAACAGAAGAGATTTTATAGCATCGTATACAGGGTGATTTTTTTAGTATACAGGGTGAAATTTTGAAATATCTCTTTTTTGCTATTTTTACTCAAAAAAGCAGTGGAATTTGGACGTTTGCATCGATAAAAAACGATTGCATTGCACATGCACGAAAAGTCCAATTGCGAACTTGAGTTATCTTTAATAATAATAATAATAATAATAATAATAATAATAATAATAAAAATAATAAAAAAAAAAAAAATAAAAAAAATAATTCAAGAAGAATGCGTAATAAATGGTCCATAAATGAATATAAGGAGGTGATTTGGTGTCACTTTTGTTCATTGTTAAAGTTTGGATGTGCTAATCAACGGGAATGCTTTAGAATATGGCGAGAAAGAAACCCAGATAAAAGAATGGAGTTGACTGCTAATACTTTGGCATCCCAGAGACGGTGCATTCTAAATAGTAATAAGTTATCCAATATAGAGATAGATTCTATAAGAAGGGAGGTAGAGATTTTTCTAAATCTTGTAAATGATGAAGTGGTTGAAGTAGAACAAGGAAACATTTTGGATGAAGTGGTAGAATTAGAACAGAATAGTCACAATGATGAGGTGTCTATTATTGTAGATATTGAGGTAAATGGAATGCCAAATCTGGGTAATAATGATGATAATGTAGTACAACAAAGTCAGTTTTTAATATTGGTACAACAAGAATTGCTTACTTCAGGAAATTTTCATAGCAGGGTTAGATTGCCTTTTATACGGGAGACTAACAGGGTTAGGGAGTTGATTGCGCAAGCTAATTCTGATCTGGAAGTATTTCTGAGGAATAGGCCAGAATTGTCCATTATTGAAATAAATAATTTGTTGTACGCATCCGCATATGTTATTACTAAGATGGTGAATCCAAAATTTACATCAATACACAATAATCGAATCCGGGAAAACCGTTGGAAGCGTAGACTCCAAAATAATATTGCTAATTGGAGAAAGGACGTTTCCAGGATTTCTGAAATTAGAAGATCTATTCATTTAACAGAGAGGTTACAACGGTTACGGCAAAACATAATACTAAAATACAGTGTTTTAGGCGAAGAGAAGGATATAGTAATTATTGAAGAGGAGTTAAAACAGAAAATTCAAGCTAAGGCCCAACGTATCAGAAGAATTGAAAAAAGAATTCGGACTTACAATGATAACAAAAATTTTGAAGAAAATCCTAAAAAATTTTATAGGGGTCTTGGCAAGGAGAACATCTGTATCCAGAATTTTCCAAACATGCAGGATGTTACCAATTTTTGGACAGGCATTTGGGGGCAATCTGGCAAGTACAATTCTGATGCGGAATGGATTAAACGCGAGGAGAGGCGGAATATGCATTATCCAGCTATGGAAGATGTACTTCTCTCCAAAGATGACTTCCAAAATGCTTGCAAAAGTTTGGGACTTTGGAAAGCTCCTGGACCAGATAAAATTCCTAATTTTTGGCTTAAAAGGATAACCATATTGCATGAACATTTAGTAAAATGTTTTAACAATATGGTTAATAATCCGGAAATGATACCGTCGTGGCTGACGGAAGGTGTAACTGTTTTGATTCCCAAAACGGAGAATACAATGGAAGTATCCCAATATAGGCCTATTACTTGTTTAAATTGTTGTTATAAATTATTAACTAAAATTTTAGGTACCAAGATTTATGAACATCTTAAAGAAAATAATGTATTGCCCTCTGAGCAGAAAGGCATTTTAAAGGACAGTTATGGTTCAAAAGAACTGTTAATAATTAACAAGAAGATTGTTGAAAAGATCAAGAAGACTCGAGGAAACCTATCCATGGCCTGGATTGACTATAAGAAGGCGTATGATAGTATCCCGCATGAATGGATTGTAAAAGCCTTGGAGATATATGGGGTAAACCAAAAAATTATTTTTCGTTTAAACTCATGTATGTCCTTATGGTCTACTAAACTATGCTTGCGGGGACGAGAGTCGTGTGTTTTCTCAGAGCCGATTAATATTAATTGTGGCATATTTCAAGGTGATAGTTTATCACCCTTGCTCTTTTGCATAGGCCTGTTTGCATTGTCCAGTGAATTGAATGAGGACAAAGTTGGTGTTCAGTTATTACCTGGCGAAAAGTTAATTGGTCATTCATTATATATGGATGATTTGAAACTTTATGCCAAAAATGATGAGCAGTTGAAGAGGAGCCTCACTATAGTTAAACAATTCTCTGACGATATTGGGATGCAGTTTGGTCTAGAGAAGTGTGCCAAAATTAGTATTGTCAAAGGCAAAATTGAGAGAACCGCTGACATATGCCTGAATGATCATACTAGTATTAATGAATTAACAGATAATACTAGATATAAGTATCTGGGAATGGATGAAGCCTTTGGTATAGATGATGAAGGGATGAAGGCGAAGGTTATAGGCGAATACATTAAGCGAGTCAGAAAAATTCTAAAATCTGGTTTAAATGGAAAATATAAAATGCAAGCGATCAATGCATATGCTATTCCAATATTTCGATATAGTGTTGGAGTTTTAAACTGGACTAAGAAGGAAATACGCGATTTGGACATTAAAACTAGAAAACAGTTAACACTAAATTTTATGTTTCATCCAAGGTCTGATGTCTGCAGACTATACCTGCACCGTTTAGATGGAGGTCGTGGCTTGCAGCAATTGGAAAATATTTATGATTTGGAAATGTTAAATTTAGGAAATTTTATAAAGGCCAACAAGGAGGATAAAGTTATTAAACAATTAATTAGGGATACTTCTGGTAAGTCAATAATTAGTAAACATAAACTAATTTTAGAAAAATTTCAGGTGGAAGAACTCGGTAATTATGAAAATAAAATTTCAGTGGAGAGTTTAAAGCGACAGATAAAGTTAAAAATGAATCAGAAAATGAGAGAGGATTATGTTAGTAAGCCAATGCATGGCCAATTTTTAAGAATTGTCGAGGGTGATGGTATTTCAAAGTCAGGATCGTTATCTTGGCTTTGTCATGGAAACATTAAGGCTGAAACGGAATCCTCTATCATAGCGGCGCAAGATCAGGCAATACGTACCAGATATCATGAACAGAAGATTATGAAAGTTGCTCATGATGGGAGTTGTAGACTGTGTCATCAGGCTCCGGAACATGTCTATCATTTGTTAGCGGCTTGTCCAGTCTTAGCTGAGTCGCATTACATTGCTAGGCATGATAGGGTGGGAATATATATACATTACAACTTGTGTTCCCAACTATTAGGTTTAGCAATGGATGTGTCTCGGTGGTATGACCACGTTCCATCTCCTGTTGTGAGTAATGATCATATTACCATATTATGGAACATGCCTATTGTCACTGATAGAATGCTTGATGCTAATAAGCCAGATATCGTGGTAAAGGATTTCCAGAGGAAGGTATGCACGTTCATAGAAATCTCGGTACCTGCTGATGCGAATGTTGTAAGGAAGGAGCTTGAAAAACAACTTAAATATAAGGATCTCTCAATAGAAGTTGGACGTATGTGGGGAATGAAAGTGAACATTATTCCGGTGATTGTAGGTTCATTGGGAGCAGTTACTCTAAATTATAGTAAACATGTCAAGGAGTTACCGTGCAAAATTTCGCCCTGGGAAATTCAGGAAATTGCGGTTTTGGGAAGCGCGAATATTTTGAGGAGAGTTTTATCATAAAGCATCCTAAATTTACTGCTATCGTACTACTTTTCATCTTTACCTTCCTTTGTATATGTCTATTAATAAATATCTGCATGTGTTTTTACTGACCTGTACACAACGCTGTACGGGGTTTCCACAGTTTTCCTTTGCTTTGCAAACTTGTGTTGCAAAGCATAAATGGCGTTGTTTTTCAAAATTGGGTTGAGCTGTGGTGATACCCGCAAAGGGAGTACCCTAGGCTTCAGCGAAGCTCGGTACTACCAATTTGCCCTGATGATCCTCATTACTTGTCAAAATCTATTAGTGTAATTTTAGTATTTATATGTTGTATCTAAATTATATTATCTAGGTTTAATGTATTTAATGAGATGTATCAGAGAATTCCAATAAATAATAATAGTTTATTTGTCGTATGATCCAATACAGATATTGACAATTGTCTCCTTCATTCATAGTCACTTGCATCTAAGTAAATATAATAGCATGTACAGAAATATTTCAATACACAAACCAAGAAACTAAATACAAAAAAAATACATGCTCCAAGTAAACTCACAATCGATCAAACATATATATGTAGATTAAAAAATCACCCAGACAACCTCTTTCAAATTAAATAAAATAAAATACCCACAGAAATAGTCATCAGCGGCGTGATGTGTAAGTCAAGAATTCGTCAACTGAATAAAATGATTGGGTCCTTAAAAATTCTTTTAATAGTGACTTAAAAACATTTAATGACGTGGACGATAAAATATGATTGGGAAGTGCATTGTATGTGCGAACCATCATGTAATAAGGCCCTCGCTCAAAAACGGCCGAGGAGTGGCGAGGAACCGACAACTTACTCCCATTACGTGTCCCAACGGTTGTCGACACATCATCGTTTGTTACAAACTGACCCATATTACCTCTGCAATACATTAACAGTTTATAGATATATAAACACGGCACTGTCAATATGCCACAAGTCCTAAAGTGGTCTCTACATGACTCACGAAAGTTTAGGTGAAGAATGCATCTTATAACGCGTTTTTGAAGCCTAAATAGCGTAATCATGTGAGGTGATGATCCCCATAATATTATACCGTAGCTCAAAACTGACTGCACGCTAGCATGATAGAATGTTCGGACTGATGCTCGATCCAAAACATCTCTCAGTTTAAACACCGCATAATAGGTTCGGCTCAGCTTTTTATGTATATATCGCACGTGGCTTTCCCATCCCAGTGAGCGCTGAATGTGGACCCCTAGGAATTTCACTTCCTCGCTCAATGGTAGGGAGCCCATGCTCGCCCTCACGAGAATCGACTGATGAGGTGCATCTATTGAAAATTTTACTACTTTTGTTTTATCGTTGTTTAATATCATTTTATTCGCTCTGCACCACTCCGACATCCCCGCGTATGCATCAGTCAAAAGCTCCGTAAGACGAGACGAGTCCCTGCGGCTCACTATCAGTGTCGTATCGTCTGCATATTGATAGAGACTTCCAATTCTTAGATGCGTCGGTAAGTCATTCATAAACATTAAAAACAAGAGTGGGCCGAGGATAGATCCTTGTGGAACTCCAACCGACAATTGTGAGGAATATCCTGCGGTGGGACTCTGTGCATTGTCGATATCAACATATCGCTTTCTACTATCGCAACCGATCATCTCCGGCGACAGTCACCATAATTGGTACTCCGTGACAGCATCGCCAAACCTTCGGGTGCCTTCGGAAATATTTAGTAATTTTTGGGTTATTGGTGCAAATGTTTGGTGATTTTAAGATTTCAAGGTTGCATATACTGGACGTTTTGTATAGACAGTGACAGGTGGTTTTTTTTTCGTGTTGACAGTTGGTTTACCGAAGCTTATTTTTTTGCTATTTTTGTTCTAGAATTCACCTATGTATAACTAACCAAATAATTTAGTTAAACCCTGTTTATGTGAATATACTAGAACGATTGGCAAATTAATTTCGAACATTTGTTCAGACAAAAACCTAATGACACTGATTAATCCTTATTATATGAATGTCAGTGTCAATGTAGTAAGAATGCAAAAGCCATGCCCGTGTTTTCTATCTTTCTCCAACCCAAAGCGATATATGTCTCTCTCTTTGGCGACACTTCCCTAGCTGTCGCGTCTAGGCGATAGTTGGGTAGTAGAAGGGGTAACCAAGACGATAGTAGAAATATGCACAGAGTGCCACCAAGGTAGAAAGCGATATATCGCATGAAAGCGACAGTGCACAGAGTCCCACCGCTGATTGTATTCCATCCATGTGCACTCTCTGTTGTCTATCTTGTAGATAGGATGCTATAAGTTCCAGCGCAATACCACGCACGCCATACGACTGGAGTTTTGACAACAACATAACATGGTCCATACAATCGAATGCCCTAGAGAGATCAAAAAACATTGCCGCAACGTGAGAATGTCCGTCAACGCTGGACAACATCCCAGACAGAGCCGTAAATAATGCCTTCTCACAAGAGACGCCGGGCAGGAAACCATATTGAGTGGGTGAGATCATCTGATGAGCCTGGAAGAACTGAAGAAGCCTGTCATAAATAACTCGCTCAAACACTTTTGAAAAACAGGACAGTAGCGATACAGGTCGATAATTATTTATATCAGTCTTTGATCCCCCCTTATAAACTGGTATTACAACTGCGTTCTTCAGGTTATCCGGAAACACACCCTGCAAGAACATGGAATTTATTAAGTGGGTCATAACGCTTATTATCATATTCGATGATCTCTTCATTATGCAAGGAGGTATGCTATCATCTCCGCATGAAAACTTTGGCTGAATAGAAGATAGGGCACACGTTATTTCGTTTTCGGTCGTAGGATGTAAGAAAATGGAATGCTCGACATTTGCTATTACACCGACAACTGGTTTCAAGTTTCTTTCACGGGAGTTAAAGAACTTATCTTGGAATAGGTCTGCGATCAGTCTCGGATCCTGTATTTCTGTATCCCCCTCAATGATACGAATCAAACCATTTGATACAGGTCCTGTTTCATCCTTAATTATATTCCACATAGTCTTTCATTTACTTTGTGATGTCGTAACCCTGTTTCCATTGTACTGCTTCTTGGCAGCATCTATAGCATATTTAAGTTCCTTCTTTTTGATGGAGTATTCCGACCATAGATCCGGTTGGTCAATTATTTTGCAGAGGTTATGAAACTCTCGAAGCCTGGCCGACATTTGTTCTATTTCTCGGTTGTACCATGGATATCCGGGTTTCCGTGGCTTTACAACAACTAAAGGGAAATGCTTTTCAAAGTAATAGCTATAAATTGAATAAAATGTATCATATTTCAAGTTCACATCACCTCCTGAATAGACCTCACGTCAAGTCTCCCGTTCAAGGTCCCCAAAATGAATTTATATTGCAGTCCCTGAATGACCGTTTCAACAGTTTTGGCATATTTTCTTGCTTTATTATTTTAATGTTAAAGAGCAAAGCTGAATGGTCAGAAATTCCCGGATCCTCTATTGTTGCCTCAACCTCGTCGGTCCACAATGAACAAAATACATTATCAATGCATCTACCCATCCTCGTTGCATCATAAAAACACTGTTTCAAATTAAATGACCCAAACAAATTCACATCACGCCTACTTGGACTATCACAATTAAAATCTATATTAAAATCTCCACAAACAATAATATATCTAAACCTACGACCTACTAAATCTAATAATGCACTAATATTCGACAAGAACGTGTTTATATTCCCTGATGGGGATCTGTAAACGCACATACACAACACAGTCATGTCATTGACGACAAAGCTAGAACAACAATATTCAAAATGTTTTTCCACTTGCATGATGTTAATTGATTCAACCTTCCTAAGCAATGTTTTATCGGCGTATATAGCGCATCCGCCCCCTCTATCATTAGAACGACAAGAAAAACTCAATAATGCATAGTTTGAGAGTTTTTCCAAATCGATTGTATCCATCTTAAGCCAATGTTCTGTTAAGCAGACAAAATTGATGTTTCTATCTTTCAAGTACAAATCCAAAAGTGAGGCCTTGTTGCGGAGGCTACGTACATTATAACACATAATTTTCAATCCGCCGCGCCGTATGCTTTGTTAGGAACACTGATTGACTGACGTGTCCAGCTCTATTATGTTTTTATCAATATTCCCCTCATAATCACTGTCACCGTTTACATAGTTTTGAGGTTCTTTGGATATTACTACAGATTTTATAATGTTAGAGACCACGCGCAACAATTTATTTTTCTCCCCCTTCGACAAGTGAACACCCCGTGTCAAAGTTCCATATGACAAAACATTATTGACATCAACAAATTCAGCACTCAAATAATTTTTAATTACAGACTCATAAATATTAGGGTTAGACATATAGATATTATCATCCAAGTCCCTCCGCTCAGCGAAGTACGGAATCGAGATAACAATTGTGCGCGTGTGCTGAAGTCTCTCTAAAACAGACATAAGTTCTTTTTTCTTAAGGTGCTGCCTCATCAAAACATTATTGGTTCCGGCCATTATGACGACCGTGTCTCCTTTCCCAAACGTACTAGTTAATCCATGTAAGTCTTCTGTAACCTGTCGGAAATTCGCATTTGGTTTGAAGATCGAAATTACATCACTGCCTTCCTCCAGCTTGCGACGCAAACAAAATGAGGCGTCTCTAAATTGGCTATCACCAAGCAGCAGGACACGTCGATTACTATTTGGGTTTGTATTCCCTACCTTGCCATACTGCTGCTGGTGGACAGATGGCTCTACTATCGTAACGAAACTTTGGCATTTGTTTACATTTTGAGTCAGATTTCTCAGATTGTTGTTCTGATGTGCCACCACAGTGTTGTTATTAAGGAGACACTTTATTTCACTCAACTGCTTGTTAATTGACTCCTTCAGTTGGTCCAAATCTCTTGCTAGAACTGCAAAACCATCGCATTCAGATAACTCGTCCATGCTAAGGTTAGTTATTAACTCGATGTTGTTGTCTTCATTAGTACTGAACTCAGCCAATGACTGATTCATTATCTTTCCATTAAGTGTAGAAATCCATGTTTGATTGTGAAACTTTTGAAGGATTTATCCCACCTTTTCCATATTGTACTACAATTATTGGGATGTAGACTTTTTGCAAATTTTTATGTTTTTGCTACAAAAACATAACATTTTGCTTTTGCACTGATTTGGAACTATAATCAACATCTTTTTTTTATTGAACTAAAATTATGGCAGTTTGCTTTCACTTGTCTGACGGTCAGGTCGTTCGTTTTTCACGTAAAAGTTACTTCAGATAAAAAATATCTAAAAAAACGAACAACACAATATATTCAGGCTGGTTTCAGGCTGATGTTGGAAGTGCCCTTTATTTAAACATGTTAAAAATAAAAAAAGGAAGCCATGGTTTGAGTGATGTGACATAATAAAAAAACGTTGATTCCAGCTCCGATTTAATCTTAGCAAAAACAAACAAAACAACAAGAGCAAGTAACATACGTCTAAAATTTACATCTAAACAACAAGTGTACAATGTAAATGTACACTGTACATCATAATTTACGCTGACGAAAAGACCACCTAAAATGATAATTTGAAATATGCCGCCCATAACAACACCAATGGTTTCTCCACGATCTGTAAAGATAACTCAAGTAGACAGTTAGATTTCTCTTTGCGTTGCAATCTTTTTGTTACAAATGTCATATTCCAGTGGTTTTTACTAAAAACAATAAAAAAACATTGTTTAAATATTTCACCATGTATAAGAAAAAAATCAGCCTGTATACGATGCTATAGCATCTCTAGTGTCCTTTTTTTACCAAAACAAGACAACATTAAATTGACCCGATATTATCAGAAATGTTGCATAGCCAAACATAAAGCAACATAGCTTTGGATTGAAACGTTCTGTTATTGCGAATATGGTATGGCTTGAATCTTCACACTAGAAGCAATTCGTTTTTTAAAGAAATACTTGAATTGACTAAATATTATTGGAAATACGAGTGATAAAAAATTTGTACCGTTTCTTTTTTTGGCCCACAGTGTATATATGTACGTGTCTTCTTCTCCCTCATTCTTCACCACAGGATTAGGAATGGATGTCCTATCTCGGGCTGATGGTTTTGAGAGTGCTGTGTGCTTGTTCGTCAGTGTGCTGTTCTAAATTTTGTTCTTCTTTAGCTGTAACTTTATTTTTGTTTGAAAGTTTCAATTTTAAGTTTTTTTATATCCTATATACTATATTTTATATCCTATATACTAAATTTGTAAGCGAGTGATAATGATTTTTTTTTCATGGGTTGTTCATTTCGACCTCTTGAACATACTAGGTTATTATACCATACGTTAAGTACATAGGCGAGGCGACACGCTGTCTGCCGAGTTCTTCGGGTTTAATCAGTTTGTGGCAGAATTATTCGTGCAAAAATTTCGTTTTTTTTTTATGACAACTGTAGTGTGTTGATACCAATTGATACCAGTTGTTCGTATTTGGTGTTTCTTCTGCTTCTGTGTTTAGTGTTGTTCGTTGTTTTAATATTGGATAGTTTCGAACGTGAGTATCGAACCTACTTTTTTCGCAAATCTAGTTTGTCGGGGCCGGTTTTATATCGGGGAACATTTTCGAGGTCCGCTTGTGAATCGCTGGAACACTACCCGTACAACATGGCCAATTTAATTCGCATTGCGTCATTGAAGGTTGAAACAATAAGGGCCGAGCTGCGAAGCAGGGATGCGCCTTTAAGTGGGTAGGAAAATTATCCTAATTTAGAGACTCAAAGATCTTCTTGACTCCAGTTTCATTCCAATGGGTGAGACTGAGTCAGAAGTCTCTGTGTCTAGTGTTACATCGCCGCCGAAAACACGTAAAGGTAGGGTTGCCAACATTGGGCCTATGCTGACCCGGAGAAAAATAATTATATTATGGAACATAAGTTTAAATTAATAACAGCCGCCACAAAAATGTGAAATTTGGATATAGTTAGTGTAGAAAAAAAAAGATCTAGATGCTAATTACTAAGTAAATTAATTTATTTCAATTAATGTCTACGAATTTTTTACACAACCAACATGAGACAAAATACCAATATTACCTAAACAAAGCATAATTTGTATGTACTGAGAGAATCTTTTTAAGGAATCATGTGTTTTTGCTTCAAATAATTATCTACCCGTTCCCTAACTAATTTTAAATTTTCATTTTATTCCGACAATGTTGGTGTTTTGTATAAACCCCCATAATAAATGTATCTCTAGTCAAAAATGATAACTGTATCTCTTAGTCTTTGTAAATATATAGTGGAACTAATACTAAATTATCAAATAAAGGTATCGCTGTCGTCATCTCCATGATTTAAGAAATACTGTTTTATGGCAGACCAGTATGATACTATTCTGTGAACTGTCTTGGACAAACTCAAATATATTGTTTGGACATTTCTTATCGTCTGAACAACATACATATTAAAATAATCAAGGAAAGTTCAAAACATATTTTGTTAATTAATTTATCGATACTGAATGTTGATTTCTGACAAGCAAAATTCCTACCTTTAAATAATACCCGTGTTTTTGAAAGTCATTTTTGATATTAGATTTGTCTCAGTCTATGATCATCGAAGCAGGCTACAATCTTCTGCGTTCGTCGTACCGGTACAGAATTCCTACTGTATTCACTAGAGTTGTGACAAAATCTAAAAATGCTACAATTGCTACTTTCAAAGTTTCTCACATGCTCTCAAAAAGTAAAATTAAATTGTTGGGAAGATTGAGTAATAGAGAGCTTCTTATTTTGTGAAAAATTCCTTTTTTTTTCGCTGCAAACTGTATGATTAGAATAACAATTACTGTAATTCATAATTTTTAAAAAATATTTAGGGGTCGCTACAGTTTCTCAAAAGATCGATGATTACTTTTAGTTAACCCGGAGAATTTGACTGAAAACCCGTAGCCCGGAGAATGGTCGCCAAACCCGAAGTCTCCGGGTCAAAATGACCATGTTGGCAACCCTACGTAAAGGGAACCCTAATTTCTCGCGATTAACTATAATGCGTATGATTCAGGATCTGCAAAAAAAGATTGACTTTGTTGTGGCTCAAAATACGAAGCTAAATAGAATTATTAAAAACAAGCTAAACAACGTCAACGTTGTAATCAACAAAGAATCATTCACGCGGTCAGTTGAGGCAATACCTGCGGAGAGCCGTGAAGTTTTGGAAACGACGTTACGTCCGCGTCCAATTCCAGCGGAGGGAGTTCCATACTCCGAGGAAGTTGCTCGAAGGCGTCTTGTTCTTCTGGGTGGTAGTCATGTGCGCGGTTTGTCGGTTATTTTTCGCGATTGTTGTGACTTTTCTCGTGATAATCGGCTTGTGCCGTACGTATTGTGCAAGCCGAACGCTACGCTTACACAAATCGTTGCCGATTCGGATGAAATTACCAGAGACTTAAATTTTTCTGACTTCGTAGTCATAGTTGCTGGTGTCAATGATTGTGTTGTTGGTCGACGAGTAAATGATGAGACTTTCAACCGAATTAGATTATTGGCAACTCATACAAATGTAATTTTATGCTATATACCTTTCTGGCAAGGCCGTGATGTATTGAACTCAATTATACATAGCCTAAACATAGAATTGTACAAGAATCTTTCGAGTTATAATATTCAGTTTGTTGATATTAATGCTCATTCATCGGAATATATGTTCACTCGTCATGGCCTATATTTGAACAATTATGGTAAGCGCAAAATTGTCTCTCTTATAACTCATTGTTTATCGGAGTATGATCTCAAAAGATGTATGTCTGATCACTTCTCAAAATTATCAAACCTTATTCTAATTGAGTGTGAAGATAGTGCTAGACAAGGTGAACCAGATATTAGTGTAGTTCATGTTGCCGATGTCGATACCAACGAGAATTTTTAGTAAGCGCCGACACAACTGCCTGTAATATCAATGCAGATCTTGATGTTAGCTTAGATCGATTGAATTTACCCGGTATTGATACAAGAGATGAGTGTACTTTTAGAATTTTATTACAAAATATAAGATGTGTTAATAATGTGGATAAGTTGGAGGTGGTTGTGTTTGACCATAAAATCGATATAGTAATGCTCACGGAACACTGTCAATCGGACTAGCAGATCACCGAAATATCAGTAAAAGATTTTAAATTGTGTTCGTGTTTTTTCGTGCCGCTCGTCGGCATGGTGGCGTTGCACTATATTGTTTGTCGTCATTCGATGTAAAGAATAGATTAGATTTGTGTAGTTTATCAGTTTCAAATGTTTTTGAGTGTTGTGCAGGAGAGCTGTTTTCCGTTGGGAGAAAGTATGTAGTTGTTGTCCTTTATAGACCTCCCACAGCATAAATCGATTCATTTATTGATTGTTTAATTCAACTCTTAGATGCGTTGCAGGACGAGGATGGAACCGTTGTTATCGGTGGCGATTACAATATTGACTTATTGAAATCTAGTAGAGCACGCAAACTATTGCTTGATACTTTAAGTATTTATAACTTATCTACAGTCATGAACAATGCTACCAGAGTTGCGCCATCCTCATCCACATGCATCGATAATTTAGTTGTGAATATTCCACCGAATGATTATGCTTTCCATTGTATTGATTTTGATCAGTCAGACCACCGCGCTCTGGTTTTGGATTTGAGGCATACGTTGAAACCACAGCACTTGCCTACAGTGTCAAAGCGTAGGATATGTGCGAATTCGTTGAATCGTTTTAAGGATTGTTTGAGTGGCGAGACATGGCTTGCGGTTTACGAGTCGAACTGCGCGGATGGTTCTTTTGATAGATTTTGCGATACGTTTCTTTATCATTTGAATAACTGTTTTTCGTTGAGGGAATATCGACGACGCTCTGAAATCTCTTTATCCTGGCTGACCTCGGATCTAGTATCTTTGAAGAATAAAATGTTGTTTCTCAAGGACTTAAGTACGAAATTTACAGTTTTTAAAGAACGCTTTGTTGAATATTCAAAGCTTTACGACGAAATGTTAAAAATAAAACAATTAGAGGCTAGTGACTCATTTATACTAGAAGCTCCGAATAAAATGAAGTGGTCTTTGATAAATGACAGACGGTCGAATTATTTGCGAAACGAAACTATGCCTGATGATATTACGTCAGATGCTGCAAACCGCTTTGGTAATCTCTTTTCAAGCATAGCCCACAATACAATCACTGGTAGCTTTCCTGCTCACATAAATTTGGATGATGTTACTAAAAACATGCAGCGAAGCTCCAGTTCTTTCTTTCTTACCCCGGTGTGCGATGTCGATGTTTTTGATGCAGTATATTCCTTGCGGTCGACTGCAGCGACCGGCGAGGACACGATTCCTAGCGTCATCGTGAAGCTCTCTATAGAGCACATTCTTGAGCCTTTGGTTTACTTGATAAATTTGTCGTTTTTATCGGGTGTGTTTCCCAATTAAAGACAGCAGTTGTTAAGCCTTTGTTCAAGAAAGGCGATAAAGATGACGCAAATAACTATCGACCAATTAGCATTTTAAATTTCTTTTCTAAAGTTTATGAGCGTGTTGTAAACAATAAACTCAAATCATATTTAAAAAAGTTTGGTGTAATTTGCAGAAATCAACACGGGTTTTGTAATGGTAAATCAACTGATACAGCATTATTTTATTTCACGAAAAATATATACACATGTTTAGATAGGAGGGCTCACAGTCTTGGATTATTCATAGATCTGTCAAAAGCATTTGACTGTGTGAATCACGCTATCCTCCTTCATAAAATGGAGAGCTATGGGGTAACTGGTGTGGCAGCGCGTTGGTTTGATTCTTACCTTTCCGGTCGACGGAATAGGGTCTCTTTGGGTGGTGCAGTTTCGTCATTGTTTGAGATCAATTTGGGAGTGCCACAGGGATCTATACTGGGGCCTACATTGTTTCTTTTATACATAAACGATCTTCCCAATTGTTTGAACGATATTCGTGTCACCTTGTACGCCGATGATGTAAGTATTTTTGTTGCCGCCGAGTCTCTCGATCAACTGCGGTTGAAGACATCATCTGCTTATTGTAGCGTCATGCAATGGATGAACACCAATAGATTGGTAATCAACGAAAAAAATACCAAGTGTTTGCTCTTCTTCCAGAGCGGTATTGATTTTATAAAGCTTGGAGATGCGACGGTTGCAGTCGATAATTCATGCCAGCTGCTGGGTGTGGTGTTGGACGCTGGATTACGATGGTGTGACCATATAAATGTACTTACTAGCCGGCTGCGGAGTATGTGTTACGCGCTGTATCAATTGAACAAGACATGCAGCTTGGAGGTGGTAAGAACATTTTATTTTGGTCGCTTTTATTCCATCATGAAGTACGGAACTGTTCTTTGGGGGGGAAATCCGGCATTGGCCGATGTGTTTGTACTTCAGAAGAGGGCAGTCAGGAATATTTATGGCTTGGGCGCAAGGGAATCGTGCAGGGAGATTTTCAAGAGCAAAAAGCTACTGACTGCATACGACGTTTATATCCTTGAAACGGTTTCATTTGTTCATGCACGGGTTAATAGCTTTAATGATGCCAAAGACCACGACTATCAAACCAGAAATGCCGGTTACTTGTTGCCGCCCATGCATCGCCACTCCGCTTATCAAAAGAGCTTGTGTTACATGGGCTGTGAGTTATATAATTTACTTCCGGCTCACGTCAAATTGATTGGTAGCACAAGACTATTCAGAAATTCTGTACGGGATGTTTTACATAATATTTCATGTTATTCGTTAAATGATTTTTATAATTGTATTAAATGAGTGTTTGTATATTTCTCTTATTGTGACGATTTGTGTTCACTGTATTTTTACTGGTGGTAACATAAATAAAGATCTATCTATCTGTCTATCTATAAATGACAGTAGTCGCAGTAGCCAAAGATATCAGAAGAAACATTTCTGGTTGCTGCTCTATATAAATTGAATACCACTGTTATACACGCAAGAGTTAAATTGGGTGCATAATCTATTTCAAGTTTATATAATCTATTTCAAGACAGTTGTTTGTGTATAACGGCAAAAATTTATTAACATGTGCGTGATCTACTTCGACTACAATCATTTATAATGATCCTACACAATATGCCATTACACTAAAATTGGTCTCTACCCTATGCAACATTTCCTCACTTTTGGATAACACCACCAATTCTTAAAACGCTAGAGAAAACACAAAAATGATTCAACGGATTATGCGAAGGTGGGCCGAAAAATTTCAAATTTTTTGTCAAGTCGTAATCCCGAGGAACAGTTGCGAATTGGGGAGACTCAAAAGGAATAAAAAAAAGATATAATATCGGTTTATGCATGAGCTCGAAATTTACCGCCATTGTTCTGTCAGTCTGTACTTATTCCTCGTTGGTGATGTCTGTTAAACAAATATTAAAAATGATCCTAAAAATGTGAATTTTTCCAAATTTTGGCTGAGTTTATAACATATGTGCGACCGGAACATATAAACCTTACACTTTTTTAATCTCCCAAACATTCAACTTTTCGGCGATATTACGACGAAAAGTATTTTTTTTTCGGTTGTGCATGCCGCATGACAACATCGTCATGTAGCTCCTTACACTGCCGGTAAACTTAGGCATCCCTTAGTGTCCTTGATAAACTAAGTTTTTGAATATGGGTCACAAACGCGTAGCTATTAAGGGTAATTTTCTTAAACACCGTGTTGTACAATAGCGGAAACAGGACATCAAATTATTCTACGGATATCAATTATACACAAGCAAGTTATGTCAGCTGACTGAGTCCATTGTTTGCACGTCATTATGTATACTACAACGCCCCCTGTGGGGCGACTTGTAAGTTGGTGGCGGGGCTCCGTCACAGCCCTCCCTGCTTTTGTACGCGACAGAACAATCATAGATGCGTACCATTAGTTTCCCCTCGCCAGGGGCAGAGAGTAACACCTCGTCGTTTTCCCCCCATTTCAATCCCATCTACAGCATTTTCGCAGTTGCCACGCGGTGCATTAGCGAGCGGAACAGATGGCGCTGCTACCGCACGAAGATTGGAAATCCTCTCCCTCTAGTCCACGACACACGTTGACCACGTACACAGCCGGTGGTGTGGCGGACAACCTTTCCACCTTTAGGGATTCCGTGTATTTTCAAGCATCGGACTGCCCCTGTCGACCACCCCAAAACCCGTACAATGCTTTTCAATTTATTTTCTCACTAATGGATATATGCCCTACATTTGTTCTTGTGTCTGCATTTTTTACGTAATTTTATTCGTTCTATGACTTACTGGAAACGTCTTCCAAGAGGCCTATAATTAAAAAAAATTACTTTGTATGTGGCGTAAGTTTGTGGAGTAGTCTGTGTGTGTCTGTACGGAAATAAAAGATTATAATCAATTCACATTGTTAAAAAACTTTCATCACATATAAAATAGATTATTGTTCCCATAGCAAAACCGAGAAAATTATAGTATTTTCTCTTTTAACACATCACTGAAACTATTGTTTTGTAAACTTAAAAATGTTCACCCTAACCTACCGTGTTTACTGTTAACTAAATATATGTACAGAGTGTTAATTACAAATGGGACTAACTTGGTCACTGAAGTGGGGACACCAAAAACATCTACTTTTTCGCGGGAGGAATCAGTAAGCTGCCTTTATCATGCAAACTTTGCCAGTGATTTCTTAACGTATTTATTCATTAAAATTACATTCGCTACACCAAAATTAAGGTAAATAACTATAACAATTTTTGGTAAGTGTGGAGCTTAAGTTTGGTGTAGCGTGCTTGAGTATTATTAAATTTGATCTTACAGAAACTGACGGATTTTTCAAAAACAAGGAAAAAATAAAAATATACGAAATAATGGAAGTAGGATTCACATTCCTCTACACGTGTACAAAACAGTACAAATAATGTCAATATTTTATGTGTAGATTAGATGTTTAGATTAGATCATTTCTTTTATTGCTACCTATTTCATAATACCTCTTAAGCTGTCCAATTTTGAAACAAGATACCACAACATTGCTGGGGGGGGGGGGGAGAATTACTTTTAAGTATATTGTAATACAGAGTAACATTTCTATATAACATGTAAAACTATCAAAATTGTCTGCTCTGAGGTTTAAACTTAAACGCGAGAGAAGTGAAAATTCTTTATTACATAAAAACATATGAAAACGTAAATGCCAATCTATAGACGACATTCCAAGTTTCACTCGATCAAGATCTGAATTGTTTGCAGTATAAGGTTTAACAGAAAGAAATCAGGAAGGCGAGTGTTAACTTTAAACAGTTAAAACAAAGAACCGGGAACCTTTTTACATTTTTCTCGCGCTCATGTGTAAATCGACGCGCAGAAAAGTTCGATAATAATACATTTTATATAAGAATGATTAAGAAGCATATCACACTTTATTTAATTTGCTTTTGATAAGTAGTTTCAGAGCTATGACTATTCATACGCAGGACTCATTACTATTATGGTACGCACGGCAGCGATGTACTCTAGACGCGCGTTTGTCGATAACTTGATTTTAGCAGGAAGACCCCTTTCTTCCAAGCGGGTTACATACCGATGGCCTAGCTGTAATACCACGTATCACTTATGCTTTAACGAAGATGATACGTGGTATTGCAGCTAGGCCATCGATATCTAGTTCTTAAAATGACCGTCTACAACACCATGGCTGTCAACATGTTGTCTGTCAAGCTGATTCTGGCCTTTTGTACCTCCAAATAACAGATATGAAAACCAGAATATAACTCAAAAGCGATGCATACTAGACTCATGCTATAAACTTTTTCATTGGATACAAATAAGTAATTCATGGGACATGCCATCGCGATCATAGCCAGCAGACATAACTTTCGGACTGTCCGTCTGACTGTCTGTCCGTCTGCTCTGTGTGTCTTCCCGTATGTTCCTGAAGGAAAGTCTTGAATCTGATGCTAGATAGGAGTCGATAGAGCATTTATAGTTACAAAAAAGGTAATTTTGCAATGATAAAAAAAATCGTGGCTTAATGGGATCAGAGCTTTAGGACGCTGTCATGCATTACAATAAGCTCCTCGCCAATAAATGGAGCATACGTAACTGTATGTTTTTCCAAAACTCAGTGAGCAGCAATCAGTAAGCACTTGCGAACACATTTTGGAATTATAAAACCCAACAATTATTTTTTGTTTGTTATAATCTTGCTAGGATAGTAGGATATGATGAATCTTTGAAATTTCTGGGATATGGCTTGAAATAAGCCCAGTATTATGTTGGACTGTGTTTCTGGTTTCTCATGCCTTTTGTCGTTTTAGCGTTCCAATTGAAATTAGGAATCGGAATTTTATATCCCATGGAACAACTTTTGTAAGGCAGTATATCCTTCTTTATCATTGGTGAAAAGGTTTTTATTTTGGTTGTATGTCGTAGCCCAAGTCGCGCCTTCCGGCTTGGAGGTGAGATTTATTAGAGTTGTAGTACAGGCGGTCGACGAAAGTTCGACATATCAGAGAGCTAGTGCAGAAGAAGTATTACGCGACTCGCACCCGTCTCCCACATTTCGCTATTAATTATTAACTTGAAAAGGGTCGTCTTGCCTCTCTTTCGTAAATATATTGTCGGGCTTGCGATCGATTGCGGGGAAACAAACGTCCCTAGAAATAGGCCGTTTCATCACATTCAAGCCTAAAAGTTACATTCACGTACTTTGTCAGTCCTTAGACAAATGTTGGTAGTCTCAAATGTCAGTATGAGCTGTCGTTTCAATTACTTAATTTGGTATTGCCACTCTGTAAAATTTTTCATTTTTATTATCCATATTAATGCCTATTTGATGTGAATTATAATAGCAGTCAAATTAGGATTTTACTGTGAACAAATCAGTTAACGTGTAAAAATTCCCCATCAACATCGGGTCTGCGTTGCCAGTTATCCACGTTGACCGAATTGACTTTCTTTACAATATCTTGTTTTTTGTTGGTCAGATGACAATGACCCTTTATATACATACAGGTGTCCGGAAAGAAATGGGACCCAGCTTAACCGTATATTCTTTCAATAAATGCATCCATTAGTAGGCCTTGTAGAATGTAAGTAGAAAAGAAAACAAAGTTGTCTTTGACGAACTATGTTTATTATATCTCTGGTTATCGATTTCGGGAAGCGATTCCCATCTTCTGACCAGCTGCGAGAAGAAAATACATATATATATATATATATATATACACTCAAACTAGTATTATAAAATTACAAATCAATTAAACATATAAATATCTTACCGTCGGGCGGCGAGTTAAAGTACATGTAACATGTGGAGAATCATTGAATCAATCGGTATTACAGTCTAGTCAGTCAAAATTAAAATTACTATTAAAATTCAACACTCAGGCTAAAAACACGTGTTTGACATTGGACGACTGGACGGAAAACGGAGTAGAAATGAATGACGTAGCGCAAGCGCGTAAACGGTGTGAAGTTGTTACAACCAGCCAGCGGTTGGCAAAATGTTTTCATCCAGCAACAGTGGTACCGAACAATTCCTTAAAAACAGTTGCAAAGTGCGAAAATCATTCAAACAAATCAAAACAAATGTGCAACAGTCATCACAGCAGAGTAAAGAAAATGTAAATAGATATTTACTTAGATATTCATACACACATTCACATATATAATTACAAGTGGAGCTGAAAAATATAACAACATAAATTCAAACAAAAACACAAAACAATTGAGGGTGGGCACCAGTCGAAAATCCGGGGGGGGCAGGGGGTTAAGTGTTAATTTAAATGAAGGTTCTATACAGTTGTGGACCGTTGAGACTAGTAATTTCGTTCAGTAGATTATCGTTGTTATTCTGTTTTGACTTTTCAATGTGGTAAAACTCGTAATAGTCGATTAATGGGTATTTGTTCATTGGTTTTACGAGCTTCATGTTTTCAATCTTGGTTGTATGGTTGTTTTTATTAGGTGTTGTCCGAATGTTGAGGGGTTATTAGTTTTAGTGTGTTCTTTATATCTGATTTCTAATGAACGCAATGTTTGGCCTATATATTTGGAGTCACAACAGTCACATGACAGGCAACAAATTCCGCTCTGTTTGTGTGCACTGGTCTTGTCGTTGCAGTTGTTTAAAGTTTTAAAGATATTTGTAGTATTATAATTAGTGAGGGTTATGTTGTGGGAATGAAAAATTCTCTTTAATTTATTGTGAATAGGGGGTAAAAATGGTAATGTTAAATATTTAGCTGAAGGCTTTGAGTGTGGGTAAATTATATTTATGAAATTATTTCTCTTTATTGAATTATGTATGGGGTTTAGGTCTGTTTTTGTATAACCATTGTTGATACCGATTTGGTGTATAGTGTTAAGTTCTTTTGTGTAAGATTGAAGGTCGAGTGGTGTATTTTCTAATCTTTGGAAATAATATCTGAAGGCTGAAAACTTTATATTAGCGGGGTGTTGTGATTGTTTGGGAATGACAGTGTCTGTAGCTGTGGGTTTTCTGTATATATCGTATTTAAGTTTATCGTTAATTTTCGTGATGGAGAGGTCGAGGAAGTTAAGTTTATTGTCTTGTTCTATTTCCATGGTGAACTTTAGATCTAAAATTTGGTTGATTTGTTGAAAGAAGCTGTTCAATTCTTCTCTATTGCCTTGAAATATACAGAAAATATCATCCACGTATCTACCCCAAAAAAGGGCCAATTTTCCCATCTGCAAATTCATGACTTTGTGTTCGAGGTAATCGACAAAAAATGAAGAGAAAAGTCCACTCAGTGGATTGCCCATAGATAATCCCTTGTTCTGTTTGTAAATTTGAAAATTAAATTGAAAAAAGTCATGTTGCATAACAATTTGAAAAAGTTCCATTAAATCGTCGATAATGTTATCGTACATGTTGTGAGAGTGCATGAATTTTGGGTTACTTATGAATCTTCTAATTATTTGTAAGGTTTCGGGTTTTGGGATGTTGGAATATAAATTAATGATATCAAAGGAAACGATAATGGAGTTTTTTGGGATATCTAAATGTTTCGTCCTTTCTATGAACTCAGCAGAGTTTTTCAGCTCATATGTGGGGCTGAAATTTAAAGTTTTTACAATTGAATTGAGAGTTTTGGCTAGTGTATGAATTATTGAATTATAGGATGTGACAATTGGTCGGATTGGTTTGTTATCTTTATGAAGTTTAATAAGACTATATGATAGGGGTATTTGAGGGTTCTTCTCGATAATTCGTCCCTGTTCAAAGCCAAAATGATTTAATGCGCCTTCACATCTTTTTAGAGTGTTTTTGAAGAGTTTTTTGAAACTTGGTAGTGGGTTTTGTGTTAAGGGGGTGATGTTATTATCGGAAAAGAATTGAAGGGTCTTCTGAATATAAAGGTTTCCAGGAATAACAACCATACCTGCATTTTTGTCCGCTTTTGTTAGTACTAGGTTGTTTTGGGTTATCTTACTTTTAATAGATTTTAAAATGTTCGACTGGTGCTCACCTCTCAAACCGCGAATGTCCCGGCCAAATTCGAAATGTCTTCAGCCTTCAAAGCCTTCAGCTAAATATTTAACATTACCATTTTTACCCCCTATTCACAATAAATTAAAGAGAATTTTTCATTCCCACAACATAACCCTCACTAATTATAATACTACAAATATCTTTAAAACTTTAAACAACTGCAAAGACAAGACCAGTGCACACAAACAGAGCGGAATTTATTGCCTGTCATGTGACTGTTGTGACTCCAAATATATAGGCCAAACATTGCGTTCATTAGAAATCAGATATAAAGAACACACTAAAACTAATAACCCCTCAACATTCGGACAACACCTAATAAAAAACAACCATACAACCAAGATTGAAAACATGAAGCTCGTAAAACCAATGAACAAATACCCATTAATCGACTATTACGAGTTTTACCACATTGAAAAGTCAAAAAAGAATAACAACGATAATCTACTGAACGAAATTACTAGTCTCAACGGTCCACAACTGTATAGAACCTTCATTTAAATTAACACTTAACCCCTTGCCCCCCCCCCCCGGATTTTCGACTGGTGCCCACCCTCAATTGTTTTGTGTTTTTGTTTGAATTTATGTTGTTATATTTTTCAGCTCCACTTGTAATTATATATGTGAATGTGTGTATGAATATCTAAGTAAATATCTATTTACATTTTCTTTACTCTGCTGTGATGACTGTTGCACATTTGTTTTGATTTGTTTGAATGATTTTCGCACTTTGCAACTGTTTTTAAGGAATTGTTCGGTTCTACCTACGGTATTAGAAGCCATCCCTTTCAACCTGCGTGGGAGTGTATGGTGGTTTATGCACGATGGTGCTCCCGCTCATTTCCTACAAAGTGTGCGAAACTATTTAGACAACCTCTTTCCGCACCGCTGGAGTGATTATCCTAGGCCACTGAGAAGCCCAGACCTCAACCCATTAGATTTTTTTATATGGAGCTATATGAAATCTATTGTATACCGGCAAGTCTACTAATACTAGGCAAGATTTGCAAAGAACGATTATTGACGGAGGAAATGAAATTAGAAATAACTTTGAGTCATTTTTAGAGTACGACAAAACTTAGGAAAACGTTGTAAAAGATGTGTTAAACTAAACGGGGGACATTTTGAAAACCTTATAAATTTATAAATAAAGAATAAGTGAAAATTAAGTTTAATTTTTTATAATGACATAGGTTTTAGCAAATACACAAAATGTTTAATTGCGTTTTTCTTGAAAACGGTGGATTTTATCGGCATAAAATAGGTCAACATTTTTTATGTGAAGTTAACGTCCGTATCATAATTTTTAGTCATACCGCCCAAAGTCACAATAATAATAAAAAATCATAATAATACTACCCCAGAAAAGCTGCCGACTGCTCCCTCTACAATATGCAAATGGCCTAATACTCTTATCATGTTTGGCTTCTCCAAAAGCCTAAGGGTACCCATTTTCAGCTTGATCGGCCGTTTCTTTTCTGAAATATACGCAAAACAAGAAATATATTTTCAATCTTTAACACCTTATAACTTCTTAAGGAAGCACTTTTTCCTATGGGATTTTTGGTTTAATCGGTCCCATTTGACATCAAGAATATACGGTTAAGCTGGGTCCCATTACTTTCCGGCCAGTCTGTATATACAACCCATATCGGACCTAGCGCTCCGCGCCTCAGCCCCCAGACTGCTATACCATATGACTCCTCAACATGTGTGGAGTCATAAGGTCATAACTCTCCTGAACCACGCCACTCTCCCACTTTAAATACCCTGTACTTTCGCTTATTATTTATTATCTTTAAATATGACAAACCAAAAGCTAAAACTGATAAATAAATTCTTGTTCTTTACTCGCTAAAGCATGACACTATTAATTATACCACCTTTCGTTGGTGTCTCAACAACCCGTGTCTTTTAAAACTCGTATAGTAATATGCTATAGCGCTAACCAACAATCATGATTCTTTAAATTAACTTTTTCTCTACTTTTCTAACGGCTTGTCTTAGTGGTCATAACTAAAATAAATGTGATAGTAATAATACGAAAATAGCAACAATAGTAATTGATTTATTCGGCGGAATAAATCGTCCAGTGACAAAATTTGGCATCGATGGAATTACACGTGATTCACACAAATGCGACAGTTCGGGGTTATTTGTAGATTTCGGCAATATTGAATAACTTTGAACCAGTGCCAAAAAGCTTATTATACGGCTCCGGTAACTTATTATTAAATGTACACATCCTGGCAGCAAATTACGTTTAATACGCTCCTAACTTTGTATTTTAAACTCTTGAAATATATTAGTTTGTTAAACTACACTGCTGTACGGTAATTGCATGACATACCGGTATCTTTCAAACGGAAAATTATGTTCGTATAGCCATAAAAAAATGGCTAAGCGATGATAGTTTTAGGTTCTCTGTATTTTAGGACCGTAATTCCGCGTGGATTATAAGCCTCTTAAGCATAAATATTTCATTTTTAATTCAAGGATTAAATATAGTAATGCTTTCGGATAGTTGCAGACGGCCGCCCTCTGGCAACGCCACGAATATTAAGCCCTAGTCTGAACCAAATTGAAAATTCTTTTGCATCATCAATTTTGTGTCAGCGGGCCGTCATCGCTCCCCAATTAAATTCAGTAATCTTTATGAATGTAGCGGGGAGATTGATATGACGTGAAACCGCACTGATAATTATTTTTTGTCTGTTTAGATTTAAAGCGAAGGTATAGAATATGAGTAATAATGTTAGTCATTTTATATACTGCTGCAAATTAAACAATTTTTAAAGCATATTACTATACACAGGTATGTACACAAATTTAGTCAGGGAATGACTATTAGAAACATTAAATGTTGTCTCTCCCCTGACCTTAATTATTGTTTTTCCCTCATGTTCCGGTATAAAGTGAAAATTGCTAGTTGACTGAACAGTCATACAAATATTACAATAGAATAATTACTTTTTTCTTGCGTTCAAACTTTTCTGGAAAATTACTTTCCACTGCCATATGATTCCTGCTTCCTACGTGGCCAGAGGATACATCTATTACATAACATAGAAATAAAGATATAAATCAGTTTGCTTAATAATTACGTAAAATGGCTTATAAATATTGATTTTTTTAGTAATTCCATATTTTATTTCAACAATTTCTACTCGGTCAAGCATTTTCCTCCTCTGGTCAATGTATTTTCTCTAGTATCTTTCAAAGTTAATACAAACGACTTAGGTGAAAATAATAAAGTTGCTAAAATTACTAATTATTTGTTTCGTCAAAATACCTCAAAAACACTACTCTTATCGTAGAAACGCCCATTTACAGGGTGTTGGGTAATTTGTTGTGAACTTTTTGAAGACGTGATTTAAGAGGCTGAATAACAAAGTAACACCCATATTTTAAATGAATATGTTTTGTATTTGTTTTGTCAAATATCTCATTCTTTGTCATTGGAATTTGACTGCTTTCTCAACAGCTTAATAGAGAGTATACAAATTGGTACTACCTTGTCCATTTAGGCAAAAGTACCTCCACAATACAACGGGCCGTGAGACATATAAAACTGTTTTTTTGTCATACTATCAAACACTCTGTAAGAATAAATATATTTTTACTTTATATTTACAAACAGCTACTCGAATTTGCATGTCGACAGCATTGTTGTACCTCTACAACTGTAATTATTCAAGATTTTAAAAATTATTTGGCACCAGACTATTTTCTTTATTTTTTAAGATGTAAAAAAGTGTAAAAGCTTATTGATAGATAGTTTAGGTACCTATTTCAAATTTGCATCTTCAGACTAAAGTTGGAACTTATCATTAAAAAAGTGTTAAATTTTGTAATATTATTCATTAGCGAAAAAAGTTAGATGTCTGAAACACAATACAAAGTAATACTAGATAAAAAATAATAACAGAAACAAAAAAAAACAATGAAAAGGTAAAATTAAATCCTTCGCTACTGTACAATTCCTAGATATGATAGTTTGTTAGTAAGAACAGGAAGAATAACAGGGACAGGAAGAAAGCCATTTGTATAATTCATTAAATAAATGAAACTCTTATCCATTGGCACTAAAAATGGATACCCGGCATATCAGTTTCTTTGACCCGTTTTTATTGAGTGGTTTCGACTTATTTACATAATATTTTCTCCAAATATTTTTCATTTGTATTTTATTTTGTTCGTTAAATATGTTCTACGTATTGTGAGTATACATCACTAATTGAATATTGTTTTGTTAATGTGTTTTCCATCTCTTAAAACACTATAGATAAGCTGACTAATACTCTTATTTTGTACTAGTTAATAAGCTGGTGCCATCATCACTCCCAGTATTGAAGCCCACACCGTGTTTTGCAAGTTGGAGTAAGCAATCTTTCTCGGAATTGTCATATATGACTACACCAACTACATTAAATATACAACAAAATAAACGCATAAATTAGAAAAATTTCAAACTAGATTTTCCCCAAATTGTTAATAAGGATTGTTTTCTTGTTTTCAAACACGGGTAACTTTTTAAGCAATTGAAAAACCAAATTAGTCCGTATGAAACTTATACCCATTGTTACATTTATTATCCAAAAAAATGTTATGCGGAAAAAAGTGACACGACCTGTATAATAAATTACAGTATTAGTTCTTTACCACCAACTTTATATTTTTTTTGTTCACGTCATTAGCACTGTTAATAAACCCCATTCTCATTCATGTCAGCTCTTTTAGTTTTGTACCCAAGAAATCAAATCACAATTAAACAAATACTTCATCAAAATTACCATAGGGATTTCAGAGAAAATAATTCAGAAAAAAAAGTAACCAATTGATGCGTTTATTTTTCCGCCGATAATGATAATGATGATGTATTATCAGACCTGGACTTTTTATATGTGCAGAATATTGAAAGCATATATAATGTTCGTTCGGGTTTGCAAATGTACTTAATCGACGGCGATCCAATTATCGTCCTGGGGATCTTTTGTTATGCTTCCGGTTGCAATGGGATCTTTAAGATATTGCCCCACTCAGAAGTACCAAAATTGCTGGAGGCAAAGTGAATGCAAATGAGCCATTTGAACTCCACCCGGTGAATATTCATCACGCCTTCACCTCTTATGATCTCTGAGTGGTCCGCAAGCAAAAGAATGCCCTAATTCATGCGTGCAGCATTCGATCTTTCGAATGCTTCCATTATTTTTTAACTGCAAACAAAATTAGAGTAAAATCAGGCGTTTGTTGCCATAGCTCTGGACAAGGAAATGTGGCCAGAAGACGTAATAGATTCCTGGCTACGTGATATTTTTGTTGTCAATTGTATAGTCATAAACAATTTCATTAAATTCCTTTCTTGTGTGAATTGATATGAACTATTGACATATTGTTTGGAGTTAATCGCAATAGCCTACACTGCTCTACTCAAAAGAATTACCGGAACATGCTTTTGATAAAGGCAGAAGTAAGTATTAATTTTGATATACAGCGTTATACGACATACAGGAAGATTATTGAAAAGTAAACATGTTGACGTTAACAAAACAGAAGACACTCGAGGCCTTCGATCTGATGATGGAAAATATCACCTAAAATTAAGATTTTCGAATCGTAAAGTAATATTCTGACAGTTATAAGTGTCGCTCAGCTATTCGCACAACTGGCAGCTGTACGTTTAATCACTCTTTGAGAGCAGCTGGTCATTTCTGTGCAGATCTATCACAGCGAGATCTCGCCTCGAACGCTCGAATTTGGGATGTTACATATCGATAGGTTCAATTAATCAAGTGGCCTTATCGGGTCGACTCCGCTCGTCCGCGATTTATTAAGTGGAAATTGAACGCGTATTCAATCCGAGGCAGCTAAGATGGTCACGTCTGACACGTAGGGGACGATGTGATAGGAGCATCAGGTGCGGTTTCATCGTCAAACAAGATTCCGAACGATCCGTCGCGACGGGTGCGCCTGTATGATTGATGCCGTCGATCTAGAACTCATACCACCTGTACCACACGTCACGATATAGTTTTTCACAGTAGGGGAACCGAAAAGGAAACTCTGGGTTGGTGGTCACGCGATTTTTCCGGCAATTTAAGATTTAAGCAGCGATCTTTTAATATAAATATGATGAAATACATTATACTGTTAGCAATAGTAGGTAGTTTTTCTTTGTAACAAGGTAATTGACCGATTCTCGCCGCAGCAAAGATTCTCAAGATTACTCTGCATAAACGCGGCAAGATATCGAAAAATGGACCAGACGAGACCGTCGTCCTTTTTCGAAAACAATGCCCACTTACAAAATGTTATTGTGAAATGTAAAAGAAAACCTGAATGTGAAATGTGCAATGTAATAATCGAACTATTTAAGCCACCGCTAGGCCACAAGAGAAATGTAGTATTTGTATGGATACATCGGCTCCCAATTGCTCGATTTTAATGATTTTTGTGTTAAATTAAAGCCCTGACTTCCCCGATGTGTTACCATTAGCCATTATGAGTCAATTTCATATTAGAACATCGAAATATTATGTTCGATGTTTCTGCTTCCATCGCGCGTAGTCTGCCTCTCAACTTTAACAGAACTTTAACTTGGCGGACCTGAATGACAAACAATAAACGAAGTACCGCAATTCAATATCATAATTAGGCATTTCCTGGTCGACACATAGTATAAATATCTCTGCTCGATTTTAAGTTCATGAATGTTTTGCCATTGGAAGAATTGGGAGTCTAAGCCAAATTTTTGTTTGTCTATGCACGCGTTTTGCACAATAAAATAATTTCATTGAATGCGAAAAGATATCTTCAAAGGTACTTTATCTTTTGTTAATTTATATTTAATTCGTATATTTCATGTCAACGGAAGTTATTCAACAAGTTAACGACAATTCAAAGAACAGTTGAAGGAACAGAAAGTATGTTCTACCATATCTGCTAGCTAACGTATTAGCAAAAAGTTACATTTGTCGACATATTACAAGCTCCTGCTTTACAAGCAGACTCCCAAACTTGTGTGGACCGATGGCATCCAACTGTGGGGCAGCACTAATCCACGCAATATGAGCATCATTCAACGCTTCCAAAATCAGAAACATTGTAGGCGCATCTTGGTATATTAAAAGTAGCAATTTCCACAGGGATCTTGAGATGGAATTAGATGGAACGAAATTCAAAAGTCTGCAATGAAACATCAGAACACACGTCTTCAGCACACGGATGCCGAAGCAATCTGGGTTCTAGACCATAGTTGACATAGTGCGATGAGTCACCCTTTGAGTTGGTGAATTGATGTGACAAAAGCAAACCAGACGTTTATGTAGTGATATGTGACCAAAGCATCCCAACGTGCAGTGTGTGAAATTTAAAGCGCCTAGCATGTAAACCAATTGGCAAAGTTCTTTCTAATGTATTTTTGATTTGGTTCCTTTTTAATGTAACTCGTCATATCAGCATGATCATATTATCAAAGATCATATTATCTAAAAGTACGGGCTAATAAAATATCAACAAAAATGTTATTAATTATGTTGTTACTTTACTGATGTTTCCTACAAGAATGAAAAAAGGCAGAAATACATTACAAATATATGCTCGATTTCTGTAACATGAAATTATAATAAATAATTTTTCCTAAATATTGTAAATGCTAGAGAAAATATGTATTAACTAACTTATCATTTATTTGCGTGGAAATTAATATAATATTGTATAAATTTACTTGGTAGCAGATCAACAGAAGAACTATGATTACAGAAACCGACAGCGTTATTTGCAATGTGTATTCTATTATTCGGTCGCAAAATTGTCCGTAGCCCAGATGAGCGTGTCCGCTTCAATCCACTGTCTGTTTCTAGCCCGCTATTTCCTTTACCTTCAACAGCTATTGCGTTTAGATAGCAATCACGCTTTAAGTTTTAGCTTTCATTTCAGCCAACTTACAGAATTCCATCACGTAGATACATGACGTAACGTTGTTTAGAAGATAGTGAAAATCATGAATTTCTTAAAAAAATTGTTACGGAAACCTTTTTTAGTAACCGGATTTTTGTAATTTACGGAGATAATCAATCAAATAATATGTCATTTCCTTAGCGACAGAAACACAAATCGAAAATGTTGGGATGTGTAACAGTACCTAAACTGGAATTGACAAATGGTTGTGTATCGACAAAACTGTATCAAGTGGCGAGTATTTCACGCCATGTGCTACAGTTTAGATTACTACTTTCTAGCACAAGATGTAACCAAACGATTGCAGAATTATTATTAGCTATATTCAAGCCACAAAATTAGGGAAATTTAATAATTGCGTGCTTTCTAGTGCAACTCGTGCAGTTACTGTTCCCCATTTCCGGTCCTTTGATGTTTACATACGGTAACTGCATTTAATTAAATCTTGAAACCCGCAATTCCGGGGACAATCCCAAGTTTGCAAATTAAAAATGTTCAATTGCCGCAAGTTATCGAATTACGCGATACAGAAATTAAAAACGCTCAATCTACCGTTTTAATCAAGCCGAAGTTGCCGGGTTGTCTCTAGTTTAATAACTGGAAATGGGTGCTCTAGAAGTCGGCCTAGATAGACGGTCTGGCGTCAACTGGATCGTTGCTTCTTCCGAACGTATTATCGCTATTATGGCGGCTTCCAACTGCGTCAAATCGCCAAAGTCTGCGCTTTTGCGAGCTTATGAGGATGAGGCACTATGAACGTGAAAAAAACAAGCAGTGCGTAGGAGAAAGAAGCCATCTCAAGGACACCGGATGTATTATATTGCGAGGGAAGTTTTTCCACCCTCGATCTTCCGGCTATCGTTTCTACATCGACCGCTATTCTTCTACTCCAATCCTAACCGGATATTGACCTATATCGACAACTTTGATATTGAACAAGGAGACTTATCTAATGTAATCATAGTAGCTATCCCTGCCGCATATATCTGTCATAAAATATCGAACGGAAATAATATACAAGAACATTAAAAATTAAACAGTTAACCATGCTAACCATACAGGTTCTATACTCTCCTACAGCGGTCCTCAACTCATAAGTTTTTGTGTAACATGAAAGTAAATCCGTACCACAACTGTTTGCAAAAAAATCGCATCAAAATTAGGAAGTAGGTATGTATATACAGTACATTCCAATTACCATAAGTACGGAAATATATTCAATGCAGTTGCATTTTTGAGATCCAACACGGAAACAGCTGTTGCAATATTCAATGGCATCCAAAAATTTTTCCAGAGCCTGGAAGCCGCTTCTAACGTGAACGTTCACGAGTTTTAACATTTTACCGCAAAACGGTTAGTTTTTAAACCCCAAAGATTACGCACTTTCAGCGTCTGTACAAAAAAAATTAATCCTTAAATTCTGCACAAAAGAGGTAAATTCCATTTTTCTTCAATACAGCGGTTCTAAAATTTCAAGCGCTCCAATATAGGGGTTTGCAGTTTAAGATCCATACTAAATGGTACCACCAAACTCATAATATGCCAGCAGCCGCAATTGTGAAACTCGATCAATACAGTGGTTGTTCAATATCAACATTTCCTTTCGATAATGATTCTATATTTATCTTTATCTACGACTCACATATAATAAGTTCATTGCATACGTATCTATGACTATATAATCCTCATCATGATACATGCCAATGATTATAATGACACTAGCGTTGTATAATAATGACAGTTCATTCAAATAATGACTTCATTACTTGAACGAACTGTCATCATTATACAACGTCTGTCAAAACTTACGTGAATGACAGTTAGGTTTGCCTCGCCGTCATTGACAAATACATTTAAAAAATTTGATATAAAATGGAATTTGGGAGTCGTAGATAAAACGTCGTATTCGACTCGCACACAACGGATATAAATCGCTGGGATGTTTACACGCCGGCCTACGACCCGCGTATAAACTACATGCTCGGGATTTATATACTTAGGTATTTGCTCGTCAAATTATATACCAGAAATAGTAGAACATGAGAAACTTCTAATGTACCAGTTCCGTGAGACCCTGTATAATTATTATTACAGTGAGATTAGCAAAAGGATGGGAAATAAATCCAATATGGTGGCCACTTTGGGATACTACCCGGAAAGAGTTGGGTTTTAATATTCTATGGCGTCCGCAAATTTTATTTGAGCCTGGAATCCTTAAAAGCCACCACCTGACATATACGTTTGCGTTTTTTCGCATTTTACCAAAACGGTGACGATTTCGTACTTTTATTTCCTGTAGAAAAATAATATCTAAAAGATTCTGCACAAAAAAAAGCATTTACCACTTTTTTCTCTTATACATCGGTTCTCAAAGTACGAGCGCCATAACTTATACCCCTAAGTTTTTGCTAATTTTAGCCCAGTATCGCCGGAATAGCTTTAATAGTTCTCAAAAAGAGTTGGACAGATATTTTGTTGAATATTCAATAAAAAAAAAAACTATAATTATCTACGGAATTAATTGTCGATGTGAAATATCGCTAAACCTACAAATTGCGGCTACTGCCATTTTATGTGTTTAGTAATACTGATATTATAAAAATATTATATTATTACATATAGTGTGGTTCGTAAACTGCAATCCCCTATATTGGGACGCTTGCAGTTTAAGTACCACCGTATTTGAGAAAAAGTGGAATATACCTTTCTTGTGCAAATTTTTTAGGGAATAATTTTCTACCGAGGCTAAAATTGCAATGGTGGGCATTTTGTGGCAAAATTCGTGAAACTCCAAGCGTGAACGCTAGGGGTGGGTGCCCCAGGCTCTAGTAAAATTTGCGGACGTCATAGAATATTGAAACTCAACAAATTCCGCGTCGGATCCCAAAAGAGCAACCCTATTGGATTTATTTCCCTTCGTAGCCTATTTTACGTCGAATTTGAATGTACCTACTAATAGTCCAGTCAAATTAGACAAAAAAAGGCAAACAGGCAAAAAAATCCACGCTGCTGGATTCTTCTAGACATCTTTGGATTGACATTATAAATAACGTGCAAAAAGTCCCTATCGGCATCGTGGCTGCGTTGCGAGTTATTCACGGTCAAAGGTGGCCGAATTGGAGTATTTAACATTAGCTATCCATTGATCGGACGACAATGGACGTTATTACAAAACTTCCAAATGTTTTTCTATTAAAAAAATGTCATTAGTTATAGGACCTTAGATTATTAATTATTAATGAAGTAATTTTGTGCTGGGTGATCCATTCCGCATCCCAAGTATTTGAAAACATGACTGAGCAGTGAGCAGTGAGCATCATATTTTCTAATATATCATTCAGAATGTTAAGAAATGTCTTAGATGGATATATTTATTCGTGTGCCATTCAGGTGTAGAATATACATTAATAATAAATGTGCATACTTTACATTAATCCAACTACGTGTAACACATCACATGCACTAAAAGTCGTAAAAAAATTCATCTAGTGAATAATAGCAACCTTCTCACAGCGGAAGAAAATGCACGTGACGACCGCAGACACCGAACACTCTCCGGGAGTTTATTAAATAGTTTCGGCCCCATAAACATCAGACCACGACCAACCTGATTATTAATAGGTAAGCCCGACTGAATCATGCTCTTGTTTCGAGTGCAGTGCCCGCGATCAACGGGTTCAGCCCCAGAGCTAACCCGCAGAGTGTGTGCATGCGAAGCGCTCAATCTCACATATATATATATATATATATATATATATAGTAGTAAAGTTCAAAAATTCGTTTTATTTCAAAACTTCATCAGGAACAAGATCATAGAGTCAAAGAAATCAGCCAAGAGAAATACATTATCGGAACAGCCAATATATATATATATATATATATATATATATATATATATATATATATATGTATGGTTGGTACGTTGAGGGCTCCAACGCGTATGACAGTGTGTACGTTGTCACCTCATATACAGGGTGAGTCACTAGAGTCACGGTGGTAGATATAGCAATTATCTTTAGAGATGGAAAAAAATATTTAATACAAAAGTTGTTTGGCATATCATTTTCTACAACGTAAAATTATTTTCATTTATACTGGGTGTTGCATTTAGGCGTAGCAGAAAATAAATTAACTTTTTTAAATGGAATGCCCTGTATATTATAACATATTATGATTGCGAAGAAAATTGTCTTACTAATTGTATCAGGTGATATTGACGTAAAGCTAATAGTTTCTGCAATATCCAATTTTTTATTAAAAAAATGGCCGTTGCAGGCCTTTTCCGAAAACTACGTAATAGCGTCATTTTTGCAGATATTTTCTTACAACTTTGTCAGAAAATAACCAATACTAATCGGGAGGTGATAGTGCCCAAAGAAATTTGATGCGCTATACAGGGTGTTCCTAGCACCTAATCAATTTTGATATTTTTCAAATGGCTTTTTCTGGAGTTTTTTAAATGGAACGCCCTGTATATTATTTGCTGGTTGCATTTCCCATTAAGTTGCCTTTAATTTATATTAAGTGTGGCATATACATATTTGTACCCGTTTTCGTGATATTTGGAATTTAAAGAAAATGTGTAATAAAGTATACCAATACAGTGCTTTAATATTACACCCTGCATAACATGGTTCTTTTTTAATGATTTTTTTTTGTAAAGGGAACATAGAAAGGAAAAAAATACTTTTGTTGAATTAAAAAACTGACAGAATTGCTCAAAATAAATTGAAAAGTACATGGAATTACCATTTAGTTACTCAATATGAAAAATTAATATAATTTGAGACATCTAAAAATTAAATAAAAACAAATAATTAAGAGAAACCACAACTAATAACATTTATTAAACTATTTTTTAAACTTGATAAGCATTAACATAAAACTAGTAAAAAACTATAACAATTAAAGATAAAACAACAAGTAGTTATTGATTTGGTAGGTGTTCAAAATGCCCTCCATTTTGTCTTCTACAAGCATTAATCCGATGGGTAAAAGATCTCGAAGTATTTCTTAACATCTCTCTCTTATTTTCTCTGATGTCAGCAAAAACATTTCTTATTCTAATCTTTATATCGTCTTGTGTGGTAGGTGGTGTCTGGTATACTAATTCCTTAACATGACCCCACAAAAAAAAATCCAACTTATTTAGATCAGGAGATCTTGGCGGCCATAACGTAGGGCCTCCTCTTCCAATCCATTTGTTGGGGTATTGGTTGTTCAAAAATTGTCTTACGTTCAGACTAAAGTGGGGTGGGGCTCCGTCGTGATGGAAAATTAAGTTTTGGCGAATATTAAGCGGCAAATCATCTAAATATTCATGTAGATGGTTGTTAGGAAAATGTAAGTACCTTTGACCATTTACGGAACCCTCAAAAAAGTAAGGCCCTAGCAAATTGGTACCTACTATTCCACCCCATACATTGAGTGACCATCTATGTTGATGGTCCAAAGGCCTGATAACGCGAGAATTTTCTGTTGCATAAAAATGGAAGTTATGTTGGTTAACATACGCATTTTTATGAAACGTAGCTTCATCAGTAAAAAGAACAAAGTCAAAAAAATTTGCTTGTTGTTGAATTTTAGCAGCTGCCCAATTACAAAAATTTAATTTCTTTTCTAAATCGTTTTCGCTCAATTCCTGTACATGTTGCACATGATATGGATGATACTTGTGTCGCCGTATTATTCTGGACACAGATGATTGGGTTATTCCTTGATTTCTTATTTGTCTAGTGCTTGAGTATGGATTTTCTACCACACTAGCAACTACCAGAAATTCATTCTCTTCATGTGTCGCCGCTTTTGTTCTTTTTCTTTTTTTGTAAGTAATAGTACCTGTTGATTCAAAACGTTCCCGAACTCTATTAATTGTTCTTGCATCGGGATGCCGTCTTTCGGGATAATTCGGCGTAAATTCTTGAGGCCAGTAGAGCGTTTTTGCCGGCTTCTCCATAGATGTAAATAATATTTATCAGTTCCTCTTTAGTATAATTAAAATTCATCGTTAACAGAGATTACAAATGTTGGTTAGCTATATTAAGTCTGTTGACAGCAATAACGACACGTCTGTTATTTGTTTTTGTTTCCATGACAACGAGGTTAAGTAAATCTAAGCTAACTTAAAATATTAGCGTAACTCTGCTATTTGAATGTATCTTTATAAAAAAATAGCATTTTTAACTTTACTAACATTTATAATTTATTTATATTATAACAAAATACATGAAAAAAACTAACTCAATTATACAGGGTGTAATATTAAAGCACTGTATTGGCATACTTTATTACACATTTTCTTTAAATTCCAAATATCACGAAAACTGGTACAAATATGTATATGCCACACTTAATATAAATTAAAGGCAACTTAATGGGAAATGCAACCAGCAAATAATATACAGGGCGTTCCATTTAAAAAACTCAAGAAAAAGCCATTTGAAAAATATCAAAATTGATTAGGTGCTAGGAACACCCTGTATAGCGCATCAAATTTCTTTGGGCACTATCACCTCCCTATTAGTATTGGTTATTTTCTGACAAAGTTGTAAGAAAATATCTGCAAAAATGACGCTATTACGTAGTTTTCGGAAAAGGCCTGCAACGGCCATTTTTTTAATAAAAAATTGAATATTGCAGAAACTATTAGCTTTACGTCAATATCACCTGATACAATTAGTAAGACAATTTTCTTCGCAATCATAATATGTTATAATATACAGGGCATTCCATTTAAAAAAGTTAATTTATTTTCTGCTACGCCTAAATGCAACACCCAGTATAAATGAAAATAATTTTACGTTATAGAAAATGATATGCCAAACAACTTTTGTATTAAATATTTTTTTCCATCTCTAAAGATAATTGCTATATCTACCACCGCGACTCTAGTGACTCACCCTGTATAACGTTGATGGCTCCAAAATCGGAGGTGACAACGTATCGCCTTGTTTTCAACGGAAATGTGGTCTAGGTGGCTCAGGGAGCTCAAATCCAAAAATTTCGTCGGAGCCGATAACGTCCATTATATATGTACGGACAAGTCATGTTAGTTCAAGCGTAGATCACGAGCGCTAGTGTCGCCCATACAAGATACGGCCGGTACGAAGTCACCTCCGCATATATGACTCCGTGTTTTGTATCATACAATACACGCTGTGACATCCGAAAAACGCTGGCAACGTTGTGGAGGTGACACCGCAAGAAACATATGTTATATAAGTATTTTCGTATTTATTTCTGCCCTCGGACGCAGTTGGGTTGTGAATTTTACGCGAGATACTAAGGTTTTTGGTTCAAATCCAGGTCGTGGCTGCATTTTTTTATTTCAAAGTTACATCCCGCATGTTTTTATCGTTTGTTAATTATTTTGAATGGCATAGGCTGCTTACATTGCAAATATTATTTAATGTAATAAAACTAAATAAATTATTTGCGGTGCTATTACATCAATAAATTCTATAAATTCCACATACCTTTTCCTTTGTTCACCACAAATCCCATTGAATCAAGTACTCAAGTAGAAATATTAAAAAGGTGATGCTGAAAATTTTAGCTAACAACTCCACAATAAGTAATCGAGTCAAGTAAATGTTGGGTATAAATTGTTGGACCTTTCCGATTGTAGAAATCCATTTGGATCAGCCATATTTATTTCAAAAGATAAGTTTTCACATTTTAATACTACGCATATTCAATCTAATGAATGGACAGTGCGTTCCTTGTAATATTATGGACAACGGTGTCTATTAAGATTCTAGGGCATCGACCAATTTTTACATGTTGCGCTATTAATGCAAATTAATTAAAATTAAATTCTTCTGGTGTTCTGATATTTACACAAAAAAAGGGTAATTTAGGTATTCAGATTAGTTGTAGTTATTTTTACATAACTTTGACTGCCGGTAGCGACTGCTTAATATTGATTTAAAATTATAAAGCGCTAGTGTCGCCCATACAAGATACGACCGCTACGAAGTCACCTCCGCATATATGACTCCGTGTTTTGTATCGTACAATACACGCCGTGACATCCGAAAAACGCTGGTAATGTTGTGGAGGTGACAGCGCATGAAATATATCTTATATGAGTATTTTCGTATTTATTTCTGCCCTCGGACGCAGTTGGTTTTGGTTCAAATCCTGGCCGTAGCTGCATTTATTGTATTTCACAATTATATCCCGCATGTTTTTATCGTTTGTTAATTATTTTGAATGGCATAGTCTGCTCTTTGTCAACTATTCTAGTGTCCGCAAATATCATTTAATGAAATAAAATTAAATAAATTATTTACGGTGCTATTACATCAATCAATTCTATAAATTCCACATACCCTTTCCTTTGTTCACCACAAATCCTATTGAATCGAGTACTCAAGCAGAAATATTAAAAAGGTGATGCGAGAAATTTTAGTTAACAACTCTAAAATAAGCAATCTAGTCAAGTAAATGTTAGGTATAAATTATTGGACCATTCCGATTGTAGAAATCCATGTTGATCATCCATATTTATTTTATAAGATAAGTTTAACACTACGCATATTCAATCTAATGAAGGGAAAGTGCGTACCTTGTAATATTACGGACAACGTTGTCTATGAAGATTCTAGGGCATCGACCAGTTTTTACGTATGATGCGACAGTAATGCAAATTAATTAAAATTAGATCCTTCTGGTGTTCTGATATTTACACAAAAAAGGTAATTGATTTGCTTATTAAGTTAGTAGGTAATTTAGGTATTCAGATTATTTGTAGTATTTTTACATAACTTTGACTGCCGGTAGCGACTGCTTAATATTGTTTTAAAATTATAAAAATGAAAATATAATTAAACAATTTTAGCAAAGTATACCCACTTTACTTATACTTTGTTTTAATTTATCCCCCTTTCGTTTATAATAAATGCGCATTTTTATGGAGAATAAATACTTACCTTAACGAACGGTTTATATTTCTATTTTGACTAAACTGAATTGAACTTATGTGCTAAATGAAACTAAATGAATTTAAATAACTGTTTCGAATTATATCCTATTCGATAGTGATCCTCTTATTAACACTTATTGTATTCTTTAAATGTTGTGCAACCAAAATATGCAATAATAAGCAAATAACTTTTGAATATGTTACACCAGAATGTACCCTTAACATTCTGGTGCAACATATTCAAAAAATAATTATTTTTTTATTGCATATTTTGGTTGCACAACATTTAAAGAATCCATACACTGTAAAACAACAGAAAATAATTCGAAAAATTAACAATTCCACAGTCAAAGTCGAGCGGCCCGTCGAAGCCGATTGTATCTTAATTATCGGAAACCTTTTTAACCACCTTCCATACAAACATCTTTCAATATTTTTCAGAAATTCCTTTCTGTAGTGTACCCACAGTTCTCCTCTTTAAAATGACATATCATTGCTTAGTAGGTAATTTTTCAAATATTTTTGTGATATTTTTACAGGGTATTCTTTAACTGTAGCGTAAATCGAATAAAGACAAATGTCTGACAAATTTTTATAACACGTAAAAGAAGGTAAGTTTTGGTTTAAAGAATTAGATTTTGTGGGGGTTGTATGAAAAATAAAATCCGCGCCTCTATTTTACTTTCATCAGTGTGAAAAGTATATCTCTTTCTATTATTTTGTAAAACAGTGGAATCTCTATTGAACACTCATCATTCATTGCACGTTAATCGCAAATGATAAGAGGTGAATACTCAATCGTCTACGGCAGTTATGAGCGATGAGAAAATAAATCATCACTCATTGTGATGAGTGAAAAATCGTCACTCACACAACGAGTGATGATTAATTAAAATAATTTTTCTACTTTACATTCACAATGCACACATTGTAACACTGTTTTAGGTGTTACAATTAACAAATTGTAACATCGTTTTTAGTAACTTTTTTTTCTAAGATTGGACACGTTGATATCAAATGCCAGGTCAAACGTACAGCCTCTTTTGAATCGCCTGCAATTCGCATAAACTGTGAAACATCAATATTCTATACATATTTAAACATGTGTGTTGCCTGCTATAATATTGCGAAAGGTAGTGTGACGAGTGAATAACGCTTCTTTCAGTCTGTAAATAGTTTATTTCCAACTTTTATCAAAACATAGCCGACGTTTCGCCCTCTGGTCTGGGGCATTTTCAAAGGCCTAATGACAAAATTTTTAAAAAATCATTTTAAAACTCGAACGGTTGACATTATGAGAGTAACTTACAGGTTTGCGTGGTGGAAAGTGTCAATATTGAAAATACTTGAGGCCTCATGGCCAGAACGTAAATACGCGGGAGAATAGGGTTACGAATAAAACAAACAAATCAGAACATACACAACAGCAGACTAGAATTACTTACACTTTATAATTAAATGCATACGCTAACAATCATGCAATGGCGAACGGAAATATATAGACGCGTGTGGAAGATCCTCCGGTCGACGTCAGATTAACAGATTTCCAATTTGACGTCTTATATAACTTGTATAATAATATACTATTAATCATCACTCGTCACTCAATAGCTCGCTTAGTAAATGCCCAACTCTGGTCAAACTCAATAGATCCTACCACAGTAAATGTGGGAGTATAAAAATGTGTGTTAGATAAGAGCCGTTTTTCACGACCAACAATTCTAACGAAAATAATAGCGAAAATTATGAGTTTAGTTTTGGTGAGAATTATTGACATTTGACACATTTGACAATAGTAATCAAATTTGCTACAATGCTAGTCATGTGCGTGCGTACTAGCGCGATTTTCTCAGATCAGAACATCTGACATATTCGTAACCCAAAATCACATACGTATCTGCAATAGATACATATAGCTAATAATTTCTCTATTATTTTCGTTAGAATTGTGTAAAACGGCTCGTCCACGTCCGATTTTATTGTCTACACTTTTGGCTATTAATTTCGCTATTACTTTGGTTAGTATTCTCGGTCGTGTAAAACGGCTCTCAATAAAACTTGGCGTGTCTGATGATTCTTTCAATAACAGCTTCTACTTATTCCGATTAATTTATACCAAGGTTTTAGCGTCAATGCACTTATTTAGACAAACCGCAAATAAGCCTACGTAAAATACATAAATAACCAAGAAATAAAATAATAAAACTAGGTGGGTAGTTTTGACTTACATCGCGACAAAATATATAAATAGGGTAATTAGTTGTTGCACGGTAACCATCTTACACCTAGAACTTAGTTACCCGAGAAAACATTTTAATAACCTTAAAATAGCTCTCATAAAACCGTAAAACCTAAAACTTAAGTTTTGTTAGAAACTATAACCAAGTCCCATGTATATTGCCGTGTAATACTAAATCATCCACTGTAATATATATATTATACATATTAGTGGTAAATACTTAATAAATAATTTTCTATACTATTACTAAAAGTTAGCGTTTATTTTGTGAGAAGCGAGTTTAGGTCCTATCATATACCTGCTATATAATAATAGCCTATTCTATTGTGACTTTCGTAGGTTTGGCGACACCGCTGGAGGTATCAGCGACGCATCAGTTTCCGTTCATATATAAATTGCGGAGGTCACTTCGTACCGTTTGCGTACCTTATATAACACCTACTGAAAAATCAAAAATCGTTTCCCCTCTTTTGATATTCGTGTAGCGAAAGTTCCCCTCATTAAAAATATGCAATCCGATCAAAAATATATTATCTGGAAGACCCGGATCCTAGGTCGCCTGCTCTATATGCCGGAGGTGACAACTTAACACGTATACATATATATATATATATATATATATATATATATATTATTATTAACACTTATCATAACATCTGAAATATACGAACACGGGACACATGCTCTGAGCCTTTCTCAGAGCATGTGTCCCGTGTTCGTATATTTCAGATGTTATGTTAAGTGTTAATAAAATTGTATCGTTTAGCCTTCAGCTATTATAAATGAACCATTGGTGTGTTAGGTGATGTGGCTGTTCCGATAATGTATTTCTCTTGGCTGATTTCTTTGACTCTATGATCTTGTTCCTGATGAAGTTTTGAAATAAAACGAAAATTTGAACTTAGACAAAAGGAGTTTCCTTTACTACGCCCAATTGACCGATATTCCCACATTATTTGACTTGACGTAATTCCTAACGAAGTTACGGTCGTTACTCCCCCGCAAGTATATATATATATATATATATACAGGGTGTCCGGAAAGTAATGGGACCCAGCTTAACCGTATATTCTTGATGTCAAATGGGACCGATTAAACCAAAAATCCCATAGTAAAAAGTGCTTCCTTAAGACGTTGTAAGGTGTTAAAGATAGAAAATATATTTCTTGTTTTGCGTGCATTTCAGAAAAGAAGCCGCCGATCAAGCTGAAAATTGGCACCCCTAGGCTTTTGGAGAAGCCAAACATGATGAGTATTAGGACATTTGCATATTGTAGAGGGAGCTGTCTGCAGCTTTTCTGGGGTTGTATTATTATGATATTTTTATTATTATGATGACTTTGGGCGGTATGACTAAAAATTATGATACGGACGTTAATTTCACATAAAAAATGTTTACCTATTTTATGCCGATAAAATCAACCGTTTTCAAGAAAAACGCAATTAAACATTTTGTGTATTTGCTAAAAGCTATGTCATTATAAAAAATTAAACTTAATTTTCACTTATTCTTTATTTATAAATTGATAAGGTTATCAAAATGTCCACCGCTTAGTTCAACACATCTTTCACAACTTTTTCCTACGTTTTGTCGTACTCTAAAAAATGACTCAAAGTTATTTCTAATTTCATTTCCTGCGTCAATAATCGTTCTTTGCAAATCTTGCCTAGTATTAGTAGACCTGCCGGTATACAATAGATTTCATATAGCTCCATAAAAAAAAAGCTAATGGGTTGAGGTCTGGGCTTCTCGGTGGCCAAGGCTAATCACTCCAGCGGTGCTGAAAGTGGTTGTCTAAATAGTTTCGCACAGTTTGCAGGAAATGAGCGGGAGCACCATTGTGCATAAACCATACACTCCCACGCAGGTTTAAAGAGATGTCTTCTACTAAGTTAGGTAGAACGTTGTCCAAAAAAAGCTTTTTTTGGAAAAGCTTTCTATTAGATTGTCGACGATTTTGGTACTACTGCCTGTATCTTCCCGCTGCTGCTGCTCCATTAAATTGCTCTTGAGCATAAACAGCAACCATATCGGTCATTTCACAGTTTGAAAAAAAATTGTGCCGAGGCATATTTTTTTTTGGATAAAATACCACAAATATGTAATGAACTGTGAAATAATCAATTAAATACAGTAAGTACAATAATCGTTAAGCAAATTGACACAAAGGCATTTACGTTTGACACATAGAATAACATTGCATAAACTACAGTTATTAAATACACAGCACCTTTAATTGCGTTTTTCTTGAAAACGGTGGATTTTATCGACATAAAATAGGTAAACATTTTTTATGTAAAATTAACGTCCGTACCATAATTTTTAGTCGTCCCGCCCAAAGTCATACTAGTAATAAAAGTATCATACTATTTCGGTCCCATTTGACATCAAGGATATACGGTTAAGCTGGGTCCCATTACTTTCCGGACACCCTGTATATATATATATATATATATATATATATATATATATATATATATAACTTTGAAATAGTTAATACAAGATGGCGGTAATTTTTTAAGTTAAAAAACTACAGCCACGCCTGGGATTCGAACCCAGATATACGGATTGCCGGTCCGACGTTTTACCAATTAGACTAACGTGACCTATGACATACAATAGGTTAATTTTCACTAAAGAGATATGAGTAGAAAAAAAAACGTAGTAAAACGTCGGACCGGCAATCCGTATATCTGGGTTCGAATCCCAGGCGTGGCTGTAGTTTTTTAACTTAAAAAATTACCGCCATCTTGTATTAACTATTTCAAAGTTCTATATCAATATATGCAGGTTTCTGCAAAGAATTAACATCCATTATATATATATATATATATATATACTTCCGCCAGACGATATATATATATATATATATATATAAAGGAGAAAGGTATTTGTTGTAATTCCGTCATACGAAGATCGAAGAAGCAACCGTAGACACGTGTTTCGGACTATTAGTCCTCATCAGTACGGTATAGCCAAGGAGTAAGATGGACACTCAATGGAAAAACACTCAAATGGTTCCCTACAGGGGGTGACCAATATCGCCAATTTGGTGCTTCAGTCCCAACATCTTCAGGATTCGAAACACGTGTCGACGGTTGCTTCTTCGATCTTCGATCTTCGTATGACGGAATTGCCCGACAAATACCTTTCTCCTTTATATCTCACCGTCGATTAACCAGCTTTCCTATATATATATATTTATATATTTTTCAACAATATTAAATCAAATAAGTTAGCCTTATCAAAATATTAAAATTGTTTATTCTTTTGGGGTTAGAGGCTTTACAGGTTTTGCACGTAAAATACACTTAAACTAAACGTACACTAACAAAACATTTTAAAAACTTGTTGACAATAATATCTGACGTTTCGACGCACCTCGCGTCTTGGTCACAGATGTACTAAAAATTGTGAAAACTAAATCTAAAACATATGGTACGTTTCACACAGTCCAAGAAAACAACTTTGCCATATGCAAACATAACTGGTTTACATAATATTTACCTAGCAAACTTTTATTACAATGTTTTCCACTCTATGTGTTTTTGTCTAGAATTAATCTATAACATTTTGATAAGTTAATGTCTGATCTATCCTTCACAGCTTTTTTATTTTTTAGAATTTCAATTGTCTCCACAACACACCTTGCTTTTAAGTTATTTTCTTTTCGTAACACACTCTCTTCCTTGAAGTCAAATTGATGTCTTGTTTCTTCTTGATGTTTGTTTAGCGCTGTTGTGTTTTTTGCGTATTTGTGACCTTTTAATCTTTCCTCAAGTAGTTGTTCCGTTTGTCCTATGTACACTTTATCACAACTGCAACAAGGAATTTGATATACGCAGTGGGATTGTTTGAGAAGTGGCCTTGGAGCTTTCAATCTGGTTTGCATCATCGAGAGATTATTGGTATTTTTGTGTGCAATTGATGTTCAGGGATTTCGTTAATTTGACGTTCAATCGTTGTGATCATACGTAAAAGATGTTTTATTTTCTTCGTGACATCGGTGAGCAGTAGTTGAATTGTGGTATATATATATATATATATATATATATATAGTGAAACCGTTCAACATCAAAATAGCACACAAAAATACCAATAATCTCTCGATGATGCAAACCAGATTGAAAGCTCCAACGCCACTTCTCAAACAATCCCACTGCGTATATCAAATTCCTTGTTGCAGTTGTGATAAAGTGTACATAGGACAAACGGAACAACTACTTGAGGAAAGATTAAAAGGTCACAAATACGCAAAAAAACATAACAGCGCTAAAAGAACATCAAGAAGAAACGGGACATCAATTTGACTTCAAGGAAGTGAGTGTGTTACGAAAAGAAAATAACTTAAAAGCAAGGTGTGTTGTGGAGACAATTGAAATTCTAAAAAATAAAAAAGCTGTGAACGATAGATAAGACATTAACTTATCAAAATGTTATAGATTAATTCTAGACAAAAACACATAGAGTGGAAAAAATTGTAATAAAAGTTTGCTAGGTAAATATTATGTAAACCAGTTATGTTCGCATATGGCAAAGTTGTTTTCTTGGACTGTGTGAAATGTACCATATGTTTTAGATTTAGTTTTCACAATTTTTAGTACATCTGTGACCAAGACGCGAGGTGCGTCGAAACGTCAGATATTATTGTCAACAAGTTTTTAAAATGTTTTGTTAGTGTACGTTTAGTTTAAGTGTATTTTACGTGCAAAACCTGTAAAGCCTCTAACCCCAAAATAATAAACAATTTTAATATATATATATATATATAAAGGAGAAAGGTATTTGTCGGGCAATTCCGTCATACGAAGATCGAAGATCGAAGAAGCAACCGTATACACGTGTTTCGGACTATTAGTCCTCATCAGTACGGTATAGCCAAGGAGCAAGATGGACACTCAATGGACAAACACTCAAATGGTTCCCTATAGGGGGTGGCCAATGTCGCCAATTTGGTGCTTCAGTCCCAACATCTTGAGGATTCGAAGACAAGAAGTGACGTCGCGCCGGAGGTGACTGGTACACCCCAGGTACACCATAGCCCATGGAAATTAAAGGAAATATGGTTAATCGACGGTAAGATATAAAGGAGAAAGGTATTTGTCGGGGCAATTCCGTCATACGAAGATCGAAGATCGAAGAAGCAACCGTATACACGTGTTTCGGACTATTAGTCCTCATCAGTACGGTATAGCCAAGGAGCAAGATGGACACTCAATGGAAAAACACTCAAATGGTTCCCGATAGGGGGTGACCAATGTCGCCAATTTGGTGCTTCAGTCCCAACATCTTCAGGAACCAAGGGAACCATTTGAGTGTTTTTTCATTGAGTGTCCATCTTGCTCCTTGGCTATACCGTACTGATGAGGACTAATAGTCCGAAACACGTGTATACGGTTGCTTCTTCGATCTTCGTATGACGGAATTGCCCGACAAATACCTTTCTCCTTTATATCTTACCGTCGATTAACCATCTTTCCTTTAATTTCCATGGGCTATGGTGTACCTGGGGTGTACCAGTCACCTCCGGCGCGACGTCACTTCTTGTCTTCGAATCCTGAAGATGTTGGGATGTTGGTTATATATATATATATATATAGGAAAGCTGGTTAATCGACGCTGAGAATAAAGGAGATTTGCCCGACAAATACCTTTCTCCTATATATATATATATATATATATACAGGGTGTCCGGAAAGTAATGGGACCCAGGTTAACCGTATATTCTTGATGTCAAATGGGACCGATTAAACAAAAAATCCCATAGTAAAAAGTGCTTCCTTAAGAAGTTATAAGGTGTTAAAGATAGAAAATATATTTCTTGTTTTGCGTATATTTCAGAGAAGAAACGGCCGATCAAGGTGAAAATTTGTACCCTTAGGCTTTTGGAGAAGCCAAACATGATAAGAGTATTAGGACATTTGCATATTGTAGAGGGAGCTGTCGGCAGCTTTTCTGGGGTAGTATTATTATGATATTTTTATTATTATTATGAGTATGGGCGGTATGACTAAAAATTATGGTACGGACGTTAATTTTACATAAAAAACGTTTACCTATTTTATGCCGATAAAATCCACCGTTTTCAAGAAAAACGCAATTAAACATTTTGGGTACATATTTGCTAAAAGCTATATCATTATAAAAAATTTAACTTAATTTTCACTTATTCTTTATTTATAAATTTATAAGGTTTTAAAAATGTCCACCGTTTAGTTCAACACATCTTTCACAACGTTTTCCTAAGTTTTATCGTACTTTAAGAAATGACTCAAAGTTATTTCTTATTTCATTTCCTGCGTCAATAATCGTTCTTTGCTAATCTTGCCTAGTATTAGTAGACTTGCCGGTATACAATAGATTTCATAGAGCTCCATATCAAAAAATCTAATGGGTTGAGGTCTGGGCTTCTCGGTGGCCAAGGATAATCACTCCAGCGGTGCGGGAAGTAGTTGTCTAAATAGTTTCGCACAGTTTGCAGGTAATGAGCGGGAGCACCATCGTGCATAAACCATACACTCCCACGCAGGTTTAAACGGATGTCTTCTAATAACGTAGGTAGAACGTTGTCCAAAAAATGTGAATACGATGCACTATTTGATCGAGGAGGAAGTTCGTAAGGCCCGATCAAATGATCTCCAACAACGTCGCACCATACATTTACTGAAAATTCGTGTTGGAAATGTTTATTTCTGGATAAATGGGGGTTTTCTACATTCCAGGTGTGAGAATTGCGTGTGTTTAGGATACCACGGCGTGTAAAAGTTGCGTCATCGGTAAATAGCACACGGCCAAAAAATGTTGGGCCGTGATTTTGTTTGTTTCATAGCCATCGACAAAGTTTTAGTCTTTGTGGCAAATCATTTAGTAGCAACGCCTGCACATTAGTGTGGTGGTAGGGATAAAGCAGAAAAATGTTATGCGCGCTTGTCCGGGGTACTACAGTAGCTGCACATAATTTCCGTACTCTTACTTCAGGATCTTCTTCTATTCGGAACAAAATATCTTCCTCCTCCTCAATGGTTGGCGAAGTTGGTCGTCCTGCATGGCGCTTTAGCGCCGAAAACTTCCATGTTCATTCAGCCGTTGAAATATATTTTGGAAAGGCTTTCTATTAGTTGGCGACGATTTTGGTACTACTGCCTGTATGTTCCCGCTGCTGCTGCTCCATTAAATTGCTCTTGAGCATAAACAGCAACCATAGCGGTCATTTCCGAGTTTGAAAAAAAATTCTGTCGAGGCATATTTTTTTGTGATAAAATACCACAAATATGTAATGAACTGTGAAATAATCACTTAAATACAGTATCGTTAAGCAAACTGACACAAATGCATTTACGTTTGACACATAGTAACTTGCTAGAATAACATTGCATAAACTACAGTTATTAAATACACAGTACGTTTAATTGCGTTTTTCTTGAAAACGGTGGATTTTATCGGCATAAAATAGGTAAAAATTTTTTATGTGAAATTAACGTCCGTATCATAATTTTTAGTCATACCACCCATAGTCATAATAATAATAAAAATATCATAATAATACTCCCCCAGAAAAGCTGCCGACAGCTCGCTCTATAATATGCAAATGTCCTAATACTCTTATCATGTTTGGCTTCTCCAAAAGGCTAAGGGTACCCATTTTCAGCTTGATCGGCCGTTTCTTTTCTGAAATATACGCAAAACAAGAAGTATATTTTCTATCTTTAACACCTTATAACTTCTTAAGGAAGCACTTTTTACTATGGGCGTTTTGGTTTAATCGGTCCCATTTGACATCAAGAATATACGGTTAAGCTGGGTCCCATTACTTTCCGGACACCTTGTATATATACATACATATAAAAGTAATTTCAAATGTTGGGAATTTTAGGTCCAGGGCGAAATAAGGAAACTCCTTTTTTTTTGTTCGAATTTTTGCTTCAATATAAAACTTCATCAGGAACAGGCTGAAAGAACAAAAATCCAGGCTTCTACAGAGTGAAGACTACAACCAGTAATTAACTTACAACTAGAGTTCTGAGAAGTCAGCCCGAACAAGGAAATTAACAGCATTGACGAAGAGGCACTGCCCAGAACATATCCACACGCTCACAGGTAAAATGCATTTGCACATATAACATTAAAACAAATTTACAACAGAATAAACTGCACACGTCTCCATTACAGGCAAACAGCTGGGATAACAAACATGAAGTTAAGCGTTAAAAAAAATAAGAATTTTGAACGCTTAACTTCACGTTAGTTATCCCATTTTTAGATAAAAGACGATCCTGGGATTTCTACGCGGGAAGTAGCCTCTAATTTGGAATTGCCGCAAAGACGTGTTTGGAGAGCATTACGAACAAAAAAATTGGAACCGTACAAACCCCGCACAAGCCATACTTTGCAGTTGTACGAAATTATTTGAATCAACAATTTTCCAAATCGCTGGATTGGTGGAATGTCCTGCTAGATCCCCTGATTTAAGTTCTCTGGACTATTTTGTATGGTGAACTGTGAACAACGAAATTTATCACGATACTCGCAGAAATATCGAGGACCTGCGGGATCGAATAACAAATTCGGTCAATGCTATTCCGGAAAGAACAGTTGGAAGACCATAACATGTCGAAAAGCTGGTTCGGTTTTATGCCTTCAAGAAAAAATTGCAATTCCAATTTGAACATTTACTTAAAAAAATAAGCTTTTTGTTGTAACTGGCTTCTTTAACAATCTGAATGTTTTTAATCCAAAGGTCAGTCCGGCGCCGGCGGTCTGTAACCAAGCACCAGTTGGGTACTTGATAAGCACGACAAACAACGAGAAAAAGAAGAAAGTTTTTATTATTAAACCATTGTTTTAAAAAATAATGCCACATGTTATACATTGCGGAAATGAGGAAAAAAACGACTATCGGAAAATGCCAAAATTCAACATGGCGCCCATAAGAAAAACAAAAGTTGGCCATGGTTACGCCGCCATCTTTGATGTTATTTAAAATTAAAAAACGACACCGCATTCCTTGTTAAAAAGTAGCTATAGAATGTTTTTGTTTAAAATGTCTACCTACGCTGAGTTTTGAATAAAAAATTAAAAACGATATCTTAACAATTCAGTTTTTTGCGGATATCTTCAAAATGAAAAACGATAGCTAAAATTTCTTGTCAGATAATTGATCAGCACAAAAATACGAAACTTTGCCAAATTTAAACATCGGCTCTATCTCCACTAATAAGCGAGATCCCCATGGCGAGCCTCGAAATTGAATCACCCGGTATAAGGGATACGTGAAAAAATCTAGGTGTCCACAACGGAGAAACGGAACACATGTTTCCGAAGTGCAAGACGCTTTGTTGATTTGTTGACAATTTAGTGTTGGGTTGTTGCGATCTGTCAGAAACATATGGTCGATCGTTTTACAAGCTCGTTGAAATCGGTCACAAAAAGTCTTGCTTGGTGAGTTTCAACAATACAGGGAGGAATAGCACATGTAAATTCAGCACACCACAAAAAAATGTTACTTCCAGTAGGGACTGCACAATGCACGCCACGCGCACGTAAGATTGCTAACGGCGCTAGAGGCGTTTGCTTCATGCAACCGGCCAATACTGAATGTAATAATATCTAGTTTATTTCAAGAGCATGAAACAATCTAATACTATCTCAAGCCAGATCGTTATAGACATGAACCTGATTTACATAATAATTTTTTCAATGGTGACACAAAGCTTTTTTTGGAATACTAGAAGCAACATCTTAATTAAACCCACCCTGGGGAAAAGGCGGGTTAATGTAAAAATTCTGAAACATGCGTGCTCATAAATTTCGTGCTGGGTCTACGGCAAATGCTGATGACCCAATTCCGGATGTCATTTCTAAATTTTCGGATAAAGGATATATATATATATATATATATATATATATATATATATATATATATATATATATATATATATACGATTTGTCCGTCGAAAGCACGACATTCCACGTTGAAAGCTGAAAGCTCCTGACTGCCCTGTGGCCAGGACTATAAAATTTATGACGGCCGTGACTAGGCGAATCGTGGCACTCAGCTAGGAAACAGGGATGGTTATGTATTTCTTGGCGGTGAACTACCCTTCCTGAAACGGTTTTCAAGTCCGCCGCGGTTTATTACTTATTACAACTCATCTACTCGCCGGATTATTTCTTTGGATTGGCGAGTATGAGACGTGATGCTTCCTTTCAGCACATTTTTGTGACCTAATTTAGCAATATGTTTTTCAGTTATTTTTACATAATGCTCTTCTATATTTACTTAATGTTACTTACAAGCTGGTAGGAGAAGTTCTATCAAAATTTTCCTTGTAACGTACCTGAAACACAAAAAGAAACAATTTAGTAAACAGAAAAATTTGTAAATTTAAAAATATATGTAAATAGTATGTGCAATACCGATACTTTCAAATCGCATAATCGTTACTCTGGATTCGCTTCGCCATAAAATACAATAAACTGATAGCAATGCTTTCTCGCAGAGTAGGTTATATATATTATCTATTTGATTTTTACATGGCTTAAGTAGGTTAAAGTAGGTTAAATTATTTATATTTGAAACACATTGTTTACTTTGCGCGTGAGTGAATAGGCATTCACTCAAACAAATATGACACTTCAATATATATATATATATATATATTATAATATATAATATATTAATTTACGAATAAAAATATACAAGGTGCCACATTTAACCTGAAGACATCAACGGGGTAAGAAAACGCGAGTATTTAATTGCTGTTCTACAGTTAAGGTGTATCGAAGGTCAAATTTTGATGTAATTTTTGTCGGTGTCGGATTTAATGCGAGAAGGCAAATAATGTTCCAAACCATTTTTCTGTTTATCGTTTACTTTTGCCTTGTTGACTTACTTTTTATCTTTGGCCTTTCACACCAATTCGGTTAGTCTTTCCGGGACGCCCAGGATAACGCACTGCTTACGTTGATTGTACGTAAAGAACCTCGACCGTCTACTGAGCAAGATGGCTATATGTGGTGAGTTTCAGTGTCACCTATAAGTTTGTGATCTAGCTCAATGAACACAAAGAAATGATACACATAGAAAGATACAGTCAGTAATTGTGAAATTTTTTAAATAAGGTTTGGTATAGGTACCAGCTTATATTTTATGAAAGGTTTATAACAACAGTTGCGTTGGATAATTTATTAAAGATCTGATGAAATATAAGTTTTCTTTTTTTATCTTCTATAGTACAGCGTTGTAAATTTCCTTAAAGGACATACATATGTTTCCTCCCAAGATTATTTATTTTACAAAATACTAATATAATTTACACATGAATGAATGTGAGCATTAAAACTTTATGAATTCAACATTCCATTGAATGTACGCCACTGCTACTAATGCTGTTCCATTTCAGCCGGAAACCGCGCACGTTCCGCTAGAAATTCCATAGCGGGTTTCCCTAGCGGAATCAAAGGCGCGTTTCGATTAATTTTCCAAACTGAACGCTAGGGGCGCTGCCGCGCCAGCTGAGAAATTAGTCATGAATTATACATTTATTAGCGGGTAGCTCAGAGCAGGTGATATTAACGCAATTCGGTGTATTATTCAATGGCTTTTAGGTACCCTTTTCCAGGCTAGTTTTCGCTAGAGTATGTATCCGAATTTCCAGGCCGTATATCTTCCTACCCTCTATGGACAGCGTGAATTGGAATATTGATCTTTTAAGTTAATTGCTTGCGCTTTCCAAGACACCCTCGCCCGCACAAATCTCGATACGGGCACGATCAGGTTGAAAGCTTTGAATCGTAAACAATTTTGATTTAGGGGTAATTTTATTGCGCTATTGGGTGGCGGTAGTTTCGCGGAGAAAATAGTTACCTTGCTGATAATGCTCAGCCATGGCGCACTAACACTAACTCGATAGTTAATGTTAGTGCGCCATGGCTGAGCATGAACTGGAAGTTGGATCGGTACATGTTACAGTAAAAGCATCATGTATACTTACGAGACACCAACGGGAGATGCTGTAGCGAAGAAATTATGAGAAGAAGATATGCTAGAAATGATAGGGATGGGAAGGCGGAAATGAATGAATTAATTCCGGAAGAAAAGACGATTAAAAAACAGATCCAACCGACAATAATAAATCGATTAAAACGAAAAAGACATGATGAAGAAGCTGAAAGCGGCAGCGACAAAAAAAAAGATAAAATAAGTATAGTAAAACTATGAAAATGATAAGACCAAGACGAAACGAAAAAGATAAGAGATGATTATAATAACGAATAAATGAAACCGAACACAACAAAAGGAGACGTAGAAACAGGCAGATTAGTATGAAGTATAGTATGTAGTTGCCATTTATGATGTCATAATAAATGGCAACTGTTCAACTATTGTTCTTCATTAAAGTTATTTATTATTTGTGTTTATTTATTTAAATCGATATGATCTTATCACAGGGGAAGGTTGTTAAACAATACTACTACAATTACTGGTATGCTAACGTATCTAATAAATGCATCGTTC